>CM017567.1:20274232-20815083 GCA_007844125.1 Sinonovacula constricta
CAACGCCCGGAAGACTTCCGGTTCGTATTTCTTCACTGGGATGACGAGTCTATGACTCAGTGAGCGACCTAGACCGGAGCTTATCGTCTTCTTAGTAGCGACTGGTTTCTTGCCCTTACATTTGGTCTTAGTGGAGGCAGTCCCAGTCTCAGATTGTTGTTGTAAGTGGGACAGGATCAGGTTGTAGAATTGTTTGCTCCTTGTTGCCATGACCGCTCGAACGCCGTGCACTGGAACTTCACGAGGACCTACGAGGAATGTGACATCACACATTTCCGGCATCGCAATAATAAGATTCAGGTTTTCGCACAACGCCTGAGTACTTTGATACCTCATTACTTCCGGTTCACTTTGAGAAGAATAGCGGAGATCGATGCAGCTGTCACGTGATTCCGTGGATGTATCTGATTCTGTGTCTGACACGTCACTGGAATCATAGCCGGAAGACGAGTCTGAAAGTGACAACATATATATGTTAGGATATATAAGCGGTACACCTTATATTTTCAAATAAAGATCGCTATACCAAGGAGAGGAGTCCTAGAAACCAAACGACATGAGACAATGTCAGTAGGGCTAAATAAGAAATAAGAAATTCATCACATTGAACTTTAGTTGCATGTGTCGATGTTTATAAATGTACTGGAAGCAAGTAAATGTCACTGTTAGTAAGGTTGGGATTAAAATGTGAACATGTCGTTTGTTTTCAGGAGAATCTTCTCCAGGTTTTCACATGCATTCCTGCCATTTAGTTTTCCTACTTTTCTTACTTTTGAAAACTACTTTTACCTATATAAAACAAGATGGTATAGGTTTTATTACTTTGTATTAATATCAGCCATCCTTTAGGTCAGAACAATTAGAGTTTCATAAAATTAGTTGTCACAAACGGAATATTTACCCGAGTGCTGGAAATCTGTAAATCCTTCATTACTGTAAACACTTATTTCATCATCCTCAGCTAGGGAGATTAAAGGCGTATTGCAATCACAGTCAACCATATTACTTCTTGTTAATGTTACTGACTGTTGATAAGAAAGAAAACTGTGATGAGATACTTCTGGATCTTGTCTAGTTTGTTATATACCTGAATTTCCGGTGAACAATATGCTGAGTCGGCCTTGTCACTCTGACAACATGACACGCGACGGTAGGTAACGTGACTTAACGTCTTAATTTCATTGGATGAGAAGAAAGATTTTGTCAGCTGATTGGTCGAAATGACCATGTGACATCTCAACATCACACGATTGGCATCATTATTATTGCTTGAAGTGCGAAAAGCAATTATGATTGGATAATTGATTTCAGAAATAGCGTGTCACAGGAGCTAATTGGAGTAGAATAGATTTGTTTCTGATTTTTAGCTGTTGATCGCCAGTCAATTAAAGCTGTCAAGAAACATGATCGGTTTTGAAGGCTAAGTACGGAAATAAGACAGACTTAGTTTTCTTACAATAATCCAAAGTGTATAGCCTTAATCCATTTGTAATGCTTGCAAATATTTCCCACTTACTATGTCATTGTAACGTCTTAGATTATCATTAAGGATAATCTTCGAATTTGATCGTGTTGTCATTACAAACGGATATATATATATATATATGTTACATTAAAGCTACAACGATAATCGTTTTAAAACGAGATTCTAACGTTGACGGCACAAGCGTAATAAACCATAATATATTTATATATATCTTTATTTCCTCCTTTTTATAGAAGAGTACATTACAAATACACATACATAAATGCAATTACAACATGAACATCTAACATGTCACAGTTAAGGTGAGTATACAAGGAAAGAAACAACAACAATGAAAAGGATTAATATACAGCACCAATGTACAAAAAGGCACAGATAGATACAAACACACCCAGACAAACACACACACACACACAAGCTCGCGCGCTCATGCGTGCATGCACGCACACACTCAAAACCATACACATATATATGTTAGGAAAAAAAGATGAATAAAATATGTACATATATATGTATACAGGTGAGTAATCAGCAGTAAAGCTATTTAACGCTAATGAATACAAAAATTAATATAATGATTAATTTCACCTAATTAGATCTTGTGGAAGCAAGATCTAAGCATGAAATCTTCATGAATAAAATGTAAAAAATAACTGATATTTGATATTTTATGCACTCACAATTAAATGCTCAAACTTGCCGAAACGAAAAACAAGAAGAGCGTTCATTACTGAAAATGCATATGTTGAGACTACAATTTACTTTAGTCAATACATGAACAAGAAATAGAAATTAAATGAAAGAATAGAAACAACACACATAAGTATTTACAAATGTAAACGCTGCCATAATAAATATATATAATGAAATGCAATGCTCATGAAGTCTTCATATTTTGCTTCAAGAAGAGATGCAAGAAACGGGTTCCTTAACCCCAAATAAAGATTAACTAAGTTTGAGGTACTCATACTTAAAAGGTAATTGGATACAACACTACCAAATGTTGTAAAGAGCTTATTATAAAACATGACGCGAAGTTCGCGCATTCCTTGGCAGTCTATAATTGTGTGGTCAGCAAGTGACGTAACTAATAACAAATTATTACAATATTTACATTGGTCAATCATTAATGTTGTATACGATATAAACTTGACAACAGCAAAACAATAAGTTAAACACTTAGGCCTTTTATAAGCAAAATACCATACATCACACAAGTCATATGAACAATGTATGCTTCTAAAACGATTAAATTCTGCCTGACATATACGGGAGAACCAATCGCTAATAACTCGAGCCCATATATGGTTTGAAACTATTTTCTTCCAATGTATCTTGCTGGGGAATTCTGCGCATGTTGCATATTGAATGAAATATTCGTCTATTCCATAGCATGACAGTGCTTTAAACACATCAGTAAAGAATCCGCTTGCATTACGGAAAAGAAGATGTTGAGAACATCTAATTCGAAACATATCTTTAATACGGAAACTACCGTTTAAGCGACACAGCTGGCCAAATAATATAAATTTTCTTTTGTCAATTTCTGCCTTGAGCGGCAGGCAACCAACAAGACTCAGTGCAACATTAGAACGAGTGGTCATAGATAAGCCTTGCATGGATTTAATGCATAGGCGATGGGCACGCTCTAGTCTAGTGATCTCGTGATCAGTTAGACCATAGATACATTCCGTACCGTAGAGTGCTCTGGGCAGAACCACACTATTGTATATGCGTTTGCAAGTAATTGGATTTAAGCGACTCTCGACGGAAGAACAATTTATTGTACAAAAAAAAGTTTTTCGTAATTTACTAGTGAACACTTCAATTTTTTCACGCGAGCTTACGTTCTTGAATAAAGTAATACCCAAGTGGGTGTAATTGCCAACTTCACTTAAAACAGCATTACCCAATAGCCACTTTCTATTAGCTTTGGTTCCAACGTTTGTGCTTTCATTAAATACAATAATGCCACATTTTGCTGGATTATACTGATATCGCCATCTTCGTGAGTACTGGAAGCACGTATCAATCATGTGTTGTAACCCTTTTACAGACAGCGATAGCAAAAGCATATCATCGGCTACCGTAGGGGCACACAGATTTACCATGTATAGAGAATCCAACTCCCGTGCGTTCTAGTTCTACAATTAAATCGTTAATATAAATTAAGTACAAAAAAATTGAACAAAGCCCCCCTTGTCTTGCAGACTGCTTGATAGGAAACCATTGGGACATATGGCCTCTATGAAGGACACAGCTATACATGTCAGTATAAAGGGATACTAAGTTAAACCAAAGTTGTTGGGAGATATTGGTCTGAAATAATTTGTAAAATAAGCCATTATGCCAGACTCTGTCAAATGCTTGTCTACTGTCTAAGAAACATGAATATAGTTTGCTTTTATTTTCCTTGCAGTAATCAATACATTCCTTTGTAAGATATGAGGTCATTATACATCCCACGCCTTTTTGAAAGCCTCCTTGTAACGGATGTATTTTTAAATTCATCTCTTGTTTGAGTCTACATAATATAACAGATTCATATAGTTTTAGAATTGAGGAAGATAGAGTTATAGCTCTGTAGCTATTTGGGTCTGTTCTCTTTTTCTGTCCCCCCTTAAATAGTGTGATTATAACGCCGCGTTTAAGGTTTATAGGAGTATGCGCATTAAAATGCATTAAGTTGAAGAAGCTTACAAGCAGTGATTTTAAGTGTGGGCCGCCACACTTGATGTGTTCGGCATATACACCGTCTAATCCGCATGCTTTTCCTAGGTGTAACTGTTTGATGCCTTCATCAACCTCTAATATAGATATTGGTTTAACACCCTCTGTGGCAGTAATTGATGATCTTATACTCTGAACAAATGATGTCACGTGATTATAAAATGTAGGATCATAATCCTCGTGCTCTGTATCACTATATAGTTCGGCGAAATAACCACCCCATGCCCCGGTTATCCCATTAGGATCACGATACGTTTTGTTATTGAAAATTAATTCGCCACCTGCGAGAGATGCTTTGCGACTTGACTTAGCTTTTAAAAGTTTCCAAAATAACGGACTATTAATTGTTGCAGCATAGTCAATATCATCAAACGTTTTTCGCATGAATTTCCTAGCCTCGGTTCGATGACAGCGCCTAAAGGCACGTTTTGCTAGCTTATACTGCTTGAATGAATCTGCTAATTCGCTTCTCGGCCTTCCTTCTCTTACCCAGTTATGCCGTTTGTCTTTCATTTGATTATGAAGACGTTTGAGTTCGATGCCCCAATAAGGCTTAAGATATGAACAATATTTGGTAGATGGAATGTGCGTTCTGGATGCATATGTGATGCAGTCTACTATTTGTTGATAGAGATTGTCAATATGATCGTGGATATTACTATTTTTCTGTATGTCGATGTGACTTAGTGATCTGTTTAATTCGTCTGTAAATTTTAATGTAGAAGTGAATGCCTAAATAGAACAATCGCAACATCAAGAGTTGTCTCTCCGCGGCCTGGCATTGAGTTTAAGCATTGAAATAAAGATATGCAGGTAGCAACAATAAAACTACAATATCAGTACATCACAACTACTTCATCATATATAAAGTGATATGTTTCGAAATGTAAACAATGGGCTTCAAACATTGGCATATTCTCAAAACTTGACAGCCTTTATGCAATGCATGATATAAACAGGAACATAGCCTGTTATTAAAGGTCCTGTCCCAGGGAGTGTTTTTATTTCTTGTTATGTTCAAATTGTTTACAAGCTAACAAACTAAACACAAATAATAATATAGGTATTTAACATAAAAGGTCACCACATTGGTCTGAAGCAGCAGCCTTAAGTATAGCAATCGGCGCCGAGCGGTTAGAATCGCCGACTTATAACTCTAATGTATAACAAAAGGCCGAGCGTTTAGAATTGCCGACTCAAACTCTCATGTATAACAATTGGCCGAGCGGTTAGAATTGCCGACTTATAACTCTCAGGTATAACAATTGGCCGAGCGGTTAGAATTGCCGACTTATAACTCTCATGTATAACAAATGGCCGAGCGTTTAGAATTGCCGACTGATAACTCTCATGTATAACAATTGGCCGAGCGGTTAGAATTGCCGACATAAAACTCTCAGGTATAACAAATGGCCTAGCGTTTAGAATTGCCGACTTATAACTCTAATGTATAACAAAGGGCCGAGCGTTTAGAATTGCCGACTTATAACTCTCAGGTATAACAATTGACCGAGCGGTTAGAATTGCCGACCTGTAACACCTCAGACATTCTCCGCGTGATTTCTAGTCTCAGTCTTTGATAATGTTCACGGGGTGAGATCTTCCATCTGACTTGACATTGAGCACCAATCATTTGATTGTTGCCGCCAATATTTTGTACATTGCTTATTACTGAAGTGTGTGATATATTCCATATTATTGATTTTGTGTGTACTGAAATATTTTCCGATTTTTTTTTTTTGTGTGCCTCAACGGTTATTTCTGAATTTTGTGTACGGCATCTTTGTACAACCTTTATGGATTGCTTTGGGCGATTTTTGTGTACAGTGTTGCAAAATACTGAAGAGTATTTCTTCTATGTATTCTACATTGCTTATCTTTGATTTTCTGTTTTGCCTTGCTTATTACTGACTTTGTGGGTACTATATTGCGCATTTCGTACTTCGTATGTGCAAACTACATCCGAGATTGTATATATATTATATGGTTATTTCTGAATGTTTTTTGTCTACTGCTTTGCTTATTACTGATGTCTCTGTGCACTTTATTGCACAGTAATGTTTCCGCTACTATTTGGGGGCAATGTCGAATTAAACACCAACGGTAAGTATAGTTTGACGTGTGTTTATATTTCATGAAAGACAGCAACAACAATATTTATACAAATTAGAAGACATAACAATAACAAATTTATCCACCATATTCATAATAAAAGTATATTCTAGTTTACACAATTTAATGGATAATTCGTTACGATCTGTGATTAACAATTAGCACTATGTCACGTTCGGCGGATCAGGCCGAGGAGCACGGTTATAATACGAAGGCAATCCCAAGTTGATGTCTACACTAACGTGCACTTCCTGGAAAACTGGCGACTGACTTGCTCGTCAAGGACTGCGTATATCTGTTGAAAATAAAAGTTAAAAATATATACATGTTTGAGATTTCCATGATAAATCTTTTAAATACGTTAATAAAGAAAACCGCAGATTTATATATTTAAAATGGGCATGGAATTAGAATTAGACATAGACATAAATTATCCAAAACAAATATATGAACACGAACATTCTTAGAAAAAACTCTCTAGTAATTTACAGGATCAAATTTAAAGATAACTAGGGTATGCAAGGACTTTTACATACCTCATCTAAGATGATCTTGACCGCCGAGTGTTGAGCGCACTGTCGGGCTGTGGACAACAGAACCGTGTGGCGACCGGCTGCTAAGCACCTGGACACAAAATCGAGACAAGCCACCGAAAGATCCCTTAGTCCGAACCTCTCCGCTGCGCAAAATAGTCCCACAACCATCTCCTCAGTAATTTCCACGGAGCCGCAGTGTACGAACTGTATCAACGCCCGGAAGACTTCCGGTTCGTATTTCTTCACTGGGATGACGAGTCTATGACTCAGTGAGCGACCTAGACCGGAGCTTATCGTCTTCTTAGTAGCGACTGGTTTCTTGCCCTTACATTTGGTCTTAGTGGAGGCAGTCCCAGTCTCAGATTGTTGTTGTAAGTGGGACAGGATCAGGTTGTAGAATTGTTTGCTCCTTGTTGCCATGACCGCTCGAACGCCGTGCACTGGAACTTCACGAGGACCTACGAGGAATGTGACATCACACATTTCCGGCATCGCAATAATAAGATTCAGGTTTTCGCACAACGCCTGAGTACTTTGATACCTCATTACTTCCGGTTCACTTTGAGAAGAATAGCGGAGATCGATGCAGCTGTCACGTGATTCCGTGGATGTATCTGATTCTGTGTCTGACACGTCACTGGAATCATAGCCGGAAGACGAGTCTGAAAGTGACAACATATATATGTTAGGATATATAAGCGGTACACCTTATATTTTCAAATAAAGATCGCTATACCAAGGAGAGGAGTCCTAGAAACCAAACGACATGAGACAATGTCAGTAGGGCTAAATAAGAAATAAGAAATTCATCACATTGAACTTTAGTTGCATGTGTCGATGTTTATAAATGTACTGGAAGCAAGTAAATGTCACTGTTAGTAAGGTTGGGATTAAAATGTGAACATGTCGTTTGTTTTCAGGAGAATCTTCTCCAGGTTTTCACATGCATTCCTGCCATTTAGTTTTCCTACTTTTCTTACTTTTGAAAACTACTTTTACCTATATAAAACAAGATGGTATAGGTTTTATTACTTTGTATTAATATCAGCCATCCTTTAGGTCAGAACAATTAGAGTTTCATAAAATTAGTTGTCACAAACGGAATATTTACCCGAGTGCTGGAAATCTGTAAATCCTTCATTACTGTAAACACTTATTTCATCATCCTCAGCTAGGGAGATTAAAGGCGTATTGCAATCACAGTCAACCATATTACTTCTTGTTAATGTTACTGACTGTTGATAAGAAAGAAAACTGTGATGAGATACTTCTGGATCTTGTCTAGTTTGTTATATACCTGAATTTCCGGTGAACAATATGCTGAGTCGGCCTTGTCACTCTGACAACATGACACGCGACGGTAGGTAACGTGACTTAACGTCTTAATTTCATTGGATGAGAAGAAAGATTTTGTCAGCTGATTGGTCGAAATGACCATGTGACATCTCAACATCACACGATTGGCATCATTATTATTGCTTGAAGTGCGAAAAGCAATTATGATTGGATAATTGATTTCAGAAATAGCGTGTCACAGGAGCTAATTGGAGTAGAATAGATTTGTTTCTGATTTTTAGCTGTTGATCGCCAGTCAATTAAAGCTGTCAAGAAACATGATCGGTTTTGAAGGCTAAGTACGGAAATAAGACAGACTTAGTTTTCTTACAATAATCCAAAGTGTATAGCCTTAATCCATTTGTAATGCTTGCAAATATTTCCCACTTACTATGTCATTGTAACGTCTTAGATTATCATTAAGGATAATCTTCGAATTTGATCGTGTTGTCATTACAAACGGATATATATATATATATGTTACATTAAAGCTACAACGATAATCGTTTTAAAACGAGATTCTAACGTTGACGGCACAAGCGTAATAAACCATAATATATTTATATATATCTTTATTTCCTCCTTTTTATAGAAGAGTACATTACAAATACACATACATAAATGCAATTACAACATGAACATCTAACATGTCACAGTTAAGGTGAGTATACAAGGAAAGAAACAACAACAATGAAAAGGATTAATATACAGCACCAATGTACAAAAAGGCACAGATAGATACAAACACACCCAGACAAACACACACACACACACAAGCTCGCGCGCTCATGCGTGCATGCACGCACACACTCAAAACCATACACATATATATGTTAGGAAAAAAAGATGAATAAAATATGTACATATATATGTATACAGGTGAGTAATCAGCAGTAAAGCTATTTAACGCTAATGAATACAAAAATTAATATAATGATTAATTTCACCTAATTAGATCTTGTGGAAGCAAGATCTAAGCATGAAATCTTCATGAATAAAATGTAAAAAAATAACTGATATTTGATATTTTATGCACTCACAATTAAATGCTCAAACTTGCCGAAACGAAAAACAAGAAGAGCGTTCATTACTGAAAATGCATATGTTGAGACTACAATTTACTTTAGTCAATACATGAACAAGAAATAGAAATTAAATGAAAGAATAGAAACAACACACATAAGTATTTACAAATGTAAACGCTGCCATAATAAATATATATAATGAAATGCAATGCTCATGAAGTCTTCATATTTTGCTTCAAGAAGAGATGCAAGAAACGGGTTCCTTAACCCCAAATAAAGATTAACTAAGTTTGAGGTACTCATACTTAAAAGGTAATTGGATACAACACTACCAAATGTTGTAAAGAGCTTATTATAAAACATGACGCGAAGTTCGCGCATTCCTTGGCAGTCTATAATTGTGTGGTCAGCAAGTGACGTAACTAATAACAAATTATTACAATATTTACATTGGTCAATCATTAATGTTGTATACGATATAAACTTGACAACAGCAAAACAATAAGTTAAACACTTAGGCCTTTTATAAGCAAAATACCATACATCACACAAGTCATATGAACAATGTATGCTTCTAAAACGATTAAATTCTGCCTGACATATACGGGAGAACCAATCGCTAATAACTCGAGCCCATATATGGTTTGAAACTATTTTCTTCCAATGTATCTTGCTGGGGAATTCTGCGCATGTTGCATATTGAATGAAATATTCGTCTATTCCATAGCATGACAGTGCTTTAAACACATCAGTAAAGAATCCGCTTGCATTACGGAAAAGAAGATGTTGAGAACATCTAATTCGAAACATATCTTTAATACGGAAACTACCGTTTAAGCGACACAGCTGGCCAAATAATATAAATTTTCTTTTGTCAATTTCTGCCTTGAGCGGCAGGCAACCAACAAGACTCAGTGCAACATTAGAACGAGTGGTCATAGATAAGCCTTGCATGGATTTAATGCATAGGCGATGGGCACGCTCTAGTCTAGTGATCTCGTGATCAGTTAGACCATAGATACATTCCGTACCGTAGAGTGCTCTGGGCAGAACCACACTATTGTATATGCGTTTGCAAGTAATTGGATTTAAGCGACTCTCGACGGAAGAACAATTTATTGTACAAAAAAAAGTTTTTCGTAATTTACTAGTGAACACTTCAATTTTTTCACGCGAGCTTACGTTCTTGAATAAAGTAATACCCAAGTGGGTGTAATTGCCAACTTCACTTAAAACAGCATTACCCAATAGCCACTTTCTATTAGCTTTGGTTCCAACGTTTGTGCTTTCATTAAATACAATAATGCCACATTTTGCTGGATTATACTGATATCGCCATCTTCGTGAGTACTGGAAGCACGTATCAATCATGTGTTGTAACCCTTTTACAGACAGCGATAGCAAAAGCATATCATCGGCTACCGTAGGGGCACACATAGATTTACCATGTATAGAGAATCCAACTCCCGTGCGTTCTAGTTCTACAATTAAATCGTTAATATAAATTAAGTACAAAAAAATTGAACAAAGCCCCCCTTGTCTTGCAGACTGCTTGATAGGAAACCATTGGGACATATGGCCTCTATGAAGGACACAGCTATACATGTCAGTATAAAGGGATACTAAGTTAAACCAAAGTTGTTGGGAGATATTGGTCTGAAATAATTTGTAAAATAAGCCATTATGCCAGACTCTGTCAAATGCTTGTCTACTGTCTAAGAAACATGAATATAGTTTGCTTTTATTTTCCTTGCAGTAATCAATACATTCCTTTGTAAGATATGAGGTCATTATACATCCCACGCCTTTTTGAAAGCCTCCTTGTAACGGATGTATTTTTAAATTCATCTCTTGTTTGAGTCTACATAATATAACAGATTCATATAGTTTTAGAATTGAGGAAGATAGAGTTATAGCTCTGTAGCTATTTGGGTCTGTTCTCTTTTTCTGTCCCCCCTTAAATAGTGTGATTATAACGCCGCGTTTAAGGTTTATAGGAGTATGCGCATTAAAATGCATTAAGTTGAAGAAGCTTACAAGCAGTGATTTTAAGTGTGGGCCGCCACACTTGATGTGTTCGGCATATACACCGTCTAATCCGCATGCTATTCCTAGGTGTAACTGTTTGATGCCTTCATCAACCTCTAATATAGATATTGGTTTAACACCCTCTGTGGCAGTAATTGATGATCTTATACTCTGAACAAATGATGTCACGTGATTATAAAATGTAGGATCATAATCCTCGTGCTCTGTATCACTATATAGTTCGGCGAAATAACCACCCCATGCCCCGGTTATCCCATTAGGATCACGATACGTTTTGTTATTGAAAATTAATTCGCCACCTGCGAGAGATGCTTTGCGACTTGACTTAGCTTTTAAAAGTTTCCAAAATAACGGACTATTAATTGTTGCAGCATAGTCAATATCATCAAACGTTTTTCGCATGAATTTCCTAGCCTCGGTTCGATGACAGCGCCTAAAGGCACGTTTTGCTAGCTTATACTGCTTGAATGAATCTGCTAATTCGCTTCTCGGCCTTCCTTCTCTTACCCAGTTATGCCGTTTGTCTTTCATTTGATTATGAAGACGTTTGAGTTCGATGCCCCAATAAGGCTTAAGATATGAACAATATTTGGTAGATGGAATGTGCGTTCTGGATGCATATGTGATGCAGTCTACTATTTGTTGATAGAGATTGTCAATATGATCGTGGATATTACTATTTTTCTGTATGTCGATGTGACTTAGTGATCTGTTTAATTCGTCTGTAAATTTTTCACGACAGTGATCCCCTACCTTTGACCATTTAATTGGACTGAATGGGAGATTAGCTGTTTCATTCCCTGTGAACCATAAATTTATAGACGCTATAATTGGTCGATGACATGAAACATTAAGACAATCATCATCTATAATTTTACAACTATGCACTAAATCTACCCAGTCTTGGGATATTACAATGTGATCAATAAGCGACTGACTAATGCCATTGTAAGACATAAATGTTGATGAAGCTCCCGAACATATGGGTAAGGTGTTAATGGATAAAAGGTTATTCACACACACACACACACACACACACACACACACACACACACACACACACACACACACACACACACACACACACACACACACACACACACACACACACACACACACACACACACACACACACACACACACACACACACACACACAGACACACACACACACACAGATAACATTTTTTATTTCATCAAGCAACTCATACCTTATAGTACGATAATACAAAGTGTCATGGAATAGGCACATGGAACATTTGATCTGACAGCAACACCTTGTTATTACATTGAAGTCTTTAATACTTGCTGTGGAGCGAACACTGCGCACATTATGATATTAATCAAGCATCTCATACCAATTTTAAATACAAGGATATTAATATAAAAAAAATCCATAAACAGAAGTCATGAAAGGTTTCCAGTTACTTTTTTTAATCAGCGAAGTTTTGAAAAAAAAAAGATTAATGTAGAAGTGAATGGCTAAATAGAACAGTCGCAACATAAAGAGTTGTCTCTCCGCGGCCTGTCAATGAGTTTAAGCAATTGAAATAAAGATATGCAGGTAGCAACAATAAAACTACAATATCAATACATCACAATTACTTCATCATATATAAAGTGATATGTTTCGAAATGTAAACAATGGGCTTCAAACATGGGCATATTCTCAAAACATGACAGCCTTTATTCAATGCATGATATAAACAGGAACAATCGTCCGAGCGGTTAGAATTGCCGACTTATAACTTTCAGGTATAACAATCGGCCGAGCGGTTAGAATTGCCGACTTATAACTCTCAGGTATAACAATCGGCCGAGCGGTTAGAATTGCCGACTTATAACTCTCAGGTATAACAGAACAGAACAAAGTTTATTAGCATAGAACTTACATGTTCATAGCCACAAACAATAAACATAATATAAGTGCATGAAGAGTGTGGTTCATAAAATATTATTAACAAGAGAAGTAAGCTGTTGAGATAACATAAAGTGTTATTTTGTTTATAAGACACGTTAAATATACTAAACTTTTGGGATTTATACAATCGAATTTCTCAGTTTATATGCGTTATTGATAAATTTTGCTAAATTGATTATGCAGTTTGTATTACATGATGACATTATGGTTTTGAATTTCGTCAGGGTAGGCCAGTTACAGTAATATCTAGGTAAAAACATTCTTCGTAGGTTATTGTATTTTGGACAAACTAACAAAAAGTGGTACTCTGTTTCTACTACATTCATGTTACAATTTTGACATATTCGATCATGCCTTGGTATGTTATAATGTCTTCCGGTTTCTATAGCTAAATCATGTGATGAAAGACGAAATTTGGAAAGACTGATTCGATACTTGTTAACATGTATGCTATTTAAGTAGTGTTCCATTTTAAATTCTTGTTTGTATATCCTGTATGATTCAAGCCTATTTGAGTTGGTTATGTTATCGTGCCATGTTTGAGTAAATTGATCAATAAGTCTTTGTTTTATTATAGGGATATGTCTTCTGTTTATGTTGTTTTAGTTAATCCATATATTTGTCATTCCTAGTTCTTGCAATAAAGATTTAACATTTGAAGCCCAATTCAAACCATTATAGTGTTTATTATTATCAGCGTCGCTGCGTAGAAGATTATACGTATTTTTTATTAATGAGTTATTTTCTCCTCGTATAATTTTAAACCAATAATTAAGGAGCACCATTTTCCTTCTTATAATCATAGGATATCTGCCTGTTTCTCCGTATAGTCCATGAAGATTTGTACTTTTCTTAACACATAACGCCTTACGCAAAAATTTACAATGTATTTGTTCAATCTTTTTACAATTAAAATAACCAAACACTTCAGCTCCATAGTTAAGTATTGATGCTACCAAACTATCAAATAATGCACATTTATCTTTTGTTGACATTTCAACTTGGTTAAATACTATAAACAGATTATGTACGGCATATAACGCTTTATCGGCTATGGATTTTTCAGTTCTGGTCCATTTGCCATTTTTAAATAAGGTTATTCCGAGGTATTTAAAATTTGTAACTACATCTAGTATGTTGTTGTTTAGTCTGAAATCATATTTTGTTTGCCTTCCGTTTTCAAAAATCATTATTTTTGTCTTTTTAGCATTAACTGTTAAGTTCCAAGTATATAACAAATGACCGAGCGGTTAGAATTGCCGACCTGTAACTCCTCAGACATCCTCCGCGTCATTTCTAGTCTCAGTCTTTGATAATGTTCACGGGGTGAGATCTTCCATCTGACTTGACATTGAGCACCAATCATTTGATTGTTGCCGCCAATATGATTATAATTGTGTCGTCTAACAAAATTAAATGTACAAGGAGCCATTTTTACACGTTAATATTCACTCAACACAGACTACGTAGAATAACTATATCTGAGATATGAAAAATAATATATTTCACAACCATAATGAATCAGGAATTGGATCTTGTGCATTTGCAGAAGTAATGTACACTTTACTTTGTGTTTTACACAACTTTTTAACACGTCAAATATAATAGACTCATCGAGTAATAAGTTCATCTATCTAGTACTCATTTAAATGTATTTAAACTTTTAGCAATATAGTACATTTAAAACATTTATAATGAACCGTCAAAGCCGCTAATATTCATGTGGCAGCGACGATTTTACAAACGCATGCTTAAAGCTTAGCATAACATAGCAGAACAGAGCTTATGTTATTGAACTACATTGTAAATAGGCATATTAAATTAGTTATTTTACCAGAAATTAATAAACAGCACGGACATCTACGAGTATAACGTTGTAAGTTCACAGCTATGCATTTACAAAATTACAATAAGACAATCTTAATAATTCTGGATTATTGTGATTAAAACAATTCCAGTGTAAATATAATCGGATAGTTTTGTATTAAAGGCAAATTGCCTGTGTGATTATTTTTTCACATTGTGTCGTTTGTAATAAGCCTTAAGTTATTCAGAATATATTCGATTTTGTTTGATTAAATATGATTAAATAGTATTCAGTGATGTTCCTTTAGTTGAACGTCGTTTATTTTCTATCATGTTTCAAATACGATCAAAGTCAAATCTCTCGTGAGTATATAAACTCTTGTTTTGCAAGCTGTTATACTATTCTGTGTTTTCTCTTTACCGTTCTGATTCTGTGATCCCAAATATTGTTATCAGTAAATCTTATCTAAAATGAGATCAGCTGTCTATTCCTAACCACTTTACTAATTTGTGTGTATGTACATAATATACAGTTCTATTTATCTGCCCTATCACTATATTCGCACAAATGAACTTATTAAATATACACAATGATTTACAACGTATATATTTTTGGTAACACATCTGTCAAATCAGGTCGGGTGTATATACATGTAAATAATAATTTGTCTCAAACATTGTTAATTGTACACCTGTCACAATAAAAAAATAAACATTTACTTACTTATGTTTTGTGATAAACATATATATGTATGTTGAATAGTAATGTCCCGCAGCGAATAGGAGACCGATTTTATTTTGAGTCCCTTTTCAAAGACTTGTTGAAAGGATGCCAAAAACATCTATAAAGTAAACAATGACAAAGAGAGACGTCTGAACTATTAAACAATATTTATTGTAAACAAAAACAAACAGGTTTCTGTAAAATTTAAAGAATCCGTGTTCAGAATAGATCGCCGAGCCAGGGAGCAAAAACAATGTTCTTGTATGCATAAGGATTATCACCCTTGCATATCCAAGAAACGATCAACTTCTTTTTTTGTCACTTTGGTAATTAATTAATACATTTCAAACGGGCCGAATGTTTTCTCAATTATCTACTAATCCTATTGCGACTCCCGCAACAATAAATTACAAATTACAAATTTTATGGGACTAATCCGTTCTTTGACTGGAAATTGCCGCTCCTGTTTAAGAGTAGGCAAATCTATGTTTTATTAACACCTTGCCTTTTCTTCGGGCAAGGGTGCTGCAACTTCCATCCATATAGTTTCGTAACACCTATTGACATCCAACAATAGCTAACATTCTACGGGTTTGTCACCTTGGGACTGATTGGCACATTTTCACAAACAATTTTGCGCGATGTTAAATTCCGTCACGTGACATTAAAACGAGAAATCACGTGTCAGGTGATTGACACCATTCAATATTGACCTTTCACGACTAATTAGCGGCCAACTGTTACTCACAATGGACGACTTCGTGAAGCCCTGGAAGCTGTAACAAGCCAGTATATAAACTACAAGCTCTCGGGATTGGGTCAGAAGGCTTTGAGCTCTTACCAAGAAACAACTTCTGAATTCAGGTTCTGAAAGTTTGGATAATTTAATATACAATGACTACCTGTGACAAGACGCCTCTCCTGTCGACAGTTGAGTCCTGTCACTTACAGATGTACGACAACGATGGGTTGATCAGCACATATGGTAAGTGTTTTTCCCAGTTTTTATTTGGCTTATTTCATACAGACAAAAGACATTCATCTAATGTCACGTTTGATGAATGCAATAATGAATTCATATTTTTTGACAATTATAATAACGCACTGTTGTAAGCTGTAAACAACTAAAGTGTAAACCATTGGTTCAATAACCTATATACTTGAAATTTAAATACCATTTAACATTTTTATAATGTAATGGTATGGCTATTTGATAGTGGTCCTCTTCACCACCAATACGACCAGACTCAAGACCAATAACATTTTCATAAAATATACGTAATACTTTTTGTCATATATACATAAGGGACATGTTTTTTCTTGTTTTTGTAACATATAATATTATTATTTTTCAGACTCCTCCTCCTCCGGGTACGAATCCAACGACTTATCTGACGCAGAACCCGACCGACCGACAGAACCGGAGGTTCGCCTGCGAACACGTGACCTGCCGACTGTGAAGTGTAAGGAGGTGGGTCCGAAGGTGATCCGATACAAGAGCACACACCACTTAAGCGAGGACTTGAAATTAATCCTAGACATGCCGGAGATGTGTGACGTCACTTTCCTCGTGGGGTCCAGCCGCATTCCTGTCAACGGAGTCCGGGCTATCCTGGCTACTAGAAGCAGGTAACAATAACATTCTCATTACAACAGATTCATATTTAAAAATCAATTTCCTGTGGGATATTTTTTCCTGTTTTGCTACGAACTGGCTTTACCACAAAGTAATAAAACATAATTCGCTAAATAAATAAAATAAAATATTATTTAATATAACTAAAAATATACTAGAACTATTTTGCAATCCATTTGATATAATACTGTTGTCTGTTTCCAGAGTATTTTACAATCTACTTTTGAAACACATTCACGCTCGTGCCGCGGAAACTGGAAAACAGAAGAACAAGAAATCATCGACAAAGGTGGCCATTTTAGATCGTTTGTGTATCCCGGTACGAAAGTACGACTCCGAGGTTTTCCGAGGCATTGTTCAGTTCCTTCACTGCGGATCTGTGACGATAACAGAGGAGACTGTTTCCGGTACGTTCACTCAGACACTTTATAATGAATGAAATATCGCACTTAACCATGATATTATTGTAAAATTAATGTTTTGTAATAAAAGAACTGAACAAATGATTTATTTTTGAAAAATAATCAATAAGAATTATTAATCAATCATAACAAAGTTTTGCTTTAAGGAAGGTTATTATGTAAGTCAGTTTTATATAGATAGGTTTAAATATTAGTTTGATTTTAGACACAATGATTCTTAAAAAAATAATGGTGTTTTACCCTATAATAAAAATAATGAATTTAATTCAATGAAGATATTTGCGTTATTTTCATTAATAATTGAGAAGAAATTTAAGAAAAAAGAGCAGTATTGTAAATAATACTATCATTTTGTTTGTATCTACGTTTTTAAAGTGCAGGACATAAAATAATACGTACGGATTTATTCATTATTTCTTTTTTCCCTTTTTCAGGTTTATTGTGCGGCGCTGACCAGTTTGAGTTACCAGAGCTCGAAGCCGCGTGCTGGAAGTTCATCGACCGATGCCTAGCAACGGGCCGCGGCGAGGCGCTCTTGCTCCCCACCCGATGCTACCGACACAGCAGGAAGTGCGACGTCATTCTCAGAAGGGTACGTCATATTTGAATTCTTTATATACTTCCTCTTAACGTAGTTGGAAGAAAATGTTGTTTTTATTACATATATAACCCATTTATGCTTAGCTTACATAAAGCAGGCTGTGCGATCAACATTATCCAATATAACTGCTTGTTAGCAATGACAAAAAATATGATCGCATGCATGCAAAGAAAGCTAAAAACTATCAATTAAAATTTTCAATTAATATTTTTTCAATAATTTAATTGTTTACATATTGTCATTTTTCATGTCATATGCCTGCTTACTTTTAACAGATTTTTTTTATTTCACAAAGAATTTAAAATGGTATGATTAAAAACTTTGGGTTTTTTTATTTCACAAAGAATTTAAAATGGTAAAATGATTCAATACTTCATACCTACTTTGTGTTACAGATCTACTCGGTGTTGGACAGAGAGTTCATTCGTCAGCAATCGCAGCACAGCGAGCACAAGGAGTCCACAGTGTAATGGAGGAGAACTGGGCTGCAGACAGTCATTATTCTGGTATAGACAATTTGAAATGCTAGAAATGGATGCTCCTGCCTCAAGACGAACAAAGTGCTAAATCAACCCTAACAGTCCCTGAAAAAAAAGTCGAGGGTTCTATAGAGTCTGTTTCTACGAACATAATGTTAGGGACAGGACACCTGCTGGAGATGTCATGTTCGGGATGTAAATGTACAAAGCAGCAGATCGGCGAGCTATGGAAAAGGATGCAACTTTTGTGTTTTATTCAATATTGTAATTGTCACGTCTTTTGTACAGAGGATACTTTCAAAGTGTCATTTCTGAATGTAACTGATCAAGTGTCGCAAATGTGTTTGAATTCAAATACCGAGATGCAGCAGTTATCCTCCTTGCATTACTCGTGCGTTACACAGCATAGTTCAGTTCTCCTTCCTTGCATTACAAGCGAAATCTGTCTTTTGCTTAACTACTCTTTTTAGACTTCTTCTTTTCCTTGTCCTCAAATCTTCTCTAAAGTCTCAACGATGTATTCTTTCATTCTTTGTATAAAATCTACTACTACAATTTCACGCGTTATTGTGTATATATATCAACTGATCATTGTTATTGTTTGCCGCACGTTGTTACTGATAATAAAAAATGCTTGAAAAATCCATTATTCTTTTTCTTGAATAAAAAAATCGGTTGTTTGAAAAATTGATCCATATGTCAGCAAATACGGGAAACTCACTTTTTATAATTTATCTAAAAAAGACGTTATTTTATCATTTTTCGCTATAATCATTGGGGCAAAAAAGTCACGCGCCTTTGAAATGCATCGACATGCACATGACTGATTCAAATCGCTTACAAGTTAATAGATACCAAGCACACTTCACTCATTAAAGCGCATTTTGAACCACACTTGTGACAACACTAGTAAAATGTTGGGTTAACAACCACATAAGCCCGGGTATATATATTTATATCTACCGTATATCTATATATATATCGGTGGTTTTATAAACCCGGATATCTATATTTATATATCAGTGGTGTTATAAACCCGGATATCTATATTTATATATCGGTGGTTTTATAAACCCGGATATCTATATTAATATATCAGTGGTGTTATAAACCCGGATATCTATATTTATATATCAGTGGCTGTACAAACCAGGATGTCTATATTTATATATCAGTGGCCTTACAAACCCGGATATCTATATTTATATATCAGTGGTTTTATAAACCCGGATATCTATATTTATAAATCAGTGGCTGTACAAACCAGGATGTCTATATTTATATATCAGTGGTTTTATAAACCCGGATATCTATATTTATATATCAGTGGCTGTACAAACCAGGATGTCTATATTTATATATCAGTGGCTATATAAATCCGGATGTCTTTATTTATATATCAGTTGCCTTTCAAACCCGGATATCTATATTTATATATCAGTGGTTTTATAAACCCGGATATCCATATTTATATATCAGTGGCTTTATAAACCCGGATATCTATATTTATATATCAGTTGCTTTACAAACCCGGATATCTATGTTTATATATCAGTAGCTTTATAAACCTCGGATATCTATATTTATATAAGGCTTTATAAACCCCGGATATCTATATTTATATATCAGTGGCTTCATAAACCCGGATATCTATATTTAGACATTAATGGCAACATAAACCCATATCTATATTTAGACATCAATGGCTATATATAGACGTGACTGTCCTTTATACGATGAAAATCGAGTTCTTTTACAATTCAAATTGGTATGTATTTCCGTTTTAATCTCTAAAATGAATATCTGGTACGACATAACAAATGCGTGTCTCGCGTATTTTAAAACAGATGCCATAAAGGTGATTTCCAACAGCTTCATGCACACATTAATAACTATTTTGTATGAGACAAAATACAAAATTTGTTGCAACATTTTTCCTTTTTTAATTCATTTTTGTCTTAAACGTTGACACAAAGTTTTTATAAAGTTTAACGGTCTAGATTGCATCGAGATACTTTTTTTTTCTATCTTTTGACTTTCGTCGTAAAAAAGACAAAACAACAACATTGAGAAAGTGTGCTACGGCCAAGCTGAACTCCGCAATGACAATATTAGTTTAGATTCACTTACTGGATATTTATTAATAAGGTATACAGGAAATACGCCTTAAATGTTTTTTATGTTAAGGAGAATAGTAATAAAGAATATAAAGTTTCTATGGCTTGAATTACGAACTCCGTAAAATGCGAGGTTCGCATGAAGGATAACGAAGGGAGTTTAGTACAGTAGTATCACGCTATTTAATGCATGAACAATTCGCAATTTTTAAATATTAATGTTGAAATATTTATCTCAGCTCTACGGAAAAGCATTATGTTATAAAAATATAATCATGCAAGGCTTGCATTTTATGCCATATACACAGTATTTACATTGGAAAGCACAGATAGACCATTATTGTATATTACAATTAGATATTTATTAAAGTAACACGCAGGAAACCCTCAAGAAATATAACTAAAATGGAAAAAAAAAACAAGTTAATTTGTACATTTTATTCGCTTAGAGAGACATTAATGAATAGTCTCCGCTGAATAATGCCTAAATGCCAGTAGGTCCTTTCATTTGTTTTACTCGGTTTTTATGCTAGTGCTCTTTGGAGTGTATGTTGACGTGTCTGCCTTTCTTATGATACCCAGGTTAACCATTATCAATAAACATGTCCATTTTCTTGTTTAAATAACATATCTCTATAAGTATTTAAATGGATTTTAATCTTATATTTATGCAAAAGTAAGAAATTCACTGTTTGTTATTGCAATATCAAAAGAATTTCAACAACAAGGACCTACCTACTGTTTAGAGTACCTCGTATATTAACTAACAAGGGAGACAATTTCCATTTCACCAATGTACCCCGTTGACGTTTTTAATACACAAAGGTGACTTGTAACTTTAATACATTCATTGTTAACGTATTTCATTGAATAGCATTTTCCACGAGACGTTACAATCGTTATCGTCTCTTTTTATTGGCACAGTATGTAGTAGATTGTTGTGTTAATTTTAAAAAAATCTAAACTAAAAAAATGTATTTTTCAGATCCGTATACTTTATAAGTGTATGTCAACATTGCACAAATCTAGTGAATACGCTGTGCACTGCATTACAAACGAACAGTGTGATTAAAAAGCGCAAATCAAAAACACGATTATTAACCTATTTCTTGTTAAACTTATCAGAAATTTCGACACCTAATATTTCAATACCCAAAAGAAGTGTCGTAATAACGTTACCTATCGACCGTAACGTACGCTCCGCGTGCTACTGACGGTATGCCGTTACTAGGGCCGGCACGTGCCAGCGCTGTGTGCTACCATGACAACGTCAAAATGCCCGGATTATTAGGTACAGGTGAGCGATTTTGGGGTGATACTTTGTCATAAAAGCTGAAGTACTATAAATCAAGGATCAAGTACCGAGTGAGTGAAAGGCACGCAGAAAAGCAGAGGTTTAGTTGTAATTGGATAATAAATTCGAGAGCTAACTCCATTATCTTTAGACAAATGGAATGACAGTCCCGGTTTCACCTGCTGCCCTGTCCACCTTGCGATGAAACCAAGGTGACAGGTCTTTTGTTGTCGTAACAATCGCCTTCGTCGAACGTGAAATGGAGACGATATAATTTAACGACTCAATGCTTTTATGTGGGGGTTCTGAGTTTGGTTTGCGCTTTTGTGTAATATCTGTAGTAAATGACTTATTAGGCGATGGAGATGTTTGCATGGAGGGATGCAAAATTTATTGCCATATAATGGGCCATAACATGTATTAGAAATGCATTGTGTTTGATGTTTGTGTATTTGTAATGAGATTTATGGAGACGGTAAATTTTAAACTGGTCAAACAAATGTGATATGAATTTATTATAAGACTTTTTAAGCAATAAATCAACTGGCATTTGACAAAAATGCTGTACCACTGCAACTAATCATGATCATCATATAAGCATCATTATTATCATCATCAGTAGCAGCAGCAGTTTGACCATCATCATCACAACCACCACTACCTAAAACAACAACAACACACGAGGTACTGCTACTTCTGCTGCCAACTACAACGACCACTACTACCAATATTATTACTACTAGTAGTAGCATTAGTAGTAGCAGTAGCAGAAGTAGTAGTAGTAGAAGTAGTAGAAGTAGTAATAATAGTGGTAGAAGTAGTAGTAGAAGAAGTAGTAGTAGAACTAGTAATAGTAGTAGTAGTGGTAGTAGTAGCAGTAGCAGTAGTAGTAGAAGTAGTAGTAGAAGTAGTAGTTGTAGTAGTTGTTGTAGTAGTAGTAGTAGTAGTAGTAGTAGTAGTAGTAGTAGTAGTAGTAGTAGTAGTAGTAGTAGTAGTAGTAGTAGTAAAAGTAGTAGTAGTAGTAGTAGTAGAAGTAGTAGTAGTAGTAGTAGTAGTAGTAGTAGTAGTAGTAGTAGTAGTAGTAGTAGTTGTTGTAGTAGTAGTAGTAGTAGTAGTTGTTGTAGTAGTAGTAGTAGTTGTAGAAGTAGCACTTCCACTCCTCCCCCTCCTCCTCCTCCTCCTCCTACTCCTACTACCACCAATACCACTACAACTACTGTTGCTACAACTTCTACCAGTACTACCACCTCCACCACTACGAAGACGGCGACAACATCGACTACTTCTTATAATAATTATCATAATTCTACAGCTAGCCCCACTACTACTACCACTACATTCATGTTAAAAAGGCCACGTTTAAACTGACGTGGTCATGTGTACGAAAGTGATCCACGATGAAACGAATAAAACATTCCATTGTTTTTACTTTCATATAACTGATTCGGTGGATTTATTTTCGAACACCCACCCTTTCAAGCTAATCTTGTAAATCCACTGACTTCACAGACTTTGATAGATCAATGGAAATCCTACGGAGCAACGGGCGCCGTTAGCCGACCGGGAAAACCAATGGAAAGCGAGGCTCCACGCGACAGATGCGCGTGCTGACCCCGGGGTCATAGAGCCTTGGTGACGATGCGGAACTATTTGCATAATAATCGCTGCCTTCTAACGGTAACTATAGCCGCGATATAGCGCCATATGGGCTCGTACGGGGGAGGGGCCAGTTTCTCGACCTTATAAGGGAGCGGGTAGTTTCTGCTCCAGAATCCGATTGATTTTGATTAACTCCGGTACACCAGCTTCCGTTACACGGATCAGGATCCGATGATTCGACAGAAAATGTCGCCGCAATGATTTGTGGATAGGGCTTAAGTAATGCAGTTATCTTCAATTAGGTGCGTTCTTTTGTAAACAACATGTGATAGTGTACAATCGGTTGTGATTTATCAGCATGTCCATAATAACGCTATTTTGTAAACTAAAGTAAATACAAAAAGGATAATTTTCTATAATTCGTTTATATATACACTTCCACAATATCATTTTCAAAACAGTGGACTACGCTTTCCGTATAACCATAGCACAATTTCTGACCAACAGTTAATAAGTAGAACAGAAACAAAATCTTGCAAAAGGAATATCATTTAATATAAGAAGCCAATTACATTTTCCAAGTCGCCAGGAGGCACGTAGACTGACGTCATCACCAATGTTGTGATTTAATTGTAAAGAAACGCCGTGAAGTGCCTTATACACCTCGGGTAAGTTATCCTTTCGACGTCGTGAGAATTAGTATCAGTTTTGTAAACGTGTTTTAAACACAAGCCATATTGTGTGTTTGTTTGTTGGATTTTGTTTTTATTGTTGTTGTTTTTTGTGGTCGAAATTTTGTGCAATATAAATGCAATAAAAATCACCAGAAATAATGCAGTTTGATGAATTTTCTAGAGAAGTATCTTCAGCGATGGATAATGCAAGTTCTTACTACTACTTAAACTTCCGAACGATGCATTTATAAAACAAATAAGGACACTTCTTGGCAGCTTACTATAAAGCATATTTGTCACTTTCCAATTCTGTGAAGGTATTTTATTTTTTGCATACACCTTTCGTTGATTAAATTTTGTCGTGGTTTGGGCAGTTTTTATTTTGCAGATGCAAGCACTAAATAATCTTATAAGAAATCGTTTTTAAATATTTTCTTATATATCGATAAACAGATTTTAGTTGAATCAATATAAAAAAAAAATCATCTTAAATAGACTACGCACACAACTAGAAGATTTTTTTTTTTGCATTTTTGCTTTTTACTTTCGCCTTGTAAGTGATTAAAAACATTTTATTAATTTAATCAGAATTAAGTAATAAAATGTTGTTTTTAATAATCTCGAACTTCCCTAGGTGTTTTTATAAAAACATTTATCAAACGCTAAAGGTAATCTTATAGCCGTCTGTCCACAGTTTTAGTTTGAGAAAAATAAAAATAAATCTCTGTGTAACAGCTCTGTATTTATTTTACTATTTACTATGATGTCAGTTGCCAAATTCGTGCCCCTTGCTTAAAAGCTTGGTATGTTTCTTAAATACGTCTATTTAACACGAATATGTAATGTAAGTATTATTGCCTTAACCTACATTTTTTGTTGGGTGATAAAAAAATAGACACGATTTAGCAGTCACTACATTCCTAATTCATTTGTATAATAGCTAGTTTGTCATCCTGGAAAGCATTCGATATAAAACATGTCTTATAAATACTTACATAGCATTTCGTCCAGTTACGAATATTGCAGTGTTGCAATTTATTTAGACTTTTCTCATTTGAGATGTGTGATTTTTGTTCACATTGTTTTGTTTTGTGTTGTGTTTTACCTTTGTTGGTTGTTGGCGGTGGTGGTGGGGGGGGGGGGGGGGGGGGGGGGGGGCTGGGGGTGGGGGGGGGGAGAGAGAGAATCGTGTAGACGATCTCAATATAAGATTATTTTTAATTTTTTAATTTCTGGAAGACAGTAGATGCGTTTTGACATGTAACTAGACAAACACCTACTCTTTTTATGAGTTATAAAATCTATAAATCTGGCATAAAAATGTACGTAAACTATGTCTACAGTTGTCAATATCGCTAAAATCTAAACAAGTTAAAAAAGAATAGCTACGTTTCATTTCTGGGTTTCTTCTCACTGTTTATTTCCTTGTCTGTATTGTACTGTTATCTTCTGCAAATTAACAAATGCATTTCAGTGCTACGGTTTCCATGCAAACTTTGTGTCAGTGTCTTTTCAACAAAACATATACATATGAAGATCTATTTAAAAACACTAAAAATTACTTGGACAATTCAGCTAGAAACAGTTGTTTGTAATTTTGTTCGACACAGCAATAATACAATATGTATGAATGACGTGCAAAAACTAAAACAGTACTACTTATTGTTAAGGTATGTTTGTAAAAACTGTTATAGCTAGTTTCAAATCTTCGGTTCACTAAATAATAAATCTCACACATTACCTCTCGGAACAATCCCTCAGCACAGACAAGCTTTCATTCGCGCCCACCAACACACGTACAAGCACACACATACGCACACAAACACACACGCAAACATATCAAGCACTTAGCGTACGACCATCACAACAAAGGCATTACAGTTTCAATCTATGCCTTCGAATGTCTTACAAAGAAAACGGCAGCGGCAAGATTTGTTTAAGCAACAGCACGTAGTATCTGTGGCCAGAATAAGATCATGGTTATGGTTACATAATGTTAGGCTGACAAATGACCAGGACAGCAAATTTACAAACATTATGAAGACGGGAAAAATGGTGACGTTTGCTGGTAACATAAACTAACAACTGGACTTGGTTTATAACTTGATGACGTTGACGACTGCAATAACCTTCGCCCCGCCGACCTTTACTGCGATGTAGTCCCCGAAACAAAGAAACATCATAATTGAGTCACTATCAGTGAACACTGTCACCATATCTTGTATCTCTGACAGAGATAATTGTTTTAGGGTTTTACAAGTAGTGTTGTTAATGTTTAGGGACAAAGTGACCCGGTATGAAGTCACAAGGGACGCGAATCGCCCGCACCATTCAATAATAGCATTCGATAGATGGACTGATTTCAACATTTTTTTTAGAGAAAATGGATTTAAACTCATGTGCTATTTTTATCGACTAATTAATTCAATTAGTTATTGTTTTCGCAGATTTGTATATTCATTGCACCGCAAAAATGTTGTGCGAAATATTAAACATAACTAAAGAATAGATACAAACAAATGTTTGAATATTTGTGTGCGTTAATTTAGGGCCTCTTATGAAAACTTGTAACACATTCATGGCGTAGGTTTCCAAACAAGCTCAGCTAGATTCAGGTTAAGTTTTAGACAATCGGATATTTAAAAACATTTTTAAGATATAATTCATTAATATATAAATACTCTTTCATTTTATTGAATGTGTGCGTATGTGTACAACAACATAAAGCTCTAGAAACGGTTTCCTTTTTTTTTTTTTGGCCTTGTCTTTTCTTTATACATAGTCAAAAGTAGGTTCTAAAAACAGTTCTGTTTTAATTTAAAGTTTAATATTGGATGTTCAGTTATTTCTCGTAAGTGTCAAAATATAAATAGAATGAGAATTCGATGAATATTTTATAGTAAAATCAAATAGGATCGCATTAACGTCATAATGTTCTCATCAGCAGCATATGTAGGACTAAGATATCAAAATTCGTTAAAGAATCATTGCATGACAACAGCGCGCAATGCAACACAAATCGAGAGTGTACAGTTTTGTTGTTGTTGCTTTTTTAGTTTATATTTGCACTTTAATAGTTATTTGTGAGAATAAAAAAAATGGTCTTTGAGCAGCACTATAATGTCACGTAATGTAAAGTAGAGACCTATTAGATGTCTAAGTTAGCGCTCATGCTTGACAAGCAAGTGAATTTAATCTTTATTAACGCTCATACTGAAGCAAAGAGTAAATATGATCTTTCCCTGGACGTCATTGCCACTGGATGTTGTCCACTCGAGCAGGGCAGCGGTCCTGCTACCGGTGAAGATTCGGCGCCTGGTCACTGGGCCTGCAGCCAGTGACATGTTTGTCCATCCACTTGAGAAGGTGCGAGAACAAACACCGACAGACTCCGAGTACATTAATAAGTGTCACTGCATCTCTTCGACCTCATCATATCGCAAAAACAAAGGACTCAAAAGCCATAAATAAAGTTCGATAAGAGAGTCAAACAATTGCTAGGGAAACATTGGGCGCGCTTTCTTGAAAATCAGCAGGACGCCGTTGATAGTGCACGATTTGACAGACCGATGCACCTGCATAGAATTTTTAAGAACTTAATCGAGTTGAAACTGACACCAAATTCTTAACTTGTAGCCGATACTTTAATACTAGTGATGATATTACTTGTATTGATAGAGATGATAATAGTTTTTGCTGATGTAGTCGTGTTTTGCAAGAAATAAATAGTTGCCCACATTTTCGGACAGATGGACAGATAAAACTAGAAATGGTCAGGGATTTGTGGCATCAATGTCGGCCACAAAGGAATGCCCTAGAGCCCGTAGTTAGTCAAACACAACAAGCGAAAATCCTAAACAAATGCATACTAACGCATACTGTCTATTAATTAGTTCCGTCATATATAGCATATGCGGACATTACAATCTACAAAGCTTAGAGTTTAAAAGATACATACACTATATGTAGATACATTTCGGATATAATTGCTTAACTAAATAAGATACTTGGCGTAAGGAGAGTTATGTTAAAACTTGCTTCGCTAATATTAAAATTTATTGCGTGTCATTGTTTACTTTTAAAATATAGATATATCCTTATCCTCACGTAAAAAAGACTCGCCCGGACACCAAAGAGCAGTTGTGCATTCCATAATTTATGCACGTGAATTTCAATTTGAGCCCCAAAATTATGTTACGAAGACATAACTTTCGTTCCTTACTGCTTGTATAGAAAAATTATGTTACGAAACACTGTTTCAAAACATCGGTCTTTCTTCTTTACTTTTGGTTTTCATCTTGAATACATTTATTACGAGTAAAACTTAGTTTTTATATGGCCTTTGTTTGTTTATTGGGTTTATCGTCCCACCAACAGTATTTCAGTTATCTGGAGACGGTTTATTTGGCCTTTGTGTTTCGTATAAAACAGTTGGATCATAAGTAGCTACAGGGTCTATTGACGTATATGTACATTAAACCATCTACGTTCATACGAACGACGAATGGAAGAGCATATTGTCTCATGCACCATGTGCCGCTCGTACCGCTCCATCCAACCTGCCTGTCGTTTCAATATATGGATCAAGTACTCCACAGTTGTCTTCGTTTCCTTTTAAAGTGCTTTTAACGCAGCTTTTAAACATTTGTATCACTCCTTGAATCTCCCGGACTCTTTTCATTTCAAATGTTCTCAGCCATACCAGTTTCCTGAAACAATTACCCGGGCAACGAGTTCCAAATTGATATCAGGAACCATCGCCCCAACCACGTGACCAGCACGTGCTAGGTGTCGCATCACTACAATATCGGTGGCGGTTACGTTCCTCTAAAATATCACTTTCAAGGGTTGAATAATCTTCGCTGTTTAACCGCATCAATCTCCTTTAGTTTATTGTGCATTAAGTTTCTTCTCTTAAAAAAAGGTGATCTGTGTTTGCTATTCTTATTTCATCAAGTCAATTTGCTAGTCTTAGAGATGTAATAATTGTCATTGTCCCTAGAATTGCTTACGTTTTGATGCTTGAATGTAAGGACTAGAGCCATAGCTTTTGCTTAAAGCATTCTAACAGGCCTATTTGGACAATCTCAAGATAAGACAAATTGTAGAAACTAACTTTGAAAAGTTGTTTTCTCCAAATTTAATAGTATTCAGTACTATTTACTTTTTTGGCTTTGCTTTTGAGATTCAAACCCGGTTTCTTCACTTAACGCGCTGCCCCATTGCGCAAAGTGCTTCCATGGTGCCATTAATGCCCCGGGGGTTACTCGATATTTATTAGAATGGATGCATGGACCCTTTAAGACACGTTCCTGGGTTGTCCTGAAGAAAGGTGTCATTTTGCTCGGCTAATAAAGCGGTTTTAATTCGTCTCCCCGTTGGTACGGGGGCACGCCCTCTCTACAATAAGACTCGAGTTTCCAAACAAACAATGGCCGACCCGCCTCTCTGCACCTTCTCGGGAACAGATTATTTTCGTCAGGGGATGCATCGACGCTGCAGTCTTGTCATAATGACTTCCATCACTTAATTGATTTTTTTCTACTCTCATCTCTATTTTCCATTTGTCTTCATCTCTGTTTTTTCTTCTCCGTCTAAGTCAAATCAAAGACTAAAATAAACCCTCGTTTGGATGCACTGCTGTCCTCTAGAAGAAAGTATTTCAGACCTCGACAGATGTGTAGATAGGGCCATTATTGTTCTAGTCCAACTATGAGCTGTCGTCTGTTCCATGAAATCGTAATTAGTGACGCAACTTCGCGCGCACCAAGTCACGTTCCTTCGAGAACTTGCGATACTTTGTCCGAAACACTGATCGAGTGTCGGAGTTGCGAAAATTTTGGACATATGGCGATTCTTTTGCTGTAAATGTCGGCAAATGGTTAAAAACTCTAATTTCATTAATTGAATTTATCACCGTTAAATGAATTTGAAAATCCCATGTCGATAATTGAGGCCTAACAATGAATGGGAAGCGTTTGTTTTCTAGTTAGTTAGCAACTGCGCCATAAATGTTCAGAGGCATAATCAAAAGTGATCATTGATGACTCAAGGGATGTGACAACACCGGGGCACCAAGACATCATCAGATGTGATGGTGTGACAACACCGGGGTACCAAGACATCATCAGATGTGATGGCGTGACGACACCGGGGTACCTAGACATCATCAGATGTGATGGCATGACGACACTGGGGCACCAAGACATCATCAGATGTGATGGTGTGACGACACCGGGGTACCTAGACATCATCAGATGTGATGGCGTGACGACACTGGGGCACCAAGACATCATCCGATGTGATGGTGTGACAACACCGGGGTACCTAGACATCATCAGATGCGATGGTGTGACGTCACCGGGGCACCAAGACATCATCTGATGTGATGGTGTGACAACACCGGGGTACCTAGACATCATCAGATGTGATGGCGTGACGTCACCGGGGCACCAAGACATCATCAGATGTGATGGTGTGACGACACCGGGGTACCTAGACATCATCAGATGTGATGGCGTGACGACACTGGGGCACCAAGACATCATCCGATGTGATGGTGTGACAACACCGGGGTACCTAGACATCATCAGATGTGATGGTGTGACAACACCGGGGTACCTAGACATCATCAGATGTGATGGTGTGACGACACCGGGGTACCTAGACATCATCAGATGTGATGGTGTGACGTCACCGGGGTACCTAGACATCATCAGATGTGATGGTGTGACAACACCGGGGTACCTAGACATCATCAGATGTGATGGTGTGACGACACCGAGGTACCAAGACATAATCAGATGTGATGGTGTGACGACACCGGGGTACCTAGACATCATCAGATGTGATGGTGTGACGTCACCGGGGTACCTAGACATCATCAGATGTAATGGTGTGACAACACCGGGGTACCTAGACATCATCAGATGTGATGGTGTGACGACACCGGGGTACCAAGACATCATCAGATGTGATGGTGTGACGACACCGGGGTACCCAGGCATCATCAGATGTGATGGTGTGACAACACCGGGGTACCAAGACATCATCAGATGTTATGGTGTGACAACACCGGGGTACCTAGACATCATCAGATGTGATGGTGTGACAACACCGGGGTACCAAGACATAATCAGATGTGATGGCATGACGACACCGGGGTACCTAGACATCATCAGATGTGATGGTGTGACGACACTGGGGTACCTAGACATCATCAGATGTGATGGTGTGACGTCACCGGGGTACCTAGACATCATCAGATGTGATGGTGTGACAACACCGGGGTACCTAGACATCATCAGATGTGATGGTGTGACGACACCGGGGTACCAAGACATCATCAGATGTGATGGTGTGACGACACCGGGGTACCTAGATATCATCAGATGTGATGGCGTGACGACACCGGGGTACCTAGACATCATCAGATGTGATGGTGTGACGACACCGGGGTACCTGGACATCATCAGATGTTATGGCGTGACGACACTGGGGTACCTAGACATCATCCGATGTGATGGCGTGACGACACCGGGGTGCCTAGACATCATCAGATGTGATGGTGTGACAACACCGGGGTACCTAGACATCATCAGATGTTATGGTGTGACGACACCGGGGTACCTAGACATCATCAGATGTGATGGTGTGACAACACCGGGGTACCTAGACATCATCAGATGTGATGGTGTGCCAACACCGGGGTACCTAGACATCATCAGATGTGATGGTATGACGAAACCGGGGTACCTAGACATCATCAGATGTGATGGTATGACAACACCGGGGTACCAAGACATCATCAGATGTGATGGTGTGACGACACCGGGGTACCAAGGCATCATCAGATGTGATGGTGTGACGACACCGGGGTACCTAGGCATCATCAGATGTGATGGTGTGACAACACCGGGGTACCTAGACATCATCAGATGTTATGGCGTGACGACACTGGGGTACCTAGGTATCATCAGATGTGATGGTGTGACGACACCGGGGTACCTAGACATTATCAGATGTGATGGTGTGACGACACCGGGGTACCTAGACATCATCAGATGTGATGGTATGACGACACCGGGGTACCTAGACATCATCAGATGTGATGGCGTGACGACACCGGGGTACCTAGACATCATCAGATGTGATGGTATGACAACACCGGGGTACCTAGACATCATCAGATGTGATGGTGTGACAACACCGGGGTACCAAGACATAATCAGATGTGATGGCATGACGACACCGGGGTACCTAGACATCATCAGATGTGATGGTGTGACGACACTGGGGTACCTAGACATCATCAGATGTGATGGTGTGACGTCACCGGGGTACCTAGACATCATCAGATGTGATGGTGTGACAACACCGGGGTACCTAGACATCATCAGATGTGATGGTGTGACGACACCGGGGTACCAAGACATCATCAGATGTGATGGTGTGACGACACCGGGGTACCTAGATATCATCAGATGTGATGGCGTGACGACACCGGGGTACCTAGACATCATCAGATGTGATGGTGTGACGACACCGGGGTACCTGGACATCATCAGATGTTATGGCGTGACGACACTGGGGTACCTAGACATCATCCGATGTGATGGCGTGACGACACCGGGGTGCCTAGACATCATCAGATGTGATGGTGTGACAACACCGGGGTACCTAGACATCATCAGATGTTATGGTGTGACGACACCGGGGTACCTAGACATCATCAGATGTGATGGTGTGACAACACCGGGGTACCTAGACATCATCAGATGTGATGGTGTGCCAACACCGGGGTACCTAGACATCATCAGATGTGATGGTATGACGAAACCGGGGTACCTAGACATCATCAGATGTGATGGTATGACAACACCGGGGTACCAAGACATCATCAGATGTGATGGTGTGACGACACCGGGGTACCAAGGCATCATCAGATGTGATGGTGTGACGACACCGGGGTACCTAGGCATCATCAGATGTGATGGTGTGACAACACCGGGGTACCTAGACATCATCAGATGTTATGGCGTGACGACACTGGGGTACCTAGGTATCATCAGATGTGATGGTGTGACGACACCGGGGTACCTAGACATTATCAGATGTGATGGTGTGACGACACCGGGGTACCTAGACATCATCAGATGTGATGGTATGACGACACCGGGGTACCTAGACATCATCAGATGTGATGGCGTGACGACACCGGGGTACCTAGACATCATCAGATGTGATGGTATGACAACACCGGGGTACCTAGACATCATCAGATGTGATGGTGTGACAACACCGGGGTACCAAGACATCATCAGATGTGATGGTGTGACGACACCGGGGTACCAAGACATCATCAGATGTGATGGTGTGACGACACCGGGGTACCTAGGCATCATCAGATGTGATGGTGTGACAACACCGGGGTACCTAGACATCATCAGATGTTATGGCGTGACGACACTGGGGTACCTAGACATCATCAGATGTGATGGCATGACGACACCAGGGTACCTAGACATCATCAGATGTGATGGTATGACGACACCCGGGTACCTAGACATCATCAGATGTGATGGTGTGACGACACCGGGGTACCTAGACATCATCAGATGTGTTGGTGTGACGACACTGGGGTACCTAGACATTATCAGATGTGATGGCATGACGACACCGGGGTACCTAGACATCATCAGATGTGATGGTATGACGACACCCGGGTACCTAGACATCATCAGATGTGATGGCGTGACGACACTGGGGTACCTAGACATCCTCAGATGTGATGGTGTGACGACACCGGGGTACCTGGACATCATCAGATGTTATGGCGTGACGACACTGTTGTACCTAGACATCTTCAGATGTGATGGTGTGACGTCACCGGGGTACCTAGACATCATCAGATGTTATAGTGTGACGACACCGGGGTACCTAGACATCATCAGATGTTATGGTGTGACGTCACCGGGGTACCTAGACATCATCAGATGTGATGGCGTGACGAGACCGGGGTACCTTGACATCATCAGATGTGTTGGCGTGACGACACCGGGGTACCTAGACATCATCAGATGTGATGGCGTGACGAGACCGGGGTACCTCGACATAATCAGATGTGATGGTGTGACAACACCGGGGTACCTAGACATCATCAGATGTGATGGCGTGACGACCCCGGGGTACCTAGACATCATCAGATGTGATGGCGTGACGAGACCGGGGTACCGAGACATCATCAGATGTGATGGTGTGACAACACCGGGGTACCTAGACATCATCAGATGTGATTGCGTGACGACACCGGGGTACCTAGACATCATCAGATGTGATGGCGTGACGACACCGGGGTACCTAGACATCATCAGATGTGATGGCGTGACGACACCGGGGTACCGAGACATCATCAGATGTGATGGTGTGACGACACCGGGGTACCTAGACATCATCAGATGTGATGGTGTGACGACACCGGGGTACCTAGACATCATCAGATGTGATGGTGTGACGTCACCGGGGTACCTAGACATCATCAGATGTGATGGTGTGACGACACCGGGGTACCTAGACATCATCAGATGTAACGGCGGAGTAGGGGGTGGGGGGGGGGGGGGGGGCGAAAATGATTAGAAAGTGGCAGTGATGTTATGGCTTTGCAACATGCTGTAATCGCGGCATGGTAACTTAATACTAGTCATGATCACATGCAATTATTGTGCCGATAACTTTGCGAGTAAATTAAACCAAACACAATGTAAATATGCATATTTACAAAGCTTTTACGGGAACTTTACGAATGCGACAAATTATGTGGCAATTTCTCCGATCATTATTTAAAGCCTGACTTCATTTTACTGAGTCAATTTATTATACGCAGGGGACACTTATCTATACCGAATTCTACAGCGCTGCGTTTACATTTTGAGGCGCGTTGTATCTTTCTAGCAGCCTGTGAGATATAATGTTATTAAGCATAAAAATATATAACAAACATTTTATAACAGGACAGTTTACAAATACATTTTAAGCATTATTATTCATAAACTAGAAGCATGCGGATATAAACAAAGTCTCCACTTTGGCCAGTATTCACCAACTATTCTTAGTAAGAATTGCTCAAGTCATGGATTTCAATCGACAATAGTCTCGTTATGTGTAACTATACGTTTGTATTTCTGACGACACTTTAACTTTGCTACTTTGAGCTTTAAATGACAATAAACAGTCATAAAAAGCTTATTTTTGTTGGTATAAAAAATGTGACTTAGGCTTAAGTAATTAGATAGGATTAAAAATGGTTGGCGAATACATGTTTAAAATCGGAGATAGGCAATCAAAATATGAACAAAATGTTAAAATAAGTTAAACAAAAGAAAAGTGTATTCATGCGCAATGGCTGAAGTGGCTTGTAAAGTATGAAGCTTTTTTTGCTTAAACCTTAATTGTCATTGGAAAGAAAGATTATGTTTGCCTCGTTTTTTAACGGAATTAGGGATTTATTTTGCATTTGCCTATGACGTCATCCGTATCTCTGACAAGAGACTGTATCAATACGCTCTTGTGACAGTTCTTATGAAACTGTGGACTCCCGTAAACTCTATATTAACGCAGCCGCAGTTTTATTATCAACAATATTGTCGAGGACTTCCAAACCCATAAGCCTTTTGCCATGGAAACTAAGTGCCATTGGTCGTTGTTAGGCTCTCTCGAACGTCAAAATCACTCCGCGATGTATGGCGAACACTTAAAGTCTAAAATAATTCGATCGGCAAAGTAATGCGCCTGATTTTATGAGATATAGAGAAGTCCACTTGATAAAATATACAATTTGTGTCTGCAGAATCGATGAGATAAGGAAACGCTGCATTGCTTCTAAACTCGACTTTTGTTTAGTTATGGTGTAATAAAATCCTAGAAAAAAAGCCCACTAAATATTCCCTCTTTAATATGAATAACATTTTAAAATAAGATCTAAATTGAAATTTCTACCTATAGACTTAAATGCAAATGAGGCGTTTTGAGCGCACACATATTACAAAAGTTTTATTTTTTTTTATTTTTATCAAAAGCAGCTAATAGAAATGAATAATACGCCAGTCAACATTTAAACATTTTGTTGCCACATGCCGTTTTTGTTTTGTTCGATGCATTTCAATGAATAATTGACCACGCCCCCCAGAAATGACAACTTAATGGCCCTGCCCCCGAGGATACAATGCCGGACACAGCTCTAGATGATATTGTCCAGAGCCGACAAAATTGACCTTCGCGGAAATATCACAACCAAATAACCCGCAATGAAGATACAAAATACTCCAAAGCACTCTTTGTGACGCATGGGCAGTCGTTAATGTCACGTGGTAAGTCGCGTGCAGTGCACGCGCGCCGCTAGGATGTGTAATAAAACGTAACACTTTTATTACAAGGCAAAACCAGAGAGCGAAATGACGAGTTAATGTATCAATGCATTGATACGAAATGAGCAATAACTTTCCATTTACAATCGGCGTCTCATATTGGAGCTGCAAGCTACATATTAATTAGGAAGAATGATAAAAATGAGATAATGTCATTATGCTTTAAGGCGACCTTTGTAATTCTGCTGAACTGGAGACTTGGTATGATATTTATACAGCATGCCGGTAAAGGTCGTTTTCAAGTCTGTTTCGTTTTAATTGCTGTTGTGTTTAGAAATTATTCTTATTGAAATGTTGTTTTTTTTTTATATTTTGTATTGCAGAGGGGATATTGTGTATATTATTTGTTACATTTTGAACTGAAATTATTACTTATTTTATTTTTATTTTTTTTCGTAATAATAAATCACAACCTGAGGCACTCAGGCAATATTTCAATAAGGACATAACCGTGTAGATGTACTCATAGTATTCTCTCCGTGATTATGGGCTTATATATGTTTAATATTTATCAGTGTTTCTCTTTTTATTAATTCAAATGGGAATAAAATGGACGCTCTTGCTGTAGATATTACGTAAACGATATTAAATACTTGTATTTCCGTGTACTTTGGAAACAATATCATATAATTGTGGCATTATTTTTTCCATTTGAAGTAAATTCAGATATATTAGTAAATTGTATGAGTATGTGTATGTACTATCTAAAAAATACACCAGGCCAAGACTGTAGTTTTTTTTAAGTATACATCTTATTCGATGCCTCTACATTATTCTCAAACATGCGCTTAGACGATCCTGTCCTATTTAATTTTTAAATCAAACCTGACCACAGAAATAGATTGTTCTATTTTGTCCCGCTCCGCCCTCGTCACGTCCCTTCTGTTCAAGTGTGTATCACAGATGCGTCATTGTACCGTTACTTCCAACTCAGCCATCTTTGTGGCCCTTGCTTGTCTCTCGAATTCGTGAACAGATTGGGTCGGCTTATCTCCACCATCAAACTTGACAGCAGTTTTTCTTCGGCTTTAAGATATCAATTTGTGCTTCAGACATAAAACGTTCCGATCGATTGAACTAGTCCCGTTATACGGTATGTTCGCGCCCTATTGATAATTACATTAAAACGAAAGTAGCTTCACTGCGCATGCTCAGACTGCACATTTGGTGGCCGCCATTACTGAATTAAAATCGCGGCGTCACAAAGGAAACTGTGACCGATGCGTGACATTGGATCTTTTTTTAAGGGAAAAATGCCTGATCGCGCTTTTATAAATAATACGTCAGCCAAAGCAGAATCAGTCAATGATAATGTAGCGATTTTAGCACTTCTTCAGTTCCGTGAACAAATCGGGAAGAATGGGGGTCGTTCGAAAACATATAAACTTGTCTTCGCGACGGGCTCCATTAAGTTTGTGTGCGTGATTAAAATGAGCCCAACAGAAGGCATAAACATGATGAATGGGACCGGTAGACAATGCCTGTATCTTTTCCTTGTTAGTTTTCGCATTAATTCCCTAAACATCAATAGGGGAATCGCCAAGGCTTAATTAAAGCACTTGTAAAGTTTCTGTTGAGGTACTTGTTCTTGGTCCACCAAGCGGTCTTTCCAGTCGAGAAAGCAATGATGATAAATTAAAAATATTGCTCTTCTTGTTACCCTGTTAATTTGGTAGTTATAAACAGAGTATCACATGTGTTGAAACGAGTGTGTTTGTTTTGATGACATCTTTGAGTGGGATAGCGGTTCCTAAGAATTGCTTTGTGAAATAATATTAATCACATTTGATAGTCGAGCCATGACCATGCCGACCACCACGACAACAACGAAGACTGCTACCACTACTTCTCCTTGTCTTCTTTAAATTCTCATCGACATTCAAAACAACGCAACCACCCAAAAAAAAATAATAATACAGTATTATCATCAGCATAAGCAGCAACCTAAATGATGATAAGGCACGTGATCATATAATTATATAATATTATATTGTTTTTGTAGTGTGATATCTTTTTACGTTTTAGTGTTTTGATACTTGGTATGTGCTATTTTCGCATTTCTCATTGTCTTATTCTTATGCGTGCTCATATTCTTCTTCAACAGCACTGTCACAATTCATCATATATGAATACTATTGTTGTCTGCGATGTACAGGTAGTATATTGGGGAGGAAGACCCCAGGCAAATGCCTGTGTAGTACCTCCGCCGCACTCCATATGCCCCTCACATGCAAGTTCACGCACGTTGTGGACTCGAACCCAAGCGGTGGTAAGCTGAACAGTTACAAGTCGGAGACCCTAACCGCCCGGTAGAGGGCTCCCCAAATTATGTAAATAATAACAAGAGACCTTACATTATTCCTGTTACAATTTTTTTCCGCTATGCTTTTTAGCTATGGAATTGCCAGGATGAGCATGCTAGTGGTATATTATGTGATCTATAGCCGAAATTCCGATCTAAAATTTTCTTTTAAACCAGTCACTTAGGGTAGAGCAAATACTCTATTTGTAGAATATCAAAATTAGAATGCTTTAAAACTGGGGGCTGAGAGTTCGAATCCCGGTATAGGCACACATGGTCAACTATTCTTCTTCCTACTTTTTTTTACTTTGACATTTTCTGCATCACTCTACCAGATGTAGAATAAAAATGTTTAGATTTTAATTTACATTTCTTAAATAAATTTTAATTGAATGATTATGAATTTATTACCAGATACATGTATATTCAAAATCTAAAACAGCAACAACAAAGGAACATGTGGTGACATTATTTTATACTTTGCAGCATCAACCAAAATACTTTATAGAACATTTTCGGTAACTGAAATAAATTGTCTGTCTATCAAAGGCTTGTTGACTTTTTCAATAAAACACAATCAGCAATAAAACAGGTTGAGTTTGTAAAGAATTAATTACGTATTTGGGATAGTTTGAGTCAAAACCAATTAAGAAACCTTTTTGGTTCGTTTATCGAATGATATATTTTGTTTCCAAACAATACTCAATAGCAAAACATTTTTCCTAAAGAGGATATCATATAATATGGGTAGTTGTCTTATTTTTAAGAAGGTGACACCTAAATATCAATTTTAGAAGAAAAGAAATATCAATAAAATGAAAACTGGATGGAAAATTATTTTACAATTTGACTTGAAATATGATTAAAGTAATATACCCGGTATTAAAATACAGTTTCAGTCTTCGACAAATCCCTGCGGCCCATGGCCCGAGTCCACCAAAATGTCTGTCAGGCCATTAAATTATATAAGTTAAATGGACCGACGGCCCACCAGAATTTTCAGCCACATCATTTTTTTAAAATTCTGAATTGTCATGAAAACATGTATACTAAACTTAACTCAACAACGCTTTTCAGCCTTTTACTGAACGCAACCACTCGTAACACACTGATTAGCTTGCCATCCTTTTGTATTAAAGAGCCAAAATCTTACTGGTCCAGTAAAATGTGGTCCGGTCCATTGCCAGCGTGGTGGACCGAATGTCCAGGTTGTCTTATAGTTTCTTTCATGAAGACTGTCAGTTTATAAACATTACCACACAACATATAATCATTTTATTTACTCTTTTCCTTTCTGTAAATTCTTATACTCGACTAACTATATATATATATATATATATATATATATATATATATATATATAGTTACCGACAGTTTCATTTCTCTTTCCAGACATGCCTATCCGGTCGATCCTACACGAGGATCTGGAATGTGAGGAGGACTCGGACTTCCAGTCTGACGATGACCTTGATCTTGACCTCTCTGAACAAGAAGACCTCAAACATGATGAGGAGGTCGACATTACGAAGACCAAAAAGAAGAAGAAGCTTGAAACAGTCGACCCAAATGAACCAAAGGTCCCAAAGAAACGCGGCCCAAAGAAAAAGAAGATGACGAAAGCCCGCTTGATGAAATTACGCCAACGTCGTATCAAAGCAAACACCCGAGAACGTTCCCGGATGCATGGTTTGAACGACGCCTTAGACATCCTAAGAAAGCATGTGCCGTGTTATTCAAAAACTCAGAAATTGTCAAAAATTGAGACGTTACGACTTGCCAGCAACTATATCGGTGCCTTAGCGAACATTCTAAAAACTGGAACACGCCCTGATGGTGTAACGTTCGCCAAGTCTTTGTCCAAAGGATTATCCCAGAACACAATGAACTTGGTGGCGGGGTGCTTACAGTTAAACCCTAGAACACTTCTACCGGACTCGCCATCGTACTCCAAACCTTACCCATTCATCTACGACAGTGCCTATGACTATCCAACGCCATCTCTGCGACACCAAAGTGGTGACTTCGGTACCACGTGTTATTCAAATTACGAACCATTCCCTCCACAGAACATTAATTCGTGTTTTACTGTACCTCTGATGGAGCAAGTGTCTCGGTCTAATTCCGCCATGTCCCCGATGACGAATTACTCCGGTCCCCGGATCGTAAGTCCGCTCCAGGGCTACACCGCCGATAGCAGTCTACAGCTAGAGGCAATGGCGTCATCTAACTTCATGAGGTGTGATTCGGCAATTGAATCTTACCAGCCTCCGTCGTACGTGACAGTGCCACCTAACGGTGTGGTGTATAACGGTCAAGGTCACCTGCTCTCCACAACATCCCGGAGTCCTTGCCTGATGGATAATCTACCAGAGCCGACCCTGGAGCAAGAGTTGTCGCTCTTAGGAAACCATAATATATTTGATCAAATAACAGGATGACGGCATTTGTCGTGTTAAATTTAAAGTAACAAATATGTAAAACACGTGGCAAAAAACGATTGGAAACTATTATCATACAAGCATTATTTACGTTTTGTTAACTGATATCCATACGGAGACCACAAAGAAGTTACCAATGATGTATGATATACAACATACTTATAAATAATGTATATCATTCGCATGTACATTTTCAGTGATAACATGTTGTGGTCTTATAGCAATCACATGTGTACTGACGTAGTTTGGTTCTCATGTGCATATTTAACTCCATTAGCAATGTGCAATATTGTTCTGCCTTTACAACAAGTGCAATATTTTTGTTTATATCTACTTTTATAAAGGCAAACCATTTCTATATTTTATAAATATTTAAACAAAAATATATTTAAACATTTATTTGTATATGGACTTAACAGCAGCTTTAATAATTGATTTTTGACAAGACATTTTGTTTAGAAGTATCATGTTGTGTATGAGAAGAGTGCATTAATTGTTTGCTTTCATACCAAAGTAAATTGTCCTTTCAAAATATCTAGAATAATATAATGTATTTGCCTTTCGTATTATTTGCAACATGATACGTCTATGTGCCTTTAATAAACACTGTATAATGTTACATTGTTACGACCTTGGTGTTTTTATGTTGACTAATCCATTCCTGTAATTACAAATTACCGTGTTGTTAGTCCTAGACTTCCGGTTTGTCGTAGTCGCGTTCAACTGAACACACATGGGTTTGCGCAAATCTATTACATTTAGCATAAAGCTTCATTTTTAGCGTAAAAAATAAGCCATCAAATGAAGTGATTTCATAGTTTAACAAATATAAATATTGGAACGCACCTTTATACACATATCATATAGACATACATTTTGTAATATATGTGCGTATGGCAGAAATTAGTAATTATGCAGATCGTTTTAAAACTGTCATACAACTGAAATTAAGTTAAACAATTTGAAACTAACTTGGTAAATATCTCCTAAAATATGACAGCAAAAATAAGTCACTCTTCAACTAAATGTAAATAAATAATTTTTTAAATATATGATACACCAAAGCGTGAGATAGTCATCAACTAAATGAGGTAAAGATCCCTTAAACTATAATATTCTGATCAGAAATTGAGTTATTCTACAACTACATGTAACTGTGGTAAAATCTCCTTTAAATATGATATAGTCAAAACTGACCGTACCATGGTGGGAAGGATGCAACCGTGACATTAAAGGGAGATTACTTCGAAAAAGATTGCTCACTTCCGGATGTCCGGCAGTTGAAGGTCTTGGTCTTACTGTCACATGGTACATGGTTGTACTACTTTTACCCCTTTCCTCGGCATAGTTTGTCTTGCACCTCATGTGGATGTGTTGTGTGCTGTTTACTTCTCTCTCTTTTTCTGGATGATAAATAATTACATTATAAGTATGAAATACAAATAAATCACCATTGGATTTAATGTGTACACATATATTTATTCTCTTTTTCTTAAATGAGCCATAGTCCTTTCTTTATAAGCTTTATGTACTAGAAAAAAATTACTTGTACTAGAAAAAAGCTTGAGCAAAATATGTTCTAGTGTTTACTCTATTTCTGTGTCTGTTATTTTTATATCTTGTGTCTGGCAATTGGATTTTAAATCAAAATACGGTATGTTATAACAGTTATCCTTGCCCAATCGGATACACGGCATGTCAGCCCGACAACAGTTGGTAGGTCACTGATTATTCCAAGGACAGAGAGATATGTTTCTTTAGCACCAACCTCAATTATTTTTTGTCAACAATCAAAACGAATAATGACCGCCGCAGGCGTGAATCGAACCATGGTCAGTTTGACTATTGGTTCGGTTACCGGCTGCGGCATTAACAACGTTGGTAAGTTATGATATATTTATGAATAACATTTTTTTCTTGTGGCAATAAAAGTATGGGTTTATCCATACAAAGAAAAATGCCTCACTGAAGCATGTTCGTCAACATCTGTTAACGCAATTGGTGGTGCGTCGGTCCTTGTTACGGAAGGTGCCGGGTTCAAGCAAGAGCCGCAACATACACTTCCTTTGCCAACGCTCAAGCAAGTTCAGCCTTATATTTCCAAGATAGGTTTAACTTTTAACGATAGCATAACTATATGTCACGACATGATATACATAGTGGAGGAAGCTCTATATGTCGTATCAGGCCACGGGTTCACGACATGATATACACAGTGCAGGAAGCTCTATATGTCGTATCAGGCCAGGGGTTCGCGGCATGATATACATAGTGCAGGAAGCTCTAGATGTCGTATCAGGCCAGGGGTTCGCGGCATGATATACATAGTGCAGGAAGCTCTAGATGTCGTATCAGGCCAGGGGTTCAAGGCATGATATATATAGTGCAGGAAGCTCTAGATGTCGTATCAGGCCAGGGGTTCACGGCATGATATACATAGTGCAGGAAGCTCTAGATGTCGTATAAGGCCAGGGGTTCACGGCATGATATACATAGTGCAGGAAGCTCTAGATGCCGTATCAGGCCAGGGGTTCACGGCATGATATACATAGTGCAGGTTACTAAGATACATTTTAATGTAATTCCACGGTATTCTTGCGACATTGTTGGCGGTCAGGTGATATGATGTTTGAATAATTTAGTTACACGTGTTGACATTCTTAACTGTCTATTGGGAGTCACATATCAGCGTTACGTGAACATTCTGTTACCACTAAAGTGAATGGGAAATGTGCAATCAAACTATAAGTGCCTCATAGATCTGTTAGTTAACTTCTCAGTCATCCAGATTGACGATATTTTTTTGCATTATGTCACCATAGGAAATTCCTTTATATCACTGTAATTCGACTTTGTGCCTTAATTGAGAGATCTGTTTAATAGGATTGTTTACCGCATCGTTTTATTTCAAGTGATCCATGTATGCTAGAGGGAACATTGATGCCATATCTGGCATGAACATTTTTACTTTCACTTTCGATAACCGGTTTGTCTTTTATGGTTCCTGCACAGTTATTAAATATGAAGTGTATACCAGGTTAGAATAACCGTCACCTGCTCTGAATCTGAGGGTTGTAATTTCGAACCCTACTAGAGTCAAACTTTCTTTTTCTCTTGAATCATAATACTAGTAGCACCGCTTTAAGACAAGTCATTGATATTTTAAAACAAATGTGGAACCTTAAGCATTTAAAATAGAACACTGATGCGAGAAAAAAAAAGCAAATTTTAGTTAACTTTGACATGTGACCCTTGTGTTATTATGAGAGCTCGCAACAGTAAAAAACAAAAACAAACAAACTATGTGTACAACTAGTCGTTCAAAAACTGTGCACCGCCAGTCGTTTAAAAATTATGTACAATCAGTCCTTCAAATGAATTGAATAGGTTCACATATAATATTTTCTCTTACCCAAAAGAATGCTTTAGCCTGTTTCGTTTGTTTCTTATTTGCTTATGAAAGTACATCTGTAGAAAAAAACCTTTTCCTAAAATTACACTTTCTCAAAAATAGACCTTATAACAGACTCAATAAGTTGTGTGCAAGTTGATTATACTTACCTTTGTGTTTTATACTGTCATTAGTTACATCATTAGAACAAGAAATGTTTAAAAACTGGTAGTTCGAACGAGCCACACAAAATAAACATTTATTTCCAGTATAAACGGTGGTATCCAACAGTTTGGACCAAAATATTTTCAGTATACAGCTTAGTACACCATTGTTATCTGAACAGATCTCGTGAACTGTTGTTTATTGATGTCCTACGCCTGTCGAAAAAGTGAACCATAACGCCACAATCGTCATTACAAACATGTATTTCCTATATGAGCCACGCTGCACAGTTAACTATTTTTAAACCAAGAAAACCATTTGATCACTAAGGTTTTAGTTCATCCACGTCATCCACTGTGACTTCGACGTCTATTTTAGCAAGAATTCTAATCGTTTTTATTTACAGATATTGTTACATATATAAAATGTCGGACACCACCTTTAAACATGCCATATATTATAATGTGAACAACAGAATTGTGTAAGTTATGATAAAGACATTGCACACAACTTACAACAGTAATGCTGATTTAAGTAAATACATATACATGTTTATTTGTATGATACATTGTTTTTTTTAATATACAAGGGCGATCACTGCGAGGCAATGCTGCTTATACCGGATATTGGGCAAGTGGAGGTCACGTGTCGCTTACAGTCACATGGTTGTACTAGTTTATTCGGCATTGTTAGTGTCGTACTTTATTTGGATTAAGTCTTTTTACTAAGTGTCTGCTACTGGATTATTAATAATTTCGTTAATATTATGGCTTTAGAAGTACATAACTTAATTATCATTGGATTTAATATGTGCAAATAATATCTATAATCATTTTGTCAACAGAGCCAGAAACATTTCTTTGGAAGCTGCATACCGTGAAACATGTACTAGAAAAACGTTACTTGTATCAGAAAAAGGGTTACATGTACTAGAAAAATGTTACTTGTACTAGAAAAACGTTACTTGTATTAGAAAAAAAAACCTTACTTAGTAAAAAATGTTCTTTGTATAAGAAAAACGTTACTTGTATTAGAAAAGCGTTACTTGTATTAGAAAAACGTGACTTGTGTAGAAAAACGTGACTTGTATTAGAAAAACGTGACTTGTATTAGAAAAACGTTACTTGTATGATAAAAGCGTTACTTTTTTTTAAAAAACGTGACTTGTATTAGAAAAACGTGACTTACGTGACTTGTTTTAGAAAAACGTGACTTGTATTAGAAAAACGTTACTTACGTGACTTGTATTAGAAAAACGTGACTTGTATTAGAAAAACGTGACTTACGTGACTTTTATTAGAAAAACGTGACTTGTATTAGAAAAACGTGACTTGTATTAGAAACGCTTTACTTGTACTAGAAAAACGTTACTTGTATTAGAAAAAAAAACAACGTTTCATTAGAAAATCGTTACTTGCACTAGAGAAACGTGTGCTAGAGAAACATTACTTGTATTAGAAAAACATGTACTAGAGAAACATTACTTGCATTAGAAAAGCGTTATTTGTACTAGAGAAACATTACTTGCATCAGCAAAACGTTACTTGTACTAGAGAAACATTACTTGTATTAGAAAAAACGTTACTTGTACTAGAGAAACATTTCTTGTATTAGAAAACGTTACTTGTACTAGAGAAACATTACTTGTAATAGAAAAAACGTTACTTGTACTAGAGAAACATTTCTTGTATTAGAAAAAACGTTACTTGTACTAGAGAAACATTACTTGTATTAGAAAAACGTTACTTGTACTAGAGAAACATTACTTGTATTAGAAAAAACGTTACTTGTACTAGAGAAACATTACTTGTATTAGAAAAAACGTTACTTGTACTAGAGAAACATTACTTGCATTAGAAAAACGTGACTTGTACTAGAGAAACATTACTTGCATTAGAAAAACGCTACTTGCACTAGAGAAACATTACTTGTATTAGAAAAACGTTACTTGTACTAGAGAAACATTACTTGTATTAGAAAAACGTTACTTGTACTAGAGAAACATTACTTGTATTAGAAAAACGTTACTTGTACTAGAGGAACATTACTTGCATTAGAAAAACGTGACTTGTACTAGAGAAACATTACTTGCATTAGAAAAACGTTACTTGTACTAGAGAAGCATTACTTGTATTAGAAAAACGTTACTTGTACTAGAGGAACATTACTTGCATTAGAAAAACGTGACTTGTATTAGAAACGCTTTACTTGTACTAGAAAAACGTTACTTGTATTAGAAAAAAAACAACGTTTCATTAGAAAATCGTTACTTGCACTAGAGAAACGTGTGCTAGAGAAACATTACTTGTATTAGAAAAACATGTACTAGAGAAACATTACTTGCATTAGAAAAGCGTTACTTATACTAGAGAAACATTACTTGCATCAGAAAAACGTTACTTGTACTAGAGAAACATTACTTGTATTAGAAAAAACGTTACTTGTACTAGAGAAACATTTCTTGTATTAGAAAACGTTACTTGTACTAGAGAAACATTACTTGTATTAGAAAAAACGTTACTTGTACTAGAGAAACATTTCTTGTATTAGAAAAAACGTTACCTGTACTAGAGAAACATTACTTGTATTAGAAAAACGTTACTTGTACTAGAGAAACATTACTTGTATTAGAAAAAACGTTACTTGTACTAGAGAAACATTACTTGTATTAGAAAAAACGTTACTTGTACTAGAGAAACATTACTTGCGTTAGAAAAACGTGATTTGTACTAGAGAAACATTACTTGCATTAGAAAAACGCTACTTGCACTAGAGAAACATTACTTGTATTAGAAAACGTTACTTGTACTAGAGAAACATTACCTGTATTAGAAAAACGTTACTTGTACTAGAGGAACATTACTTGCATTAGAAAAACGTTACTTGTACTAGAGAAACATTACTTGCATTAGAAAAACGTTACTTGTACTAGAGAAACATTACTTGCATTAGAAAAACGTTACTTGTACTAGAGAAACATTACTTGCATTAGAAAAACGTTACTTGTACTAGAGAAACATTACTTGCATTAGAAAAACGTTACTTGTACTAGAGAAGCATTACTTGTATTAGAAAAACGTTACTTGTACTAGAGGAACATCACTTGCATTAGAAAAACGTTATTTGTACTAGAGAAACATTTCTTGTACTAGAAAAAAAAAGTTATTTGTACTAGAGAAACATTTCTTGTACTAGAAAAAAAGTTATTTGTACTAGAGAAACATTTCTTGCACTAGAAAAACGTTACTTGTACTAGAGAAACATTTCTTGTACTAGAAAAAAAGTTATTTGTACTAGAGAAACATTTCTTGTACTAGAAAAACGTTACTTGTACTAGAGAAACATTTCTTGTACTAGAAAAAACGTTATTTGTACTAGAGAAACATTTCTTGTACTAGAAAAACGTTACTTGTACTAGAGAAACATTTCTTGTACTAGAAAAAAAGTTATTTGTACTAGAGAAACATTTCTTGTACTAGAAAAAACGTTACTTGTACTAGAGAAACATTTCTTGTACTAGAAAAAACGTTATTTGTACTAGAGAAACATTTCTTGTACTAGAAAAAAAGTTATTTGTACTAGAGAAACATTTCTTGTACTAGAAAAAAAGTTATTTGTACTAGAGAAACATTTCTTGTACTAGAAAAAACGTTATTTGTACTAGAGAAACATTTCTTGTACTAGAAAAAAAGTTATTTGTACTAGAGAAACATTTCTTGTACTAGAAAAATGTTACTTGTACTAAAGAAACATTTCTTGTACAAGAAAAAACGTTACTTTTATTAGAACAAACAAAGCAGATCAATCGTTCTGGTCTTCTACATTGTTTCTACAATGTTAAATTATTGGATATGACAACCTGTGTGTATTATTTATAATTTTGGATTTCTTCTTTTTAATATGGACTCTTTATACCTTGTGTCTGACAAATGGATTTTAAAATAACAAGGCCGTGATTTGTTACATGATTCTTACATTGTTGGATAATTGTTAGTCCCGAAAAGATAGAAAGGTGAAAGGTCAGTCATAGGCTCGTATTCACCAACTATTCTTAAGCCTAAGTCATAACTTAAGCCCAAGTCACAATTTTTATATCAACAAAATTATGATAATTAATGAAGTTTCAATGTGATTTTAAGTTAAAGTGTCATGCAAAATGCAGACATGTAGTTAAATATATAATAAAGAAAATGTGGCTTGAAATCCATGACTTGAGCAATTCTTACTTAAGAATGGATGGTAAATACTGGCCATACTCATTATTGGTATTTCAACACAGAACAGAACTTTATTTAGATACGAGAACCCTTTATCCCCTACAGAACAAATACATGTAATTACAGCAAATGTGTGCATGCGATGAAACAAATATACCAATAGGGATAAGATTAGCCGGCATTTTGGCCGATACTGCGCAGCGACATTTCTATCGTTATAGCACAGGGGCACTTATGAGGTGCCCAGGGACTGAACCCGGCCGGTCCATTATACTGACACCGACGAGTCAGGCGTAATGCTGTCCCCTTAGCCCCGAGCGTTAGGAGGGAAGCCACTCCTACCAACTTTTAAGTCTTTGGTATGACCCGGCCGGTGATCGAACCCACGACCTCCCGATCTGCAAGCCGACGCTCTACCACCTGAGCTATTGCGGCCGGTCATATATACATATAAGTCTTCGATCAACGGATATATACTTATTAGCAGGTTCTATATGTCATGCGTAAGTCTGCATTCAACGGATATATAATTATTAGCAGGTTCTATTTATCGTGCGTAAGTCTTCATTCAACGAATATATACTCATTAGCAGGTTCTATATATCGTGCGTAAGTCTTCATTCAACGGATATATACTCATTAGCAGGTTCTATATGTCATGCGTAAGTCTTCGATCAACGGATATATACTTATTAGCAGGTTCTATATATCGTGCGTAAGTCTTCGATCAACGGATATATACTTATTAGCAGGTTCTATATGTCATGCGTAAGTCTTCATTCAACGGATATATACTTATTAGCAGGTTCTATATATCGTGCGTAAGTCTTCGATCAACGGATATATAATTATTAGCAGGTTCTATATATCGTGCGTAAGTCTTCATTCAACGGATATATACTTATTAGCAGGTTCTATATATCGTGCGTAAGTCTTCATTCAACGGATATATAATTATAAAATGGTATCTATATCTCCAACATCTCCATCTCTTGTTCTTTTAAAAAGTTTGGGAAACGAATTTATATTAACTTTAGCTCTTTTATGAAATAAAAATGACCGTCGAAAGTTTAATAACGTCTTATATAGTTAGCGCAGTTTTCTCTCCCTTTGTTACCATCAGATAAAGTTACCCCTGGACTCTTTCTCAATATAATCATTTACCAAGGTTTTTTTACCATTTGCACCAATTTTGAATTATCTTTATGCGTAAACGGTATTTTCTTTGCTCCCCATATCGTGCTGTAGAGCAACTGTTGCTGCAAACATTTAAAGGTGGTCTCCGACAGTTTGGACCGTTTTTCTCTTTTTAACCACTGTTATCTGAAAAGATCCCGCGAAATGCTATAAATAAATATATTAATGTCATACATCCGTGTGAAAAGTAAAGCAGAACAACACAGCTGTCATTACTAAAATGTACTTCCTATCCGAGCCACGCTGGCCCGACAGCTAGTTTTAAACTAAAAAACAAAAACACAAAAACAAAAACACAAAAACAACAACAACACACACAGACAAACGTGATCACTTACCTTTGAGATCACTTTACATGAACATCTGTGTAATCAGCTCTGACGTCGATATCTATCGATATCCATCTTGAAAAAAGCGGCATTTTAAGCGATATATCTCACGATTGATTCTGAATCGCAATTAAGTTAATGTTTTAACAGAGTTTAGTTAAACTAAAAGAAATGTTTATGCAGCAATTATGCAATTATAATATCTTCAAAACAGAGGCAAGATGTTGCTAAATATATTGATATAAGCAAACTGTCTGGGACCACCTCAAACTGTCCGGGATCACCCCAAACTGTCCGGGACCACCTCAAACTGTCCGGGATCACCTCAAACTGTCCGGGACCACCTCAAACTCCAAACTGTCCGGGATCACCCCAAACTGTCCGGGATCACCCCAAACTGTCTGGGACCACCTCAAACTGTCTGGGACCACCTCAAACTGTCCGGGATCACCTCAAACTGTCTGGGACCACCTCAAACTGTCTGGGACCACCTCAAACTGTCCGGGATCACCTCAAACTGTCCGGGATCACCCCAAACTGTCTGGGACCACCTCAAACTGTCTGGGACCACCTCAAACTGTCCGGGATCACCTCAAACTGTCTGGGACCACCTCAAACTGTCTGGGACCACCTCAAACTGTCTGGGACCACCTTTCAAATTATTTTACAAAAATTGAGATGTATCCTTTGTCTAAACATAAAACCCTATACTGCCAAAGAGGATTGACTTCTCAACAGACGCAACAAACACGGCGAACAGCTGACTAAAGAAATTGAATTTTAGGTTTTACCGGAATGTGTATTTCTGTAACTACTTTGGCGTTTCACCGAAAACAACCATGTCATCTGCAAAAAGGACATTTGTCAAAATAAAATAATGAAGATGTATACCGTTCCCACTGTTACTTTGTATATAAATCTTTAAGTCCTTTAAGAATAATGACGCTTTAATGTGTGAGATGGTCTCGTCTTGCTTCAGACCGAATATGCTAATGTTGATTATGAGATATATGAAAAAGTCTGACACAAGATAATGCAGATGAGTAATTCCGAGTAATTAACTGTCTCTTTATATGTAATGGTTTTACGATACCCTCTCTTCAAACGTCGGAAAACTGACCTGAATCAACGATCAAGAATATAAAATGACCACTGCGGGCAGGAATCGAAGCATGAATAATTTGTTAGTTATATAGGATAACGGCGTCAAATAATTGCTGATTTGCGATAAATTATAATTTCTGATTGAAATAAAAGTTACATATGAAAAGTCCACTTATTCAATAAAACATGTTTCAATGATGCGTTTCTAAGCAACAGCTCAGTTCAGCAACACGTAGATATTTTTGTAATATTTATATCTTTAAGGTCTACTTGAAATCTTTCTGATTACTAAGCGTGGCGATGTTATGACTATGATATTTACACAGTCATTGAGATTCATATATGTATGTTTGCAGTTGTATGTCGTTGCTACATTAAACAAGGTGTTCCCAAACAAGTCAATAGGAAATGAGCAATAACACTATAAATGCTATTTGCATTGTCCTTTCAATTTTTGCATTATTTCACCTTCGGATGTTTTCGATTTATAATGTATTTACATTTACATTTACATTTACTTTGCTATGTCCAATTGTATTCATTGTGTACAATGTTTTATAATGTTGCTAATCGCGTTGACTGATCCATGTGTGCTTGAGTAAACATAAGTATCATGCCCCTGTGAAAATATTAAAGCCACCAAAACAAACCGCAAGTGGACGGTTCAAAGTGTAACGGGGCTAAATAAGAAACACATGTTCTTACTTTATATATTATAATGCGGTTTTTAGTGCTACTGTGTGCAACTTTACTACGCAGAAAATCTATGGGTTCCAAAATGTCCGACATTTTCCGTCAAATGGCCGCTATGACTTCATTTGTAGGGACGTAGGGAGGTAGTTTTTTTTATAAACAAGTTCCATAGTGAACACAACAATTATACCTTAGGCAAAGTGAGTGCTATAATTAAGACATTATACCAAATAAACATAATTTTACGTTGTATAATAGTGAAACTACAATTATAAATCAAACGTAGTCAAAAGTAGTGTTATCTTAAAACATAGCCCAAAAGGATCACTGCTTTTTATGCATTATACATGATGAAAACTATATTAATACATTTATTATAAGGAACGAAATAAATATACATAACATATAACGAACAAAATTATTATAAATTGGAGTGTTAATATGTATGATTGCTGTTCTATACTGCATATTTGGCTACAGTTACAGTCAATGAGAAATGTGCAATAAATATATTAGTGCTGGTAGATTAGACATAAATATAAAATTATACAATAAAAATGTGCATTTATAACACATAAAAATATTGTTTGAATTTTGCAACGTTTCACATGCCATAGATTTGTACTTATAATTATTTTCATTCCGTCTCCTTCAACACTGTATCTTTTTTAATATGTTACCTCCTGACAATAGTAAGTGCTATTTACCAGCCGTATAATCTCCTCAGAGCGACAGCATTAAATAAAGGGAGGTAACTATATTGTTATTTGGTAAATTTCAGTCGCGATTGTCTCGCTTATCAAATAGTGCACAAACACATCACCTTATTCACTTATCCCGTCAATACTGTAACTAGAAAAGTCGTTGATGCGAAGTTGTCAGTATACTATAAATCTTGATAAATATGGTTTTACAGATGTGTAGTCTGCAACGTTCTCAATAGAAAACAGTGAATGACATCCAAGTTTTAGTCATTAAGTAAATACATCAATATGCAACGTCCAATGATTAAACAATTCAGATTGATGTCCCCTTAGGCACGTAAAACTAGAGGATTGCAACCGAATGTTGACAATCCAAGTAGGACAACTGTCAATAGTTCTATTGCTTCAAACTGATTATGGTTGCTTCCCTTTGACACTAATATTTGGACGTATAGCCTTTGCTTGTCTGTGGCCAGTCACATATCATCAGTAGACAAATCTTTAACAGAAAGTGTTATACAACTTATTTAAATTGCCTTCAACTACATCTGAAGGTGTAATTTAATGCAATGTTCAACTAGTTCAGCGTGTCTGTCTAGATATGTATTTGTTGCCGGGGTAACAACAAACGGCGGCAGCGGCGACATCATCATCAACAGCAAGAATAATGGACTCCATTTAAATGGAATTTGAATTAAGATGAATACCATGCCACTAAATGATAATTTTTGTATGAAATACTTGCCATTTTCTACAGGCATGCATATTTTATTCTTAATGCTTCATCTCTGTCCAGGCATCAACCCAGGAGGTATATTGAACGTATAATAAACAAGTGCCATTATTTTTACAAGTCAAACTGTGACAACAATATCGGATTATATAAAATTACTCGATATGAAACAAAATATCAAATCAGTAGTGTTTGATTTTTTCAGACAAGAAAACGCAGGTTTCTAACTAATAACTTACCACTTTAAAAAAGTTCTACAACTTTATCAGTGTGTCTGTTTCCTTCTACTTACATATTCTAACAATAATATGGTTTTTAAAAGTTTCACGCATTGCTCTCTGAAATTTGCTACATTCAAAAGCCCCCAATATTCACGTGCACATCGTGCTGTGACTTATACAGTTGATGGCAAAAGTAGCTGCAAAATATTCCTCGTATGTTCTTTAATTAATCTACAGATTCTGTACGCATTTATCTGTAACAGGTCCAGTATCTTATTATAGAAACACTACTTTCTATTTTTCTCTCGGAGACGGTGATATTGTGGTTGGACATTTCAGATCGTGGCGAGGAATCTCAGTTGGTATTGGCAATGTGTTTGATTTCGTAAGAACAGCTGCGAAGCAGGTCATTGAAGTCATTAAAACATTTAAATGATTATTCATTTAGATAACAAAGCTGTCGTTTTTGTTGACTTGGTTAAAATTGGCATTAAAAGTAACATAGCAAATGCTTGGTGCTTATTTCTTTACATGTATTGTATCTATAAGGTAATGTATAGTGTGCCCGTATATAAAACTTGCATACAGTTTCAATGACAAATTTCACACACTCAGTGGACATGTCTGTATTATGAAATGTTCAATAACTTACTCATATGTCATTATGTAAAAATGAACGATGACATTATATGTCTAGACACATACAGTTTGATTTTATTCGTCTACCTCGTTAGTTACTTTTGTGTCCATTTATTGTTGCTAAATCAAATCATTTATCTTAGATTTGCATCCGATTATCAACGCTGTAAGAGTATGTTTAAGTTTGCAAAAGCAGGAATTTCTTCCTAATTACTAGTATACATGGGAACATGTAGATTTTCAAAAAGTTCCTGTTGTCTACAGGTTGGGAGAATAAAAAGTGATGTTTTTAAACACTTTAAGCCTTTTTTATCTCAACATCCCAGAATATTTCCGAACTGCGTAGATGGGGTAATATACGTTGTAGGTCCTTACTGACGCGTGGACCTTTGGTAGGGGATGATCCTTGGAACTATTTTGTTCATAGGATGCGTTTTGCGGCACATCTCGAGCGAAAATTCATTTATATTATTAATATAATTAATTAATATTAACATTTAATTTTCATTTTTTGTGTGTTTTTAAATTTTCTTGTGTGTCAATCATAGAATCAGTGTAAAATCCGAATATCTTCGGATATTTTATCTGTCAGTCTTATGTGTGAGACAATACTAAAATGTAGATATGGTGTACTTATTTAGGATGAATTAAAATGAAAAAGGATTTTCAACGTCATGTTTCTGTATTTACAGACCAGTGGAAACACATATCTTATTCTTATATCCTATCGTTCGAAAAAGAATGCATCATCAACAACAACAGACAACAACAAAAAACTTGAAATTCAGTACATGACTTGTTCTTTTAACATTTATTTTCATTCTTTGTATTGACATATTCCTTAAGTGCTCATGCTCGCTTGAATCTTCAATGAATACACAAGACCCAAAGAACAGTCTTCTCTCGTAAGTCTAAACTGTTGAACAAAAGGACCGTAAACTAAACAATAAACCACCGCATCGGTCAAAACTTAAAGTTACACTTTGAACCAGAAATGGTGTTGTAAATTGAAAAATCAAAGCTGATCCCTGCTAGTAAATAAACCGATATCATGATATTAGAATATCTGGCGCCATAATGCATGATTTCTCCCAGTAAATAAACCAATATCATGATATTAGAATATATGGCGCCATAATGCATGATCCCTCCTAGTAAATAAACCAATGTCATGATATTAGAATATCTGGCGACACAATACATGATACCTTCTAGTAAATAAACCAATATCATGATATTAGAATATCTGTCCCCATAATGCATGATCCCTCCCAGTAAATAAACCAATATTATGATATTAGAATATCTGGCGCCATAATGCATGATCCCTCCCAGTAAATAAACCAATATCATGATATTAGAATATCTGGCGACATAATACATGATACCTTCTAGTAAATAAACCAATATCATGATATTAGAATATCTGGCGCCATAATGCATGATCCCTCCTAGTAAATAAACCAATATCATGATATTAAAATATCTGGCGACACAATACATGATACCTTCTAGTAAATAAACCAATATCATGATATTAGAATATCTGGCGCCATAATGCATTATCCCTCCAAGTAAATAAACAATATCATGATATGAGACTATCTGGCGCCATAATGCTTGATCTCTCCCAGTAAATAAACCAATATCATGATATAAGACTATCTGGCGCCAAAATGCATGATCCCTCCTAGTAAATAAACCAATGTCATGATATTAGAATATCTGGCGACACAATACATGATACCTTCTAGTAAATAAACCAGTATAATGATATTAGAATATCTGGCGCCATAATGCATGTTCCCTCCCAGTAAATAAACCAATATCATGGTATTAGAATATCTGGCGCCATAATGCATTTTCCCTCCCAATAAATAAACCAATATCATGATATTAGAATATCTGGCGCCATAATGCAGATATCACACGTCTTATTGCGGGTAGGATATACATAGCGCTATTCACCAGTGTTGCACGGTGAGGAAAAGTTCCAACATGGGATGTCATTTTGCCGAGCTCTGTATGATATGCATCAGAAATAAATAATTTTGTATTTTTGCATGTGGTTGCAAAATAATGTGCAGGCCCGGACCTGGGCTGCCTATAGGGAGCCGCTACGCCACTGTTAGTATGTATTTCAGTCATAACAATCACAAGCGTGACGTGATAATTTTCATACATATGAAATGTGACTCCTGTAGTTCTGTGCTTCCTGTGCCATCTACACAAACCTGTCACTAAGTCGCTTTATCCAGTTCTACAGCAAATCGCTAATGTTACGTATTTTCTTTCACAGACGTTTCTACTTTTAGCTTCATCTAATCTTTACTTGAGTGGTACGCCAATTTCCGCATCGAACTGCGATTTCACTCATGAGCGAAAATACCGCGATAAAACCACGAAACTATACTAAATCGGACAATATCTAAGCACATGTTTAAGTGCATATAGGTCCATATTGTTTTAGGAATACCATACACAGTAATGGAAAAAAAAATTGAACTAAATTGTTGTTATTTACATACACCTAGCGATGAATTGACAATTTTCCGCTGAATAGGATGGTACGTATATCACAACATGACATCAATTAAAGAGCTAAGTGCTCAGTCGGCGTAAATTGATCAAAGTAGAAAATGCTTTTATATCTGTTTCTATCATCACTGCCATCATCATCATCATCATCATCATCATCATCATCATCATCATCATCATCATCATCGTCGTCGTCGTCGTCGTCGTCGTCGTCGTCGTCGTCGTCGTCGTCGTCATCATCATTATCATCATTATCATCGTCGGCGTCGGTGTCATCATCGCAATCGTCAAAACCATTCCTTCTATCGTTGAAAGCAAATTCTTGCCCATCTAGCGTCTTATCACAGCCATCAGCCAGTTTCGAACATTCCCAGCTTCTGTCCAACCCCGACGGGGTGCTCGGATCACTGTGGTCAGTGGAGAGTGAACATCGGATCCCGGTTTATAACTCTGAATAGTATGAACCGTAAAATGGATCTGATCAACCGACTGCACAACCCACCATCGCAGGCGGAACATAACCGTACACACACATTTTTGTCTTTTTTATCATCTGTGATCTTCACCGTGTAAAACATTATTCGCTGTAATGCTACATTTTAACATCTCATCCTATAATTTATTTATCTGCTAACATGTTTAGGCATAAAAAAAATGTCGATGGTGACCTAGCAGCAAAGAGTGCAGATATTTATCGGACCGTGTTCTAGATCTGGATCTTCAATACATGCATAAACATGAATTCATGCTTATCAAGAAAGGTGTTAAAAGATGCACTGATAAAAGACCGAAGGCAATATACATTTAAACCAATCAAATTAAGAACTATATTATTTTGCCAATGCTGTTGTTATTTCCGCATTTAGTGTTGCTAAATATTACCTTTGGTTTAGTTGTTTAATCTGTTGTAGCTGTGAGGCTCATAGTGATATAAATCCTGTATTTGCTGATTTTGTTCATAATATTGTTGTTCACTGTCTTTATTAGGTTATTGCTGTTGTTATTTTGGTGTTGCGATTGTAGCAGCAGTTGCTGCGAATATTTGTTGTCATTGTGTCGACACATGTCAAGACAGGCAAAAAGTGGTCATTATGATATACTAAAGCAGCAAATATTGTTGCGAGTGATAAAAACGGTGTCTTAAAGACCGAAGCGATCCTCGACAGGAAGATGTTTTAGTGAAAAAAGTTTTACGATGCCACAGTTCGCTCACACGTTTTTGTCATACATACCTATGGTTCTACACTGAAATAAAGTTTTGGCTGCTAGGCCCAAAATAACAAATATATTGCAGATGAAGACAGCCAGCTCGCAGGCTGTGTCATTCACTTTGACAGCCAGCTCATAGACTGTGCCGTTCACATTGACAGCCAGCTCTCAGACTGCACCGTTCACATTGACAGCCAGCTCAAAGACTGTGCCATTCACATTAACAGCCAGCTCTCGGACTGTGCCTTTTACATTGACGGCCAGCTCACAAAATGTGTCGTTCACATTTACAACCAGCTCTCATACTATGCGATTCCCATTGACAGCCAGCTCTCAGACTGTGCCGTTCACATTGACAGCCAGCTCATAGACTGTGCCGTTCACATTGACAGCCAGCTCATAGACTGTGCCGTTCACACTAACAGCCAGCTCCCAGACTGTGCCGTTCACACTGATAGCCAGCTCCCAGAATGTGCCGGTCACATTGACAGCCAGCTCTCAGACTGTGCCGTTCACATTGACAGCCAGCTCCCAGACTGTGCCGTTCACATTGACAGCCAGCTCATAGACTGTGCCGTTCAAATTGACAGCCAGCTCCCAGACTGTGCCGTTCACATTGACAGCCAGCTCTCACACTGTGCCGTTCACATTGACAGCCAGCTCACAGACTGTGCCGTTCACATTGACAGCCAGCTCTCAGACTGTGCCGTTAACATTGACAGCCAGCTCCCAGACCGTGCCGATCACACTGACAGCCAGCTCCCAGACTGTGTCGTTCACATTGACAGCCTGCTCACAGACTGTGCCGTTCACATTGGCAGCCAGATCACAGGCTGTGCCGTTCACATTGACAGCCAGCTCTCAGACTGTGTCGTTCACATTGACAGCCAGCTATCGGACTGCGCCGTTCACATTGACAGCCAGCTCATAGACTGTGCCGTTCACATTGACAGCCAGCTCATAGACTGTGCCGTTCACATTGACAGCAAGCTCATAGACTGTGCCGTTCACACTGACAGCCAGCTCACAGACTGTGCCGTTCCCATTGACATCCAGTTTTTAGACTGTGCAGTTCCCATTGACAGCCATCTCTCAGACTGTGCCGTTCACACTGACAGCCAGCTCATAGACTGTGTCGTTCCCATTGACAGCCAGCTCACAGACTGTGTCTTTCCCATTGACAGCCAGCTCACAGCGTGTGCCGTTCACACTGACAGACAGCTCACAGACTGTGCCTTTCTCATTGACAGCCAGCTCACAGACTGTGCCGTTCACATTGACAACAAGCTCATAGACTGTGCCGTTTACATTGACAGACAACTCACAGACTGTGCCTTTCTCATTGACAGCCAGCTCACAGACTGTGCCGTTCACACTGACAGCCAGCTCACAGACTGTGCCGTTCACATTGACAGCCAGCTCACAGACTGTGCCTTTCTCTTTGACAGCCAGCTCACAGACTGTGCCAATCACACTGACAGCCAGCTCACAGACTGTGCCGTTCACACTGACAGCCAGCTCACAGACTGTGCCTTTCTCATTGACAGCCAGCTCACAAACTGTGCAGTTCACACTGACAGCTAGCTCACAGACTGTGCCAATCACACTGACAGCCAACTCACAGACTGTGCCGTTCACACTGACAGCCAGCTCACAGACTGTGCCAATCACACTGACATCCAGCTCACAGACTGTGCCGTTCACATTGACAGCCAGCTCATAGACTGTGCCGTTCACATTGACAGCCAGCTCACAGACTGTGCCGATCACATTGACAGCAAGCTCATAGACTGTGCCATTCACATTGACAGCCAGCTCACAGACTGTGCCAATCACACTGACAGCCAGCTCACAGACTGTGCCGTTCACACTGAGAGCCAGCTCCCAGACTGTGCCAATCACACTGACAGCCAGCTCACAGACTGTGCCAATCACACTGACAGCCAGCTCACAGACTGTGTCAATCACACTGACAGCCAGCTCACAGACTGTGCCAATCACATTGACAGCCAGCTCATAGACTGTGCCGTTCACATTGACAGCCAGCTCACAGACTGTGCCGTTCACATTGACAGCCAGCTCATAGACTGTGCCGTTCACATTGACAGCAAGCTCATAGACTGTGCCGTTCCCATTGACAGCAAGCTCACAGACTGTGCCGTTCACATTGACATCCAGCTCACAGACTGTGCCGTTCACATTGACAGCCAGCTCACAGACTGTGCCAATCACATTGACAGCAAGCTCATAGACTGTGCCGTTCACATTGACAGCCAGCTCACAGACTGTGCCAATCACACTGACAGCCAGCTCACAGACTGTGCCGTTCACACTGACAGCCAGCTCCCAGACTGTGCCAATCACACTGACAGCCAGCTCACAGACTGTGCCAATCACACTGACAGCCAGCTCACAGACTGTGCCAATCACACTGACAGCCAGCTCACAGACTGTGCCGTTCACATTGACAGCCAGCTCAAAGACTGTGCCGTTCACATTGACAGCAAGCTCATAGACTGTGTCGTTCACATTGACAGCCAGCTCACAGACTGTGCCGTTCACATTGACAGCCAGCTTCCAGACTGTGTCTTTCCCATTGACACCCAGCTCACAGCGTGTGCCGTTCACACTGACAGACAGCTCACAGACTGTGCCTTTCTCATTGACAGCCAGCTCACAGACTGTGCCGTTCACACTGACAGCCAGCTCACAGACTGTGCCGTTCACATTGACAGCCAGCTCACAGACTGTGCCGTTCACATTGACAGCAAGCTCATAGACTGTGCCGTTCACATTGACAGCAAGCTCATAGATTGTGCCGTTCCCATTGACAGCAAGCTCACAGACTGTGCCGTTCACATTGACAGCCAGCTCACAGACTGTGCCGTTCACATTGACAACAAGCTCATACACTGTGTCGTTCACATTGACAGACAGCCCACAGACTGTGCCTTTCTCATTGACAGCCAGCTCACAGACTGTGCCGTTCACACTGACAGCCAGCTCACAGACTGTGCCGTTCACATTGACAGCCAGCTCACAGACTGTGCCGTTCACATTGACAGCAAGCTCATAGACGGTGCCGTTCACATTGACAGCAAGCTCATAGACTGTGCCGTTCCAATTGACAGCAAGCTCACAGACTGTGCCGTTCACATTGACAGCCAGCTCACAGACTGTGCCGTTCACATTGACAACAAGCTCATAGACTGTGCCATTCACCTTGACAGACAGCTCACAGACTGTGCCTTTCTCATTGACAGCCAGCTCACAGACTGTGCCGTTCACACTGACAGCCAGCTCACAGACTGTGCCGTTCACATTGACAGCCAGCTCACAGACTGCGCCGTTCACATTGACAGCAAACTCATAGACTGTGCCGTTCACATTGACAGCCAGCTCACAGACTGTGCCGTTCACATTGACAGCAAACTCATAGACTGTGCCGTTCACATTGACAGCCAGCTCATAGACTGTGCCGTTCCCATTGACAGCCAGCTCACAGACTGTGCCGTTCACATTGACAGCAAGCTCATAGACTGTGCCGTTCACATTGACAGCAAGCTCACAGACGGTGCCGTTCACACTGACAGCAAGCTCATAGACTGTGCCGTTCACATTAAAAGCCAGCTCACAGACTGTGCCGTTCCCATTGACATCCAGCTCCAAGACAGTGCCGTTCACATTGACAGCCATCTCTCGGACTGCGCCGTTCACATTGACAGCCAGCTCACAGACTGTGCCGTTCACATTGGCAGCCAGGTCACAGACTGTGCCGTTCACATTAACAGCCAGCTCCAAGACAGTGCCGTTCACATTGACAGCCAGCTCACAGAGTGTGTCGTTCACATTGACAGCCAGCTCACAGAGTGTGCCGTTCACATTGACAGCCAGCTCACAGTGTGTGTCGTTCACATTGACAGCCAGCTCATAGACTGTGCCGTTCACATTGACAGCAAGCTCATAGACTGTGCCGTTCACATTGACAGCAAGCTCATAGATTGTGCCGTTCCCATTGACAGCAAGCTCACAGACTGTGCCGTTCACATTGACAGCCAGCTCACAGACTGTGCCGTTCACATTGACAACAAGCTCATACACTGTGTCGTTCACATTGACAGACAGCCCACAGACTGTGCCTTTCTCATTGACAGCCAGCTCACAGACTGTGCCGTTCACACTGACAGCCAGCTCACAGACTGTGCCGTTCACATTGACAGCCAGCTCACAGACTGTGCCGTTCACATTGACAGCAAGCTCATAGACTGTGCCGTTCACATTGACAGCAAGCTCATAGACTGTGCCGTTCCAATTGACAGCAAGCTCACAGACTGTGCCGTTCACATTGACAGCCAGCTCACAGACTGTGCCGTTCACATTGACAACAAGCTCATAGACTGTGCCATTCACCTTGACAGACAGCTCACAGACTGTGCCTTTCTCATTGACAGCCAGCTCACAGACTGTGCCGTTCACACTGACAGCCAGCTCACAGACTGTGCCGTTCACATTGACAGCCAGCTCACAGACTGCGCCGTTCACATTGACAGCAAACTCATAGACTGTGCCGTTCACATTGACAGCCAGCTCACAGACTGTGCCGTTCACATTGACAGCAAACTCATAGACTGTGCCGTTCACATTGACAGCCAGCTCATAGACTGTGCCGTTCCCATTGACAGCCAGCTCACAGACTGTGCCGTTCACATTGACAGCAAGCTCACAGACTGTGCCGTTCACATTGACAGCCAGCTCACAGACTGTGCCGTTCACATTGACAGCAAGCTCATAGACTGTGCCGTTCACATTGACAGCAAGCTCATAGATTGTGCCGTTCCCATTGACAGCAAGCTCACAGACTGTGCCGTTCACATTGACAGCCAGCTCACAGACTGTGCCGTTCACATTGACAACAAGCTCATACACTGTGTCGTTCACATTGACAGACAGCCCACAGACTGTGCCTTTCTCATTGACAGCCAGCTCACAGACTGTGCCGTTCACACTGACAGCCAGCTCACAGACTGTGCCGTTCACATTGACAGCCAGCTCACAGACTGTGCCGTTCACATTGACAGCAAGCTCATAGACGGTGCCGTTCACATTGACAGCAAGCTCATAGACTGTGCCGTTCCAATTGACAGCAAGCTCACAGACTGTGCCGTTCACATTGACAGCCAGCTCACAGACTGTGCCGTTCACATTGACAACAAGCTCATAGACTGTGCCATTCACCTTGACAGACAGCTCACAGACTGTGCCTTTCTCATTGACAGCCAGCTCACAGACTGTGCCGTTCACACTGACAGCCAGCTCACAGACTGTGCCGTTCACATTGACAGCCAGCTCACAGACTGCGCCGTTCACATTGACAGCAAACTCATAGACTGTGCCGTTCACATTGACAGCCAGCTCACAGACTGTGCCGTTCACATTGACAGCAAACTCATAGACTGTGCCGTTCACATTGACAGCCAGCTCATAGACTGTGCCGTTCCCATTGACAGCCAGCTCACAGACTGTGCCGTTCACATTGACAGCAAGCTCATAGACTGTGCCGTTCACATTGACAGCAAGCTCACAGACGGTGCCGTTCACACTGACAGCAAGCTCATAGACTGTGCCGTTCACATTAACAGCCAGCTCACAGACTGTGCCGTTCCCATTGACATCCAGCTCCAAGACAGTGCCGTTCACATTGACAGCCATCTCTCGGACTGCGCCGTTCACATTGACAGCCAGCTCACAGACTGTGCCGTTCACATTGGCAGCCAGGTCACAGACTGTGCCGTTCACATTAACAGCCAGCTCCAAGACAGTGCCGTTCACATTGACAGCCAGCTCACAGAGTGTGTCGTTCACATTGACAGCCAGCTCACAGAGTGTGCCGTTCACATTGACAGCCAGCTCACAGTGTGTGTCGTTCACATTGACAGCCAGCTCATAGACTGTGCCGTTCACATTGACAGCAAGCTCATAGACTGTGCCGTTCACATTGACAGCAAGCTCATAGATTGTGCCGTTCCCATTGACAGCAAGCTCACAGACTGTGCCGTTCACATTGACAGCCAGCTCACAGACTGTGCCGTTCACATTGATAACAAGCTCATACACTGTGTCGTTCACATTGACAGACAGCCCACAGACTGTGCCTTTCTCATTGACAGCCAGCTCACAGACTGTGCCGTTCACACTGACAGCCAGCTCACAGACTGTGCCGTTCACATTGACAGCCAGCTCACAGACTGTGCCGTTCACATTGACAGCAAGCTCATAGACTGTGCCGTTCACATTGACAGCAAGCTCATAGACTGTGCCGTTCCAATTGACAGCAAGCTCACAGACTGTGCCGTTCACATTGACAGCCAGCTCACAGACTGTGCCGTTCACATTGACAACAAGCTCATAGACTGTGCCATTCACCTTGACAGACAGCTCACAGACTGTGCCTTTCTCATTGACAGCCAGCTCACAGACTGTGCCGTTCACACTGACAGCCAGCTCACAGACTGTGCCGTTCACATTGACAGCCAGCTCACAGACTGCGCCGTTCACATTGACAGCAAACTCATAGACTGTGCCGTTCACATTGACAGCCAGCTCACAGACTGTGCCGTTCACATTGACAGCAAACTCATAGACTGTGCCGTTCACATTGACAGCCAGCTCATAGACTGTGCCGTTCCCATTGACAGCCAGCTCACAGACTGTGCCGTTCACATTGACAGCAAGCTCATAGACTGTGCCGTTCACATTGACAGCAAGCTCACAGACGGTGCCGTTCACACTGACAGCAAGCTCATAGACTGTGCCGTTCACATTAACAGCCAGCTCACAGACTGTGCCGTTCCCATTGACATCCAGCTCCAAGACAGTGCCGTTCACATTGACAGCCATCTCTCGGACTGCGCCGTTCACATTGACAGCCAGCTCACAGACTGTGCCGTTCACATTGGCAGCCAGGTCACAGACTGTGCCGTTCACATTAACAGCCAGCTCCAAGACAGTGCCGTTCACATTGACAGCCAGCTCACAGAGTGTGTCGTTCACATTGACAGCCAGCTCACAGAGTGTGCCGTTCACATTGACAGTCAGCTCACAGACTATGCCGTTCACCTTGACAGTCAGCTATCAGACTGGACCATTCATACTAACAGGCAGCTCTCAGATTGTTTCGTTTACATTGACAGACTGCTCACAGACCATGTCATTCACACTGACCGTCAGCTCTCAGAATGTGCTGTTCCCATTGACAGTCAGCTGTCTGACTGTGCCATTCACACTGACCTCCAGCTCTTAGAATGTACCGTTCATATTGACAGCCAGCTCCCAGACTGTGTCATTCCCATTGACAGCCAGCTCACAGACTGTGTCATTCACATTGACAGCCAGCTCACAGACTGTGTCATTCACATTGACAGCCAGCTCAAAGACTGTGCCTGTCCCATTGACATCCAGTTTTTAGACTGTGCAGTTCCCATTGACAGCCATCTCTCAAACTGTACCGTTCACATTGACAGCCAGCTCACAGACTGTGTCGTTCCCATTGACAGCCAGCTCACAGACTGTGTCTTTCCCATTGACAGCCAGCTCACAGCGTGTGCCGTTCACACTGACAGACAGCTCACAGACTGTGCCTTTCCCATTGACAGCCAGCTCACAGACTGTGCCGTTCACACTGACAGACTGCTCACAGACTGTTCCTTTCCCATTGACAGCCAGCTCACAGACTGTGCCGTTCACACTGACAGCCAGCTCACAGACTGTGCCGTCCACACTGACAGCCAGCTCACAGACTGTGCCAATCATGCTGACAGCCAGCTCACGGACGGTACCGTTCACATTGACAGACAGCTCACAGACTGTGCCTTTCTTATTGACAGCCAGCTCACAGACTGTGCCGTTCACACTGACAGCCAGCTCACAGACTGTGCCAATCACACTGACAGCCAGCTGACAGACTGTGCCGTTCACACTGACAGCCAGCTCACAGACTGTGCCAATCACACTGACAGCTAGCTCACAGACTGTACCGTTCACACTGACAGCCAGCTCACAGACTGTGCCAATCACACTGACAGCCAGCTCACGGACTGTGTCTTTCCCATTGACAGCCAGCTCACAGCGTGTGCCATTCCCATTGACAGTCAGCTCTCAGACTGTGCCATTCACACTGACAGCCAGCTCACAGACTGTGCCGTTCACACTGACAGCTAGCTCACAGACTGTGCCTTTCCCTTTGACAGCCAGCTCACAGACTGTGCCGTTCACATTGACATCCAGTTTTTAGACTGTGCAGTTCCCATTGACAGCCATCTCTCAGACTGTGCCGTTCACACTGACAGCCAGCTCATAGACTGTGTCGTTCCCATTGACAGCCAGCTCACAGACTGTGTCTTTCCCATTGACAGCCAGCTCACAGCGTGTGCCGTTCACACTGACAGACAGCTCACAGACTGTGCCTTTCTCATTGACAGCCAGCTCACAGACTGTGCCGTTCACATTGACAACAAGCTCATAGACTGTGCCGTTTACATTGACAGACAACTCACAGACTGTGCCTTTCTCATTGACAGCCAGCTCACAGACTGTGCCGTTCACACTGACAGCCAGCTCACAGACTGTGCCGTTCACATTGACAGCCAGCTCACAGACTGTGCCTTTCTCTTTGACAGCCAGCTCACAGACTGTGCCAATCACACTGACAGCCAGCTCACAGACTGTGCCGTTCACACTGACAGCCAGCTCACAGACTGTGCCTTTCTCATTGACAGTCAGCTCACAAACTGTGCAGTTCACACTGACAGCCAGCTCACAGACTGTGCCAATCACACTGACAGCCAACTCACAGACTGTGCCGTTCACACTGACAGCCAGCTCACAGACTGTGCCAATCACACTGACATCCAGCTCACAGACTGTGCCGTTCACATTGACAGCCAGCTCATAGACTGTGCCGTTCACATTGACAGCCAGCTCACAGACTGTGCCGATCACATTGACAGCAAGCTCATAGACTGTGCCATTCACATTGACAGCCAGCTCACAGACTGTGCCAATCACACTGACAGCCAGCTCACAGACTGTGCCGTTCACACTGAGAGCCAGCTCCCAGACTGTGCCAATCACACTGACAGCCAGCTCACAGACTGTGCCAATCACACTGACAGCCAGCTCACAGACTGTGCCAATCACACTGACAGCCAGCTCACAGACTGTGTCAATCACACTGACAGCCAGCTCACAGACTGTGCCAATCACATTGACAGCCAGCTCATAGACTGTGCCGTTCACATTGACAGCCAGCTCACAGACTGTGCCGTTCACATTGACAGCCAGCTCATAGACTGTGCCGTTCACATTGACAGCAAGCTCATAGACTGTGCCGTTCCCATTGACAGCAAGCTCACAGACTGTGCCGTTCACATTGACATCCAGCTCACAGACTGTGCCGTTCACATTGACAGCCAGCTCACAGACTGTGCCAATCACATTGACAGCAAGCTCATAGACTGTGCCATTCACATTGACAGCCAGCTCACAGACTGTGCCAATCACACTGACAGCCAGCTCACAGACTGTGCCGTTCACACTGACAGCCAGCTCCCAGACTGTGCCAATCACACTGACAGCCAGCTCACAGACTGTGCCAATCACACTGACATCCAGCTCACAGACTGTGCCAATCACACTGACAGCCAGCTCACAGACTGTGCCGTTCACATTGACAGCCAGCTCACAGACTGTGCCGTTCACATTGACAGCAAGCTCATAGACTGTGTCGTTCACATTGACAGCCAGCTCACAGACTGTGCCGTTCACATTGACAGCCAGCTTCCAGACTGTGTCTTTCCCATTGACACCCAGCTCACAGCGTGTGCCGTTCACACTGACAGACAGCTCACAGACTGTGCCTTTCTCATTGACAGCCAGCTCACAGACTGTGCCGTTCACACTGACAGCCAGCTCACAGACTGTGCCGTTCACATTGACAGCCAGCTCACAGACTGTGCCGTTCACATTGACAGCAAGCTCATAGACTGTGCCGTTCACATTGACAGCAAGCTCATAGATTGTGCCGTTCCCATTGACAGCAAGCTCACAGACTGTGCCGTTCACATTGACAGCCAGCTCACAGACTGTGCCGTTCACATTGACAACAAGCTCATACACTGTGTCGTTCACATTGACAGACAGCCCACAGACTGTGCCTTTCTCATTGACAGCCAGCTCACAGACTGTGCCGTTCACACTGACAGCCAGCTCACAGACTGTGCCGTTCACATTGACAGCCAGCTCACAGACTGTGCCGTTCACATTGACAGCAAGCTCATAGACTGTGCCGTTCCAATTGACAGCAAGCTCACAGACTGTGCCGTTCACATTGACAGCCAGCTCACAGACTGTGCCGTTCACATTGACAACAAGCTCATAGACTGTGCCATTCACCTTGACAGACAGCTCACAGACTGTGCCTTTCTCATTGACAGCCAGCTCACAGACTGTGCCGTTCACACTGACAGCCAGCTCACAGACTGTGCCGTTCACATTGACAGCCAGCTCACAGACTGCGCCGTTCACATTGACAGCAAACTCATAGACTGTGCCGTTCACATTGACAGCCAGCTCACAGACTGTGCCGTTCACATTGACAGCAAACTCATAGACTGTGCCGTTCACATTGACAGCCAGCTCATAGACTGTGCCGTTCCCATTGACAGCCAGCTCACAGACTGTGCCGTTCACATTGACAGCAAGCTCATAGACTGTGCCGTTCACATTGACAGCAAGCTCAGAGACGATGCCGTTCACACTGACAGCAAGCTCATAGACTGTGCCGTTCACATTAACAGCCAGCTCACAGACTGTGCCGTTCCCATTGACATCCAGCTCCAAGACAGTGCCGTTCACATTGACAGCCATCTCTCGGACTGCGCCGTTCACATTGACAGCCAGCTCACAGACTGTGCCGTTCACATTGGCAGCCAGGTCACAGACTGTGCCGTTCACATTAACAGCCAGCTCCAAGACAGTGCCGTTCACATTGACAGCCAGCTCACAGAGTGTGTCGTTCACATTGACAGCCAGCTCACAGAGTGTGCCGTTCACATTGACAGCCAGCTCACAGAGTGTGTCGTTCACATTGACAGCCAGCTCATAGACTGTGCCGTTCACATTGACAGCAAGCTCATAGACTGTGCCGTTCACATTGACAGCAAGCTCATAGATTGTGCCGTTCCCATTGACAGCAAGCTCACAGACTGTGCCGTTCACATTGACAGCCAGCTCACAGACTGTGCCGTTCACATTGACAACAAGCTCATACACTGTGTCGTTCACATTGACAGACAGCCCACAGACTGTGCCTTTCTCATTGACAGCCAGCTCACAGACTGTGCCGTTCACACTGACAGCCAGCTCACAGACTGTGCCGTTCACATTGACAGCCAGCTCACAGACTGTGCCGTTCACATTGACAGCAAGCTCATAGACTGTGCCGTTCACATTGACAGCAAGCTCATAGACTGTGCCGTTCCAATTGACAGCAAGCTCACAGACTGTGCCGTTCACATTGACAGCCAGCTCACAGACTGTGCCGTTCACATTGACAACAAGCTCATAGACTGTGCCATTCACCTTGACAGACAGCTCACAGACTGTGCCTTTCTCATTGACAGCCAGCTCACAGACTGTGCCGTTCACACTGACAGCCAGCTCACAGACTGTGCCGTTCACATTGACAGCCAGCTCACAGACTGCGCCGTTCACATTGACAGCAAACTCATAGACTGTGCCGTTCACATTGACAGCCAGCTCACAGACTGTGCCGTTCACATTGACAGCAAACTCATAGACTGTGCCGTTCACATTGACAGCCAGCTCATAGACTGTGCCGTTCCCATTGACAGCCAGCTCACAGACTGTGCCGTTCACATTGACAGCAAGCTCATAGACTGTGCCGTTCACATTGACAGCAAGCTCACAGACGGTGCCGTTCACACTGACAGCAAGCTCATAGACTGTGCCGTTCACATTAACAGCCAGCTCACAGACTGTGCCGTTCCCATTGACATCCAGCTCCAAGACAGTGCCGTTCACATTGACAGCCATCTCTCGGACTGCGCCGTTCACATTGACAGCCAGCTCACAGACTGTGCCGTTCACATTGGCAGCCAGGTCACAGACTGTGCCGTTCACATTAACAGCCAGCTCCAAGACAGTGCCGTTCACATTGACAGCCAGCTCACAGAGTGTGTCGTTCACATTGACAGCCAGCTCACAGAGTGTGCCGTTCACATTGACAGTCAGCTCACAGACTATGCCGTTCACCTTGACAGTCAGCTATCAGACTGGACCATTCATACTAACAGGCAGCTCTCAGATTGTTTCGTTTACATTGACAGACTGCTCACAGACCATGTCATTCACACTGACCGTCAGCTCTCAGAATGTGCTGTTCCCATTGACAGTCAGCTGTCTGACTGTGCCATTCACACTGACCTCCAGCTCTTAGAATGTACCGTTCATATTGACAGCCAGCTCCCAGACTGTGTCATTCCCATTGACAGCCAGCTCACAGACTGTGTCATTCACATTGACAGCCAGCTCACAGACTGTGTCATTCACATTGACAGCCAGCTCAAAGACTGTGCCTGTCCCATTGACATCCAGTTTTTAGACTGTGCAGTTCCCATTGACAGCCATCTCTCAAACTGTACCGTTCACATTGACAGCCAGCTCACAGACTGTGTCGTTCCCATTGACAGCCAGCTCACAGACTGTGTCTTTCCCATTGACAGCCAGCTCACAGCGTGTGCCGTTCACACTGACAGACAGCTCACAGACTGTGCCTTTCCCATTGACAGCCAGCTCACAGACTGTGCCGTTCACACTGACAGACTGCTCACAGACTGTGCCTTTCCCATTGACAGCCAGCTCACAGACTGTGCCGTTCACACTGACAGCCAGCTCACAGACTGTGCCGTCCACACTGACAGCCAGCTCACAGACTGTGCCAATCATGCTGACAGCCAGCTCACGGACGGTACTGTTCACATTGACAGACAGCTCACAGACTGTGCCTTTCTTATTGACAGCCAGCTCATAGACTGTGCCGTTCACACTGACAGCCAGCTCACAGACTGTGCCAATCACACTGACAGCCAGCTGACAGACTGTGCCGTTCACACTGACAGCCACCTCACAGACTGTGCCAATCACACTGACAGCTAGCTCACAGACTGTACCGTTCACACTGACAGCCAGCTCACAGACTGTGCCAATCACACTGACAGCCAGCTCACGGACTGTGTCTTTCCCATTGACAGCCAGCTCACAGCGTGTGCCATTCCCATTGACAGTCAGCTCTCAGACTGTGCCATTCACACTGACAGCCAGCTCACAGACTGTGCCGTTCACACTGACAGCTAGCTCACAGACTGTGCCTTTCCCTTTGACAGCCAGCTCACAGACTGTGCCATTCCCATTGACAGTCAGCTCACAGACTGTACCGTTCACACTGACAGCTAGCTCACAGACTGTGCCTTTCCCTTTGACCGCCAGCTCACAGACTGTGCCATTCCCATTGACAGTCAGCTCTCAGACTGTGCCATTCACACTGACAGCCAGCTCACAGACTGTGACATTCCCATTGATAGTCAGCTCTCAGACTGTGCCATTCACACTGACAGCCAGCACACAGACTGTGCCATTCACACTGACAGCCAGCTCACAGACTGTGCCATTCACATTGACAGCCAGCTCACAGACTATGCCGTTCACACTGACAGCCAGCTCACAAACTGTGCCATTCACACTGACAGCCAGCTCACAGACTGTGCCGTTCACACTGACAGCCAGATCACAGACTGTGCCGTTCACACTGACAGCCAGATCACAGACTGTGCCAATAACATTGACAGCCAGCTCATAGACCGTGCCTTTCCCATTGACACACAGCTCTCAGACTCTCATTTTATGACACCAAATTTCTTGGGAACTGTTGACTCTAAAAGAAAGGATTCAATGTCAAAAAGACATTTGTTAATATTGTTGCTTGACTCCATTGTACACAAACAACAACTCGTCTTACTTTAACACCGGTCGCAATAGCTTAGATAGTAGAGCGTCGGCTTGCGGATCGGGAGGTCGTGGGTTCAAACCCCGGCCGGGTCATACCAAAGACTTTAAAGTTGGTAGTAGTGGCTTACCCCCTAACGCTCGGGGCTACGGGGACAGCATTACGCCTGACTCGTCGGTGTCAGTATAATGGACCGGCCGGGTTCAGTCCCTGGGCACCTCATAAGTGCCCCTGTGCCGTAATGATAGAAATGTCGCTGCGCAGTATCGGCAAAAATGCCGGCTAATCCCAATCCCAATCTCTTACTTTAACAATGCCAGCAGTTAAAGCCCAAACGACTTGACGAAATTATATTTATTGCGCGGTGGGGATTGGCTATAATTAATGTATATGTATTTTCTTCAAACCGTTTGACTTGGAATAGAAAAATACAGTAAAGCTGAAGAAAATGTACAGGGAAAAATAAAAATACACCTTCTAAAAGAACGCGACTTATGAATTCCGTAAACTTCATTGACATTTTCCCGCCATTCTCTATCAGCTATTTAAATACAAATCTAGAAATAAATTCGCCTCTCGTGTCTAGTAGCACAGACTTAAGGTTAAAGATACTATAAAGCTATAGCTAGTATTTAAAGCAGTTCTTCAACTCTGTTGTAGTATTACAATGTCATTTGTTGACGTTTGCTAAAAATTATTATTTAAGAAAATTATAGGAAAATCTCCAGGCAGCTGCTATGTATAAAGGCTACCGAGACATTCAGACAGCTCGGGTGATTTCCATGGCCAACTTTATTTATATAAATAAACGTCTATAAATATAGAACTTCTATGAATACATTACGCGTACAGATATAGTGTGCCCACGGGCGCTCATTTAACTGGTACACTAATACCTGTCTTTCGTGCTGAGAACTCAGATCCTGCAAATAGTGTCAACCATGATCAGTCATATCCCGCTTTTTGCCACTATGTCGCTGTCTGTATTCTTTTGTTATATTGTGCATGAAGCCTTGAGAACTCAGAATTTAACATTTTCAAACATTAAGCATAGTAAGGGTCCAGGCCAAGTGCAGATAGTGTCCCACAAGCGAAGCAGAAAGGCTCCGGGCCATTCTAGCGGACCTTATGTGGGTCAACTACCGGTTTCACACCTCTACTAGACTGTCAACAATAACACCATTAAAGGCGGATCCCTAAGACCGCAATCACGCGTGGCTGACCTATATTTGTTTATGTTGTTTCTTTTCATTTTATCTAGTCGAGGCATAACCTCTGCAAACAATCAGTGTTGTTGTTGTTGTTGTTGTTGTTGTTGTTAACTGATCTTAAGGCAACCATCAACCATTTGGAAGAACATTTACTTGTCTTTTGCAATATTTCAAGTAAAGAAGTAAAATCTTAAAGTATCTTAATCAAAGATAACTATGCGAATAAATATTAAGGTATCATAGCCTTGGTTGGGCAACACTTCAATGATGATGGAGAAAACAGGATGAAGGCCCGGGCACTTTATTTCTCCGTACCCTTTTCCTGGCGGCCTGAAATTGATCAAACTCCGTTGTCGTTTTGGTCTTAATGTTGATGTTGTTGTGGACTGATATTATCTGGTCGAAAGCAAAAATGGTCGCATTTGGTCAGTGATATGCCCTGTGGATATTCAATGACTTACTACTGCCCAGAAAACAAGGCCTAATACAAATCTGCCCGGAGTACTGTGTTCAGTATGCATGTAAAATAACTACGTTAATTCAAAATATGCTAATGAAGCCATAAAAGCCAGCATCCTTATTCTGTAAGTCTGTTTCTGTTGTAATTATACTGAAATGTCTGCACTTTGGGACATTATCTAAACTACCGAATTGTTGTTTTGCGGTTGTTGTTGTTGTTGTTTTGTTGTTGTTTTTGTCTGATAAATGGGATAATTGGATCACATCCAACGGACACATATATATTTGAACTTTTTAAATACAAGGGTTTTTATATAAAAGTATGTGCATTTTCAACAATTAAAAAACAAAAACAAATCGAAGTCTACCGGCTCATAGTGCATACATCCGAGTCCATAACCCTTTAAGATCTAAGATAGTATTACAATGTATTTCATTTCTTGTCAAGCTAGTTTTGTTTGTAAATGGCCAAACTACATCTTATGCATCGTTTGCAAAATGTCGAACTAAATCTAATGCATTTTTATATACAACAGACATGAGAAAGTTTGTGTGCGTTTTTAATACTTTGCATTTCTTTTAAAACACACTTATGAATGTAGCTTTTTTAAGGAATGAACCACGCCTCATAATTTTCCTTCTCGAAAAGCAAACATAATGCAGTCTTATGCTATTTGTGACAGGAACAAAACACACTAATTCTAAAATATATTTTCAAAGCAAACATAGTGAAGAGAGATTTGTCAACCTTCCACACCGAAAAATTTCAACCAATATTGATGAGGTGTATATGTAAATTGCATTGAAATTTTGAACTTCGTCTTATTCGAAGCTGCTTCATAGAACCTAAAATAAACAAATGTCGAAAAAATCCATCTTTTATGACATCTTATAATTACATCTTCTTATCAAATATATGTCTATAACAGAAATTAATATTTTTATTAGGCCTTTTCATAAGGTGTATCTCGAATTGGAAAAAACAACAGCAATAACCTAAACGCTTTAATGTGATCTGTATTTGTGATTTTACCTTTACTTTTATGCTAGTTTATCTGCGGATAAGGATATGAGCATTGTCGGTATTTGTGTAATTATGCTCATTGTAGGTCAAATTGTCTGTTAAATAATTCGAAAGTCGTTGTATAAATATTACTACGTTGCAAACATTGATATTATTTTCACAGAAAAACTGAAAACTGATATATTTTTTAACACCTTCTTTTTTATATAACATTCCGGAAACGTTTTTTTTTTCGCGGAGTGCACGATCCGCTGTTCAACTCCTGTGGCCAGAAATAGGTCTAGATTGCTTTGTAGCATTGTTGTGAAACCATCTTTTACCTGAGCATCAATAGAATATATAGGGTGTTATCGCGGGGAATTATGGTACATCATATCATGCATTCTCCGCTTGGTGTCGCTGTTCAATAAAATCGCCACAGACAATACATTTAATCCAACAATTAAACTGATTACTGATTTTTTTTAGCTAAGAGGTTGAATTGATTACCTGAACTTTCTTACAGTTTTGCAGACCATTTTGCTACCTTTGTTAAATACTTTTACTTTAACTATTTATATTTATGAACAACCTCCCGCATTTGTATCGATGAGGGATGTGTGAAACAAGCAGCAATGAGTAAGTTCCCTGCGGAGTAGCTTTCTGACCTGGACCTGGCCGTTTTCTCTACGCCTAGTCAACTCGAGTTTTAACTTTGGGTTGCTGTCCTTAATGAATGTCCAGTGCTTTTATGTTTCGGAGATCAGTGATATATAAGTAAGATACATTTGTAATGACCGTCATTTCTCATCCTGACAGCCAAATAAGCGAACTGAAAAAGGGCGGAAGTGGGTGTCTTATTCTAGAACCAACTAAATTCTACTGTTTATAACTTATTTATCTACAAAACACAACCTCGGCGGCTTTGGTCGCACTTTAACTTAATAATAACGAGTAAACGATTGTAAAGCTCGCCTATGGTGAATCGATAATGACAATAAATGACATGACATGACATAACTAGAACTGTAAGGGCGTGGTCGGAACTTGGCTGACCAGAAGACCCAGTTACTGCCCCATTTACCTCCCCCAGGGTCATTTAGTCTAGACATTTCTCACATTCCATGTGCCCAGAGACAAAGATAGTATGATAATTAACTAAATAATGTAAAGATAACGATAGATTCGACAAACGGCCTTATTTTATAAAGTCACTATTTCGTTTCTGAACAAAAATGTTTCTTTATTTAAAATATGTCACATATTATCACAAGATACATCGATTAGACATCAGAGATGACACATGTTTGGTCGTCTTCTCAAGGAAGTCCGCTGTACAGACACATGTCTGGTCGTATTTACAATAGAACTAACTGTACAGGCACACGTTTCGTCGTATATACCAGAAACCATACTGTACAGACAGACGTTTGATCGTATATACCAGAAACCATACTGTACATACAGACGTTTGATCGTATATACCAGAAACCATACTGTACAGACAGAAGTTTGATCGTATATACCAGAAACCATACTGTACAGACAGAAGTTTGATCGTATATACCAGAAACCATACTGTACAGACAGAAGTTTGATCGTATATACCAGAAACCATACTGTACAGACAGACGTTTGATCGTATATACCAGAAACCATACTGTACATACAGACGTTTGATCGTATATACCAGAAACCATACTGTACATACAGACGTTTGATCGTATATACCAGAAACCATACTGTACAGACAGACGTTTGATCGTATATTCCAGAAACCATACTGTACAGACAGACGTTTGATCGTATATACCAGAAACCATACTGTACAGACAGACGTTTGATCGTTTATACCAGAAACCATACTGTACAGACAGACGTTTGATCGTATATACCAGAAACCATACTGTACAGACAGACGTTTGATCGTATATACCAGAAACCATACTGTACAGACAGAAGTTTGATTGTATATACCAGACATACTGTACGGACGGTAGTTTGATCGTATTAACAAGAAATCATACTGGACAGATACACGTTTGGTAGTATTTACAAGGAACCCAACTGTACAGATACAAGTTTGGTTGTATGTAAAGAAATCCTCCTGTACAGATACAAGTTTGGTTGTATGTATAGGAAATCCTCCTGGACAGATACAAGTTTGGTTGGATGTATAAGATATCCTCCTGTACAGATACAAGTTTGGTTGTATGTATAGGGAATCCTCCTGGACAGATACAAGTTTGGTTGGATGTATAAGAAATCCTCCTGTACAGATACAAGTTTGGTTGTATGTATAGGAAATCCTCCTGGACAGATACAAGTTTGGTTGGATGTATAAGAAATCCTCCTGTACAGATACAAGTTTGGTTGTATGTATAAGAAATCGTCCTGTACAGATACAAGTTTGGTTGTATGTATAGGAAATCCTCCTGTACAGATACAAGTTTGATGGGATGTATAGGAAATCGTCCTGTACAGATACAAGTTTGGTGGGATGTATAGGAAATCCTCCTGTACAGATACAAGTTTGATGGGATGTATAGGAAATCGTCCTGTACAGATACAAGTTTGGTTGTATGTATAGGAAATCCTCCTGTACAGATACAAGTTTGGTTGTATGTATAGGAAATCGTCCTGTACAGATACAAGTTTGGTGGGATGTATAGGAAATCCTCCTGTACAGATACAAGTTTGGTGGGATGTATAGGAAATCGTCCTGTACAGATACAAGTTTGGTGGGATGTATAGGAAATCGTCCTGTACAGATACAAGTTTGGTTGTATGTAAAGAAATCCTCCTGTACAGATACAAGTTGGGTTGTATGTAAAGAAATCCTCCTGTACAGATACAAGTTTGGTGGGATGTATAGGAAATCGTCCTGTACAGATACAAGTTTGGTGGGATGTATAGGAAATCGTCCTGTACAGATACAAGTTTGGTTGTATGTAAAGAAATCCTCCTGTACAGATACAAGTTTGGTTGTATGTAAAGAAATCCTCCTGTACAGATACAAGTTTGGTGGGATGTATAGGAAATCGTCCTGTACAGATACAAGTTTGGTGGGATGTATAGGAAATCGTCCTGTACAGATACAAGTTTGGTTGTATGTAAAGAAATCCTCCTGTACAGATACAAGTTTGTTACTTTTGACAAGGAACCTCACTGTACAAATACAAGTTTGATAGTATTTACAAGAAAGTCCTATGTTCAGACGCGAGCCGTATTTACAAGAAAGATTATTTTTAATTGAAATTTTTTTTTATTTATTTCCTTAAAGTAAGAAAGCGTGTACATAAAAGTGCAGTATTCATTGACATTGACATTACATGATATTGTATTGCCATAACTCGTACTCAGTGGGGAATGTCAACACTTACCAATCAACTCCAATTCGACATACTTGTGGTTGAACCACGAAACATACTTTAAGATCAGTAAAATTATTAAAACGCTGTCCTAGAAACAAGAAACCAAGGTTACGGAGGCACAGATTTTCATTGGAAATTCTAAATTAATTCTATGTGTCAAAGCCTTTTACATATTCGTGTACCATGACAGGTCCTGGATTTAAAGAAAAGGAATTATTTTAATTGATTTTCGGGTTTCTTACGCTGATTTGCCCAAACATGATGTTAACATAAGGCAGATATTGTGATGTCTTCACTATGAATGGCATATCGTTAACTTCTTACATGATACCAAACTCTGTCACATATTCTGGACAATATAAACAAATCGCTACCTGCTTTCAGGCATTAATGCACCCTTAGTAAAGTAAAATAACGTGGATTTATCTAGGTCCCTAAAGAAAATGATAGTTTTCATCCTAATGAATTCATATTAACTAACGACTTGTACAACTGAACACTTCTATACTAATGCTGTCCGTGTGTACATTTCCACAAATCAAAGCTGTATAACGTTTAAGCACTATTGAAGGTTGACAGAGTTAGTAAAACCAGCAATCTACACAAGGAAACTGGGACATGGATTTATCCATTTTTGAAAAAGAACATCCTTCTTTCGGTTAAAACATTATAATGTATCGTCTCTTTCCATACAATCAGGCCAAGGAAGGATTCACATTTATTACAAATTATTTTTATTTTGTGTTAGAAAGAATGTAAAGAAATTACAAAATGAATGCTAGTTACATGCTACGTCTTTCTTTATGGGTTTTTCTTCGATAAAACTTTCAATGTCATTATTAGAGCTACGACACTAGAGGTTGTGCAAGTTCGTTCAAAATGGTTTGCATGATAACTGTCGAAACACATATACAAAGCTAGAATACATGATCAGGTTTCGTTAATAAACATTTATTAATTCGATTGAAAACTTTTCGTTTTCTTTGGGTGAACCTAGATAAAATCCACGTATTTTCATTAAAAGGAAACCGAACCAGTTTGCTTATTCATTAAATACGCGAAACTTCAGCTCTTTCGTACAGTGGATTTCATTTAAAATGTAGTATCCGACAGGTTAGGCCATTTTTTCTCTCCTGCAATCACACAATGTATATAGTCTAACAAACCACGTGACCACTCACTATACTATCTGTTGAAATCGTGACGTCATGATCATCCGGGTAATCAGCTTTGAAGTCCATATCTATATTTAGCCGAAATCCCCATCGTGCATATTTATAGATTTGAAAATAATGGACATTTAAAGCGACATACATGTGTTTACGATTTGTAATGTTTAAAATTGAGGTAATGTTATAAGCAGCCCTCACTTAAACCTGAGTATTTTTTCAGCAAAAAGGCAAAAAGACCCCCAGAACACTGATAATATGTTGTTATATGTATTAGATATAAGCAAACTTTCGGATATCAGCACCTTTAAGACAGACGCACAACAGTCGCAACACTCGCAATTCGGATCACGGACAAATAAACTGGGAGTAAACCATAGGGATAAACATTAATTTGATTATAAGTGCTATCGAAGAAAGTTGTTTTAAATGAGTTGGTACAATTTGCATTAATAGATTAATACTAGAACAGGTCTCTCAAACATACATAAACGTAACATCCTGACAAAAATATTTAAGGACGATAATATAATATTTATAGTACGACCTACATGTACTCAGTGTGTCGCTAGACAGTATGCTGCCTAACTAGATCAGGCCTGTTTTCTTGAAGTGTGAGATTCTTTCCTAATAAACAATATTACTCGGTTAACGGTCACTGTTTTACTCGAGGGTCACACCAAACATCTGCCTTTAACACAAATTAACAAATATGCAGATTTAAGGATCTCATTTATTTTAAGTTATAAACAAGATACATAATTGTCTGTAAATTAAGGTCTCACCTTTATCAATGGACTGAAGTCTGGTTTTAAGCTTGTCATTTCAAGAAATTGAACACAATTCAAAACAAGAAGTAGATGTCACAGTACATGTTCTGGCCATTTACAGTAACCATTGATCGCTCACCTGTCGCACACATTTCATTTAAAGTAGAACAATCACCACTAAATAATATTCAATAGTAGGCTTTGCTTGCAGCTGCGTTGAAACTGGAGATTGTGCGTTCGTAATATCAATGTTGTTGGGTTGTGTTTTGTGGGTGTGTTGTTGTTGTTTTGTTGTTGTTATTGTTGTTGTTGTTGTTGTTGTTGTTTGGTGGGGGTTATTTATTTTTTTTTATTTTTTTGGAGAGGGTCCTTCTTTGCTATTATTATTTCTGAATCACTCATAAAAGGTTGAGAAAAAAGGTCGATAAACATGTTGTTTTAACGAAGGTAAGTCATAAGTCATATACATACACAACTACATATGTATGTAATAGTACGAAGTAAAGTAACAGACATTACAAACAGAACAGAAATATAGAAAAGTATTTTTGCGTAAAAATAGAATATTCACATATTACATTTTCAATTATAATAAAATTGAGGGGAAAAAAACGTTACTGAAAAAAACATTCCGTGTCGCAACATGGAATCGAACCTATCACTTTCCAATAAGCGGTAGGACACCCTTTAATGTAACTGTCAAATATTTGATAATTAAACTTAATACTTAATCAGTATAAAACAACGAATATTGCTGACATTCCGAATCTAGGAAACCATTGACCTGTGATTTCAATGTTACCCAATAATAACAAGAAAACGTTATTAAATTTTTTGTGCAACTTTAAAACATTTCATTAATTATCATTAGCTTGGTGATTTAATTAGACACACTTATAAGATCAATGGTAAACTAATTCTTTCAAATTGTTGGTAGATTAGAAATGTGTTACTTATGTTGAATATTTTTTTCAAACTAATCAAGTACCATTTTCGGTATATTTGACTTATACTACAACTGATTTTCAATAATGAGAAAATATGATAAAGTCCTACGAGTACTGATACATACATAAAAAAACTTTAAAGTCCACAGGACAAATGTATTCCCATGTCAATCAAATGTTAAAGAATATTCCCATGACAGTCAAGTGTAAAGATACCACAAAACTGTGGGGAGATATTATACACAATAGAGCAAACCCAACAGTTGCCGTCTTGGAATGGTCAGCCGACAAATGGACCGATTGGGCTGCTTTAACATTAGTCAGGAGCAAAAATCTTCTTCTAAAGAGAATGTTAGCTATAACATAAAGTTTGTAGTTCCCGTATGTCTAGAAAAGATACTTTGTATGTCCTTGTTTAAATACGCCCATCAGTTGAGGTGACTATGGGTAAAAGTCGAATACATGTCTTCTTTTAAAGCATACGCAACAATATTTATGTAAACTTTAAATACAACACAGCGCTTATACATTTTTTTACCGTAAATTTGGTAAATACTTTCTTACTGGTTACATGAAGACGTTTTAAATGTATTTATCCGAAGAAGATGAAGATGCAAAGATTACGTTAAAGATAATCTTACCAACAGATCCAAGTTTATTTGGAACGAATGCAATTCATAGCGCTGCAAGATTATCACGTGACCTAACACTTGAAAGGCCTAGCGACCTTCCTCCAGAAACCAGTTGTATGCAAACTATTTGGTAAAAAAACAGGACGTGATTTTTTTAAAGTAGTTACGATGATTTGAAATGTTTGTAATAACCACTTCTTGTTTGCCATTAGCATATACAAACATCAATAAATAACCCAAAACGTCATATGTTGTTTTGGAGCACACGCCATTCTAATGGAACCGTATAGGTTACAGAATTTTAAGGAGAGAAAAAATGATACTTAGAGATATCAAACTTTTATTATAAAGTATAATTAAAGGAGTGATTAGTCATTTAAACCCTGACAATCGAGTGATTTACTAGTATTCCTTTCAAAAGGTATGTTAACAGGAACAGTTTGCTTTTGTGTTTACTTTAACAAGTTGAATCAAGATAACTTTAAGTGTATCAACACGTTCAGCATTGTCAGATAACAAAGAAAGCCAGTTAACGTTTAAGAAAACTGGTTACGGTTTAGTGTCTGCACGTGACAAATGGAATCACGCAATACTATCCGACCTTCATATTTATTGTTATTGCGTCACTCTTGAGTCAAATAAAGTAAGCTTTATGACTGACGTGCGCTCGTTTAACCATGATGTATATTGCTGCATGCGTAGTTTTTAAAAAAATGTTGGGCTTTTGAGTTTCAAATTGAAAAAAAAATAAATAGATAGATTAAAAAAACTGTTGCAGCGCTTTTTGATTCTCCTAACCGTAAAGCACAATATTTTGAAGATGTTTAACAACCGTATGTATAACAATTATAACATTTATTGTCTGTTAAACCATAAGAGTTTAACATGTTACCATATCAGTTGATGGTGTTATTCAAAAGCATTATATTATCATGTGGTAGGTTGGAATCATTACGTACGAATTAAAATTTTCTTGTGGATTGGATTGGATTAGCCGGCATTTTTGCCGATTCTGCGCAGCGACATTTCTATCATTACAGCACAGGGGCACTTATGAGGTGCCCAGGGACTGAACCCGGCCGGTCCATTATACTGACACCGACGAGTCAGGCGTAATGCTGTCCCCGTAGCCCCGAGCGTTAGGAGGGAAGCCACTACTACCAACTTTAAAGTCTTTGGTATGACCCGGCCGGGGTTCGAACCCACGACCTCCCGATCCGCAAGCCGACGCTCTACCATCTGAGCTTTTGCGGCCGGTTTTCTTGCGGTTTATTCAAATGCATGATTCCAGTCTTTGGAGATCGTAAAACATTTAACACATTCTTGCAGTTGTATTACATATTTATATTTTTGCTCACTAACCATTGTGTTCGCCTTCTCGACCTTTAGATGAATGTTGTTTATTTCTGAGTAATAAATCTCGGTGTTAACTCTAAGTAAAGTGAGTTTGTATACAAATTCATATGATCTGTTTATCTATTTTGGATGATTTAGTATAATGACTTAATATTATGCTCAAAGCGGATGTCTTACTTCGTGAGTTGTTATATATTTTGTTATATGTTGTTTTGTGTTGTTTTGTTGTTGTTGTTATTTTGTTCTTTTTTTTCATTTATATTAACTTAAACTAGTACCTATTAAGTATCTTTTTTGTATTTTTAATTGTAATTAACGTAGATCTATTGTTTTATTATTACGTAACTTCCTCGCGCAAACGCATTGTGTTATGTAACTAGCAACGATCACAACTACCAACACCATAAACCACTACAATCACCATCCACACCATCATCTCAATCAACATTAACACGAATCGTACACACTCAGCAATTTCATTAATTTTGTCTTTTTTTCAGTTCCCTTGTATAAAGTGTATTACATTGCTCCGTTTTCTGTACATTTTATGTTATGCTCTCAATAATCTGGAGGTAATACAAGATCAGATGCACATTATAATACATTATTCATCGTGGGTTTACAAGGCTTTGTTTTTAATAAAATATAGATTTGACCAATTGTGACCAAGTCACTTGGAAATACGTATTCCTAATTGAAACTGACATACATAACATTATGGTTGAACAATCATAGATAGATTTGTCTGACATGTTGTGAAGGTAAACGTTTGGGTCGTGCTATCAGTTTAAACACCACTATTATACTTTAATTCAGGCGTTGAGTTTCGCTGAATGACTATTAACACAACGCTTACCCCCGCACAGAAGCCTATTAGTTTATTTAATAAATCCGAAAAAAAAACGCGTGATTTTGAAACATACAAAAGCAACCACATAAAAAGTAGATCGCAACTAAAAATATATTCATCAGAATGACAATAACGTCTAGACAACTTATAGTTGAAATTGTTGACATTTTCAGTAATAATTCTGCTTTAACGTGATATTTAGCATTCATTTATTGAAAAAAAATACAAATGCGTCACTATAGTCGTAATGGCATTCACCTGACTCCTCCATGGACTAGGTTAATGTCATCCATGGACTAGGTTAATGGTAACGGCTTGTGAGTAGGCTTTTAACATGTTAGATCTCGGTAGTTAAGACTAACATACATTTAATTTTAAATATATACAAGTTGTATAAATTATTAATTATGTAATTCCAATAAAAATATAGATACAATTACCTTAATTCATTTAATAAAAAAAATCTAGCGCATGTGTTCAGGTACAAAGAAGTATGTGCTGTTTTTCTGCACATTGGCATTTCATTATTGCTCAGTATAATGTTCACGTTTTAAAAGTCTGTCTGTTAGTTCGTTTGTCAGAGGTCGCGTGTTCAAGTCTTCAATCTTTTTTTTAATAAATGTTTTATACAAAACGAGATTCATTAAGGATAGATAAGAAACATCTATCAGTTAATGCTAACTTGAATGAACATATGAACACACTTTTACAAGGCGAGTAATGCAAACGTAGTGTGCGTCTTTGAGAGTATTATAAGCTGTCGCTCCGGACTGTAAATACTTTAAGACTTTCAATTTAGACAGGATTATACGGAACGTGCACACGGTAATTGTAGGTTTCGTGGAAGTCCGAGACTCTACGATAAAATCGGTCAAACAAGAATTCATGTAACTGTGATATGACACAAACATGCCAATGGTGCGTATTTATAGAATATAATTACAAGGCTTTAAACCATCTGCATGTAATTACTTAACCCGTAGTTTTCGTTGTTCTCATTTGCTGTTTTTATTTTATTTTCATATTTCACAAACAATTATTTACTATACTACGAACTAATTGTTTGCGGCTTGTGGTGCCATTTTTTGCCAATAACTATAACAAAGAAGTCATTTTTAACTGAAATACACGTATATGTCAATATTGGACTGCATGCAAGTTGGACAGAACGAAGTTATGTTAGGCAACTTGAGTCCCGATTAGGTATACAAATGTTGCCTTGTTACATAAAGCTTTTTTTTTTCAAAAAATCGGACAAGAAGAAAAGCAGATTAACTGACATGTTGCTATTTTAAAAACCAGATAAACAGATACAAACCATGTGGCAGTTATAAAGGTAAGATGATAACACAACACAATTTTACATTGTGCAACAATCACTGTCTTTGTTGCTTATTTTCTATCCCTGATACATTCATCTCCTCATTTCCATCGTGCATTTAGGATTGATTCAAACTGTTTGTTGTCATGACATGTATTGAAGTGACATGTGGCTGTTTTATTTACTCACGTATTTGGTCAAAAGATGTACATTATGTGAATGTTGCATTAAACATGGCACGCAATGCAATGTCCAACATTGTCCATATAATGATACGAATATCACTCAATCTATGGTTTCCGTTTACAACATCTTTGTTAAATTTAACCTTTAAGGTCATATTTTCAAAATAGAAAAAAAAATGATTCATTGTTAAACAACATTTGCAGTCTTTTATTAAATGTTTGTCGTTTAACCTTTTTTTTTAGCGGTTTAAACAGTACGAAATTCTCTCCGATTATGTTCTGTTATAATTTATGTTAAATAGTTAAGGTATATGTCAAACATGCCATGAATTCTGAACAGAACGGGCAAGTTGCCTTGAGCTCCGACTGAACTGGATATTTACCAAACTCCTCACAGCATCAAGAACTAATTGACTTAAATACAGCCATACGTGGATAAAGTATACTCAGCCCATGTACAAGTTTAAAATAAACTGGTGAAAAATAAGTTTATTTACATAAAAACAAACATTTTAAACATAAAGAAAAAGTCAGAAATAATTAAAAATAGTAATGTGCTGAAACTACGAACAGATATATTTCGATACTACTTAAAGAACAGTCCTGTGCTTATACTAATCGTACAAGACAGTCAGTTGTGCGACGTGAACACAAAGGGGTGTTATAGTTCTTCAAACGATTATGTTCAACATTTAGGTTGATGACATAACAAAAACCATCACTAATTAGGTTTGCCTTAGGGTGCTTGTCTAGCCGATGTTATTCCTTAAATGTTAAAATCCTGGCCAATAAGTAGACCGTCTCTGATCGGCTGTTTCATACAAGGTAAGGAACAACCGACATTGAGCCAATACGCGCCAGTGAAGCGTGTATGTATAAAGGGGCCTAAGGCCCTTTCATCCGAATACTTACAGAACTATCGTGTTATGTAAGGTAAAACAGGCGTGGAGTAGGGGACGCTTATTGTTATCGGTCGTTTACAATGGTCACTTCTCAGTTTTAGTACTTTGGTAACAGTTTCTTGCCGTTAGATAACAAACTATACTGATAAGGGTAGATCTGACACTCCCTTATTGCCTGGGTAGTTCCTGCTTCAATGCTTCAACGGGATATTTCATTTACATTGCTTCCGTAAAAAAAAAAACAACAAAAAAAAAACAAAAAAACAAAAACAAAAAAAAAACAACAAAACCAACAACAAACAAACAAACTCGAAGTACGATGTTAGCGAGCCCCTTAAACCTACGTAGGCACCCCGTTTGGTCCTTTCGCCGACTTACCGTTCCAAGGTGTTACTGTTGGGTTTTCTCTGTGCAATGTTTCTTCTCAATTTACGTTTCATTTTTACATTTAATTTGAATGTTTATATCTTTGTATATTCTAGAATGAATTTTCATAGTACCTTATATAGTACTTTATATTGTACCTTATTTAGTACCTTATTTAGTACCTTGTATAGTACCTTATATAGTACCGTGTATAGTACCTTGTATAGTACCTTGTATAGTACCTTGTATAGTACCATGTACAGTACCTTATATAGTACCTTGTATTTTCATGTTAGGTCAGAACGTGACTATGATATTGCGGTATGTAAGTTGTTAGAACATTTTGCCCAAACCGATTTGTGTGTTTATGTATGAATAAAATATGTATAAACTATAAATACAATGTGCGTTGAAGATCTGTTTCAATTGCGTATCTATACAGTGTAGATGAGAATGGGTAGAGAAGTGGAGCGGGGTCATGCCCTATGACGTCACCGACGAGGACGATGAAGGTGATGACTATGGTGTATTGTTCTCGCAGATTAATTAACCCCAATGATTTTCCATCTCCTTCATACGATGGCAATTATGGCAATTGGGTATTGTCTTTCAAATTCAATTAACCGCAACTTTTGTTTCGTCATGGCTGCAGCCCGCACACCATCGTAGCTGACAGTTGGAATAGATAACGGGCTTTATTTTGTTGACACCGCGATCTACCCTTCCTTGGAATAACAACCAGTGACATTATTTACTGGTAGTTAACACCGGTTGAAATAGCTCAAAACAAGAATGCTATTATCAACTCTGTCTGTGGATTCATTAACCTCTGTACCTGTCTTCTCCTGTGGACATACATATTTCGATGAACAACGAAATAATAGTTTATAGAGAAGAGAACCATAGTCCAGTTATAATTAATTATTGTATGCATAGTGCCAAACTATACGAAAAGAGGACTACTGTACATTTGAAAAGAAATTGAATTGAAACATGGTTTTGTTTGAGCTAATAAACCTATTCGAATTTAAGCATGAGAACTACGATATATACCGACATGCAATAAGTATAGACTGTGCGCCGCCGACAGTAGCGTATAGAAGAATGTCAAATACTATGTCCCTAATCCTGTCCTAAGTTAAAACGACAGTACCTGTGAATCTCATGGTAAATAAACTATAGAGATTTATTTAGCACAATAGTTGCCAATGCGGTGTGCTTTAGTATACTTATTAATCTTAAGGGGTGCCCGTGGCCGATCGGAAAATATACCGACATGTAACTCCATTGCCAGTTCAGCTTCTGGATTGTGGGTTCGAGTCCCGATCTGGGCGAATGTTATTTTGATGGATTTTTTCCACCTGACCTGTGGTGCGTCGGTGCTTCTATCACGATATTCATGTGGTATTATATTTTACCAAAACAAAACTGGACGATGCGATTATGATCATGAATTTCAAAAACCACATCAAACAATACATCTTTATCTCCTCCACATACCTGATGATTGACTCTATGCGGATCTAATTATGTACAATGATAGCATTAGTCGAACGATGACCAAGACCAGTTCAAACAATAACTACAGTTTGTTCCGACCAGTTTAAACTATTCAGTTTGTATCATGTCTGAATAGAAACCAGTTTATGCAAAGCCAGAAAAATCAAAGGAGCGCATGCCGTCACATTTTAATTTGTGATGCGATATGGTATCATTCTGTCTTAAATCAAAACGTGTGCATTAAACGGTGAACCGGTAGTGGGACAGGTTAATGAATGCCATAAATCCGACTTTTAAACAATTTCCCCTCCCAGGGGTGGCGAATCATTAAATCAAAACTACTTAACCCTTGACCCGCCGTATTCATCAATAACAAATAATAATTCGTTAATATTTTAACAATATTCTGCAAAAGTCAAAAGATATCTTGCTATGGCTGGACAGCAGTTAGTGTAGAACCTGACCAGACAGTTTCCAGTTTGATCCAGATAGGCATTACCTGCCTTGGTCTGATCATGTCGTGATAGGCAGACCAAAGGTGATAACCGCTCATGTATCATTGTGGCCATATTTTCACTAATTTCTGTTAATTTACTTTCATTGCCGATAATATTAAGGTAACGGTTTAATCACTCAAACGAATTATATATGTACATGTTGCTTATAATGAATGTCTGTGAAAAGCATTTTAAAAGGATATTTTCAAATCACTTAAAGACGAAATTAGTATCAACTGATATATGTATAAAAGAGAATATAAATCAAACGGTTATGCCCTTAAAATGTCTACTAGAAAAATTTTAAAACAAAACAAACAAAAACACATGTGCATATATAACATGGCTATAGATATACACTTTGCTTTATGATCGAGCATTATGTGTTAAATATATGTAGAGGATAAAACTATATTACTTATGTATATTTATCGAATGTTGCATGTACATGAAGCATAATAATTGCACTTTTACAGAAAAAAAGGACGAACTCTAGCCTGCCTTTGTCCAATTAATTTGATGATTTATTACCAAAATATTGACTCTCCTAGGCGGACAGATTACGGAATTATTACTACTTGTAGATAAATTCATCAACCCAGACAGTGTTCTCTTTATCGGGGTATATCGCCGTAATTTGTAAGAGTCATTCGCTCGGCCATTGTCTTTGAAGCTATCGGTCCACAGTTTAAAATTAGATTTTGTCTCGTTTGATCAGTTAAGAGTCGCCTTTGATAGTGTAACATTGTCAATGAGTTATGTGCTCTTGTCTTCCACACGATGTCCAAAACTGTCCACATAATGATACGCCTGTCACTCAACTAGGGTTCTCCGTCCACAACATCTCTTTGAATTTGTTCGCCCAAAGACGTATGTTCAAATCCATCTTCTGATCAATGTCAGGTAATAGATTTAGGAACTTTGCTGCAATATATTACAGGTGATAAAATGTGTTTTTCCTCAGAGATGGCAGTGGTGCGGGCGTTTCGCTGGAAAAAAAGTATGACAATATCAGCTCTACATAATGTCGAGTTGATATACTGTACCTACACCATTTACATGTCATTGATCAATGTGTGCTGCGCAGGAAATGATTAAACATAAATGGTTTTTAACATATTTACGTAAGAATTTATTAAAATGTGATTTGTTTGAAAGCTAACTTTGCAACAATCAAATTAATACTTACCTTTTACAATTATTTAATTAATATTTGTACCATTTTAAAAACATTGACTTTGTGCAATTCTCCGATCACTAGTGTATATGCGATGAAATGTATATTTTTCTAACTTTTAAGAACATCACACATTCCATGGAGTTCAAAAATAGCAGACAAGATGCCGATAGATATAACAGAAATGGAAAAACTACCAGACAGTATTTAGGTTTTGGTGGTTTGTTCTAGGTAAAAATAAACTGGCTAAAATATATCGTAAACAATCCCGCTCTCAATCGAATTAAACAATCGATTATGTGCTGTTACAGTTCTTTAACGCCTAGACCTGTTGTTACACACGAGCGATATACTTAAATTTCTGCTCATGACACAACAAGATCCATTATTTATTAGGATTGCCTGAAGGTACTTGTCTAGCCGGGGATATTCCTTTAAATGTTCAAAACCAGGCCAATATGTGTGTCGGGTGACCGGTTGTGTTTTAAGAAGAGATGTGAACTCGACCTAGAGCTAGTTATCTCCAAAGTAATGCGAAGCAAACATTTTTGTACTGGCTAAAGAACACTCGATCCGTTGTGTTTGGATCGATTCCCACCCTTATGTTATGAAACAAAAAACAACCAAAGAGAATGGGTCCATATCTTTAAAGGACCAGTGTTCCTTTCAGAGCTTTAGCCCGGTATATGGGCACACAAGTCGTGATAACAACGACAACCACATTATCCCGACAGATAGTCAAAAAATCATGAAAAAAAAGTATTCGCAGGTATCTCAAAGAAAACTATTCCATGCCTATTAAAGTACAATATCGTTATGGCCTCTAGTGCGAAGTGGTTAGGTTAGTGGAGCACGAGAGTCTCTGCACAATATGTTTTTGTTTTTAATGGTGTAGTTCGGTTTTTCTATCTCTATAAAATATTCACATTTTAATAAACTAACAGTATGTACACTTTACTGCCTTACAAATCTGTTGTAGTTGCGTTTGCTATTCACCAAAACCATGTTGTACTCGTGTATGTTTTTATGTTCCTATATTATTTTATACAACAAAAATAAACGAGTGATCAAGGTAAAACAGTTTTCCTCGTATGAACTTGTTCTATAACCTTATTTCACACCAACAAGAAAACATATACTACATTTAACGACCAAGTGCCAGGCACCGCTTTTGTCACAAACATGCGGTTTTTATAATATGGGATACAATGTGACGCCGTACTGCATGGCAGGTATTTAAACTACGTTTTGTGTAAAGTTTTCTCTAATCAATCTTCGTTTATATTTAGGTAAGTTTGTTTCCTTGACATTTCGTTTGAAATATTTCAATAGATCATCATACAATCTCTATTTCTGTATCATAATTTATAATAACGTTTAAGCATTTCTGTGAAATCTTCATTATGCATTCTCCCTTTTATTATTTTTTGTAAAAAAATGTTTAAGTTTAGTTGAAAATATGTAACAGCGTACTGGAAACTTTTTTATAGCCTTAGGAATTGCAAGCAAATATTATTTAACTTCGTTTTGTCTGTCAGATAAAAAACAACACTTTATACTAATTTGGTCAGTATAACATGATTCGTGTAATGTTATAAAATCGTTTTAATTAAAGTGAATATTGTTATAAACTTTAACGGTGCATAATGCAGATATTATAGTCATAAAATCTATTTACTGCTGATGTTGCACATATAAACAAATCGACTATATACTCTACAAATGTTTGATGCGCTGTTTAACTCGACATTGAAAACAAGAGACTCAAGGCAGACAAAATAATCGTTTTCTTTCATTTCTCATACATTATTTTATAAGCACAGATGATAGAGATATAACTTCCATAACTATACCGCCCCGAGCGCTGCACCTTGGTCCGAACTGATCCCTGACACAGGAGCGCCTTTAACCTTGACTCCAGTAAATGGCGTTACATCGTAGATTTTCGTCGCCTTTACGGATGGTCAGATTTTACGGATGGTCAGATGTTTTATGCCGTCTGTTTGTTGTGATAGCTATCATCAGATAAGTGAACTTATCGCTCTGATCGCTGCATCTATTGGCCGTATTTGGGCTGGAGTGCATATCTTGTCCCAGTTGTGTCTTTGTTAACCAAGAAGCCTCTCTACTCCCGGGGCGATCGTTGAACGAGGTTGTCGTGTCCGTAAACGCTATTGTATTTCTGGTTGTTTGTTTATTTGTTGTAATGATTATTTTAAAATAACCAGTTCATTGGAGTTCCGGTCACGCAGTAAATAAATTCTTATAATATAAAAGCCAAATACAAGACATTACGTATGGCAATTCTTGAGAATCAATAGTGTCATATGTATTATACATGTATATTATACACGAATCGTTAACTTGTGTTGTTACTTGTGTCCCTTTTTAATTCTTATGCAAGTTGTACTACTGCTTACCAAATTATTTTCTTGTTAAAATTTGATCAAATGTTCATATGCGCAATTATGACCACATTTCGGGACTTAGTTACATGTATATGTATAATATGTCATGCTGTGTCAAAGGAAAATTGTTATATGTCGTAACTCTCTGAAGGTATCGCAAATGTAATGCTGCACCTCCAATAGAAGAGTATGAGAATTAGGGTTAAAATGCTTCAAATTGTGGGGTTTAGGGTTCGAATCCCGGAATGGGCACGAATGGTCAACTTTTTTTCTTTTTACTTTTTCACTTTGACAATTATTTCTGCACCGCTCTACCAAGTTTAAACGGAAACATGTATAGGTTTTGATTTTATATTTTGTAAATGAATTTTCATTGTATGATCTAGGCTTAATGTAATTACAAATTCGTTACCAGGTATATTCAATGACTAAAAAAATCAAAACCATGTGGTGAAATATTTTTTTTGCAGTATAAACGAAAATACTTCATTGAACATTCGGGGAAACTCTGACATAGAAGCATGTAGCTATCAAGAGCTCGGTGCTTTTTGCAATAAAGTACAGTAAGCAGAAAAAAATCGGAAAATCAGACTTACACGTGTTGGGATTGTAAACAATTCAATACATATTTGGGATAGTTCGAGTCAAGTCAATCAAGTAACATGTTTGTTTCGTTTGTCTTATGTTATTCCTTCAAAATGATACTCAATAGCAAAGCAACTTTTTCTAAAGAAGATACAACATAATATTTTGAGTTTTCTTATTTACAAAAAGGAGACAGCTTTGATACCATTTAAAATTCAAAACTGGATGGATAATTCACTTAACATTTAGCGTACACGTATACATTAAAGTATAAAACTCATATGTTGTATTAATTTTCAAATTCTATGTATTTTATATTGCACTTGCTTTACCTTAATTAGAATCACACAGGTCAAAAACACGGCTAGATTAACCCGCACCATGTTGGAACCTAAGGGAAAATAAAAAACGCAGCAGATAGATGTACGTGGTTAGTCGATGAGCGCTGCAAGATGTACGCGGTGACCAGAGGAACGCGGCTAGATGGATATGGTGACCAGAGGAACGCGGCTAGATGGATATGGTGACCAGAGGAACGCGGCTAGATGGATATGGTGACCAGAGGAACGCGGCTAGATGGATATGGTGACCAGAGGAGCACGTCTATATGGGCATGGTGACCACAGGAGCACGGCTAGATGGGCATGGTGACCAGAGGAACGCGGCTAGATGGATATGGTGACCCGAGGAACGCGGCTAGATGGACATGGTGACCAGAGGAGCACGTCTATATGGGCATGGTGACCACAGGAGCACGGCTAGATGGGCATGGTGACCACAGGAGCACGTCTATATGGGCATGGTGACCACAGGAGCACGTCTATATGGGCATGGTGACCACAGGAGCACGTCTATATGGGCATGGTGACCAGAGGAGATCGGCTAGATGGGCATGGTGACCAGAGGAGCACGTCTAGATGGGCATGGTGACCAGAGGAACGCGGCTAGATGGACATGGTGACCAGAGGAGCTCGGCTAGATGGGCATGGTGACCACAGGAGCACGGCTAGATGGGCATGGTGACCACAGGAGCGCGGCTAGATGGACATGGTGACCAGAGGAGCACGGCTAGATGGGCATGGTGACCAGAGGAGCACGGCTAGATGGGCATGGTGACCACAGGAGCACGGCTAGATGGGCATGGTGACCAGAGGAGCGCGGCTAGATGGACATGGTGACCAGAGGAGCACGGCTAGATGGACATGGTGACCAGAGGAGCACGGCTAGATGGGCATGGTGACCAGAGGAGCGCGGCTAGATGGACATGGTGACCAGAGGAGCACGGCTAGATGGGCATGGTGAACAGAGGAGATCGGCTAGATGGACATGGTGACCAGAGGAGATCGGCTAGATGGGCATGGTGACCAGAGGAGCACGGTTAGATGGGCATGGTGACCCGAGGAGCACGGCTAGATGGGCATGGTGACCCGAGGAGCACGGCTAGATGGGCATGGTGACCAGAGGAGCGCGGCTAGATGGACATGGTGACCAGAGGAGCACGGCTAGATGGACATGGTGACCAGAGGAGCACGGCTAGATGGACATGGTGACCAGAGGAGCGCGGCTAGATGGACATGGTGACCAGAGGAGCACGGCTATATGGACATGGTGACCAGAGGAGCGTGGCTAGATGGACATGGTGATCAGAGGAGCACGGCTAGATGGACATGGTGACCAGAGGAGCACGGCTAGATGGACATGGTGACCAGAGGAGCACGGCTAGATGGACATGGTGACCACAGGAGCACGGCTAGATGGACATTGTGACCAGAGGAGCGCGGCTAGATGGACATGGTGACCAGAGGAGCACGGCTAGATGGACATGGTGACCCGAGGAGTACGGCTAGATGGGCATGGTGACCCGAGGAGCACGGCTAGATGGGCATGGTGACCCGAGGAGCACGGCTAGATGGGCATGGTGACCAGACGAGCACGGCTAGATGGACATTGTGACCAGAGGAGCGCGGCTAGATGGGCATGGTGACCCGATGAGCACGGCTAGATGGACATGGTGACCAGAGGAGCACGGCTAGATGGACATGGTGACCAGACGAGCACGGCTAGATGGACATGGTGACCAGAGGAGCACGGCTAGATGAGCATGGTGACTCGAGGAGCACGGCTAGATGGGCATGGTGACCAGACGAGCACGGCTATATGGACATGGTGACCAGACGAGCACGGCTAGATGGACATGGTGACCAGACGAGCACGGCTAGATGGACATGGTGACCAGAGGAGCACGGCTAGATGGACATGGTGACCAGACGAGCACGGCTAGATGGACATGGTGACCAGAGGAGCACGGCTAGATGGGCATGGTGACCCGAGGAGCTCGGCTAGATGGGCATGGTGACCAGACGAGCACGGCCAGATGGACATGGTGACCAAAGGAGCACGGCTAGATGGGCATGGTGACCCGAGGAGCACGGCTAGATGGGCATGGTGACCAGACGAGCACGGCTAGATGGACATGGTGACCAGAGGAGCACGGCTAGATGGACATGGTGACCAGAGGAGCACGACTAGCTAGGTATGGTGCCCACAGGAGCTCGGCTCGATGGACATGGTGACCAAAGGAGCTCTGCTACATGGACATTGTGACCAGAGGAGCGCGGCTAGATGGACATGGTGAACAGAGAAGATCGGCTAGATGGACATGGTGACCAGAGGAGATCGGCTAGATGGGCATGGTGACCAGAGGAGCTCGGCTAGATGGACATGGTGACCAGAGGAGCTCGGCTAGATTGGCATGGTGACCAGAGGAGCACGGCTAGATGGGCATGGTGAACACAGGAGCTCGGCTAGATGGGCATGGTGACCAGAGGATCACGGCTAGATGGACATGGTGACCAGAGGAGCACGGCTAGATGGACATGGCGACCAGAGGGGCACGGTTAGATGGGCATGGTGACTAGAGGAGCACGGCTAGATGGGCATGATGACCAGAGGAGCATGGCTAGATGGACATGGTGACCACAGGAGCCCGGCAATATGGACATGGTGACCAGAGAAGTACGGCTAGATGGACATGGCGACCAGAGGAGCACGGCTAGATGGACATGGTGACCAGAGGAGCACGGCTAGATGGGCATGGTGACCAGAGGAGCACGGCTAGATGGGCATGGTGACAAGAGGACCACAGCTAGATGGGCATGGTGACCAGAGGAGCGTGGCTAGATGGGCATGGTGACCACCGGAGCCCGGCAAGATAGATATGGTGACCAAAGGAGCTCGGCTAGATGGGCATGGTGACGACAGGAGCACGGCTAGATGGACATGGTGACCAGAGGAGCTCGGCTAGATGGACATGGTGACCAGAGGAGCACGGCTACATGGGCATGGTGACCAGAGGTGCACGGCTAGATGGGCATGGTGACCAGAGGAGCACGGCTAGATGGGCATGGTGACCACAGGAGCACGCCTAGATGGACATGGTGACCACAGGAGCACGGCTAGATGGGCATGGTGTCCAGAGGAGCACGGCTAGATGGGCATGGTGTCCAGAGGAGCGCGGCTTGATGGGCATGGTGACCACAGGAGCACGACTAGATGGGTATGGTGCCCACAGGAGCACGGCTAGATGGGCATGGTGACCAGAGGTGCACGGCTAGATGGGCATGGTGACCAGAGGAGCACGGCTAGATGGGCATGGTGACCACAGGAGCACGCCTAGATGGGCATGGTGACCAGAGGTGCACGGCTAGATGGGCATGGTGAACAGAGGAGCACGCCTAGATGGGCATGGTGACCACAAGAGCGCGGCTAGCTGGGCATGGTGACCAGAGGAGCACGGCTAGATTGGCATGGTTACCAGAGGAGCACAGCTAGATGGGCATGGTGACCAGAGGAGCACGGCTAGATGGGCATGGTGTCCAGAGGAGCACGGCTAGATGGGCATGGTGACCAGAGGAGCACGGCTAGATGGACATGGTGACCAGAGGAGCGCGTCTATGACCATTGTTAGCAGAGGAGAGCTGCTTGATGGAATTTATTAGCAGGGAAACAGGGCTAGAGAGACCTGGGTAGCAATGGAGCGGAGCTAGAGGAACTTGGTTCTTAGAGGAGCCCCGATAGAAGGACAAGTTTAGCAGCGGAGCGACCTTGTCAGTAGACGTGTACAGCTCGGTTTCCTGGATCGTTTATATAAATGGGATAAACGTGGCTCCAAACCTGTTGGGATTCTGTATTTCACACGCATAAATTCACGGTTTTTGAGCTGTTGTTGTCTCATTAAAGTATAGTATTGAGCTAACAAAGTCTGGAACTATTAAAAGTCGACTTGGTGAGAATGTATTTGCTAAATATTTGGTATGGCGGTTCTAACAAAATCGAGTTACAAAGTTCCACTGTCTATTATTTAAGTTAAATAAAACTGTACTGTCCATTTCAGAATTATTTAAACCTGTTTGTTTTTTATATCGAAATCATTTATTTTTCAATAAACAACAATTAAACTTATTCAAGTTTCTAATACGTGCATTTGTCCATATGAAATTGGTTTGCTGGATAATGACACTATTTATTTAAAATAATCAATGAGACTAGCATTTTACTGCAAGTTTATCACACTTATGCCTTTGCAAACCTACCCAGAAAACGTGAACAAAAGAGCGACTAGAACATGAATCTGTTTTTCCTACCAACTTAAAACTGCAACCAAAATGAAGCCATTCTTGTTTAATAAAAGTCCACAAGATGTTATTTTTAACAGACAATGCCACAATAAGGATGACACAATTTCACAACACAAAATTATGATTCTATATTAATAAGAAGTTGCTTTGAACATTGCTAAGATATGCAGCATTTGTTTTGCTATTGACAGATATATGTGGCTTATACATGTTGTATGATTCAAAACATATTCTGATGATATGTTTCTTGCGAGGGGTTATCCAAATATTCGTGTACTTTCTTCGCTGCAAAAAGTAGCTTTAGATCAAAATCCTGATTTTTTATGTAACATTTTGTAACATGTTCTTAACAAACACAGAAAGTTTTATTTATGTGTCTGTGTAAATACTTGAATTACAGTTTACTCACGAACACATTATGCCAGCCCCTGAAAACGACGTCAACGTCAGGTAAACTTCACAGGTAAGATTTATGGTGTTTAGTCAGTCGATGTTTGTCACTGTAGGTCAAAATGTTCGTGTACTGCTTGCATGCAGTGCTTGTGGAATTTAACCTTGCACTTATATCACTTACTACATTGGGCGATTCCTGTTAAAATCTGACTTTCAAAAGTATTGCGGTGTGCAGGCAAATGAAAGCAAATTGATTCTTAGGACATATAATTCAGGTGATTTTTAAAAAAAAAATCTTGCACAAGTTTACAGTTCATATTGTTTATAACACATTCTCTTTGGTCAATTTTCTTTGCGTTTGCAACGTCCATGTGCTTGGCATGAAATGATTTAAACTGTCTGCTCAGATTATTTGTTAAGACGTTGACATCGTTGATAGAGACTGCATCATGTTCGAAATGATGTACGTTCGTAAAACTTTGTATTATAAGCATATTTCTTTTAAGACGAGTTAACAAAGTTTTAACTGTTGTTTAGAAACATGGCCCAACATATCATATCAAATATTATTAATATCGTATTCAAAATATATTCCAAATTAAGCAGGGAGTCCACGAAATTATGGATAATTTTCTCGAAGTGTGGTGATAGACATGTAGTGTGTAACAAGCACGGTCATCTCAGTCACGAGGCCATGTACCTTGAAGCCTTGAAGCTGTTACATGGGTCTCGTTTGATGTCTTAATGTCCGTCAGACTTCTGGTTCATCACTTGTACAGATATAATTAATTAGTAGTTCTTGTTGACTGCAGCAAGCTTAAAATACAAGCAAATTGTGAAGGTTCTTAATGGCAGGCGCGTTTCTGCCATTACGCACTTTACGCACGTGCGTAACCTCCGTTCGAAAAATCGAAAATCTAAAAGTACAAAAAACACTAAGAAAGTCGATGCCTAACCCGGGTTAGGTATGACATATTTTATTTCCGTAGTTTCTATGTTATAAAATCTTATTTCCACACCAATCAAGTTGAAAAGGTTTAAACTGATTAAACTTATACACGTCAGGATTTAGTCGTTCATATTTTGCGTTAAGTTGTCCGCATTTTGCCTGTTATTCATTAGAAAAGAACCGAATGTATTCAAAAGTATTACTACAAAGGTTATTGCCCTTGTAATTGTGCGTAACTTAAAAAACGGCCCAGACACGTGCCTGCTTAATGGCGTAACAATAGTCGAATGTGTCGGATTTCATTTGGTTGAGTTTACCTGTACAAACCATTCTATAGCCATAGTGGAAGTTGCTGCTCAAACAGCGCGCACTAAAACTGTGCGCTAAGTGCTACATGGTAGTGAACGGGTAGCAATAGAAACCTAGCAAAAGGGAAATTTGAACATAAAACAAATATAAAATGTTAAAGGTTTAATATAATTCGCTAGGTCAAGTGGCCTTGATGAATGCGCTTTTAATCTTAATTGAACTGCTGTCCTTTTTTTCTTTTCAGATGCATATTAACAAAAATGCATGCATATTGTTGATTATCAGTATAAATATTTAACAGTAGAAACTATTCAACATAAGTAGAAGTGGCACTGACAGTTTATGCTTAGGTCTGGATTTAGTAAGCCACTGCACGTAAATGACAAGAGGATATGCAAAATGCTTTTCATATTATAAGCCAAGGTTTTTTATAAGACAATAATACATGTACAATTCCTAACTGGCATTAACTACATTAGTCCTATGAGGCAGCTAACCAGAATTCCGTATCTGTAGCTTGACGTGCAAACCCACTTAATTTTTGCTATTTGAAAACTTAGAATACTTAAGATTTTCGATTCTATAGTTCGTTATTTTTGTTCTATTTTAATGAATCCTGTGGGTGGGGGCTGCGTGGCTGTAATTAGAGCGCGGCTAGAGGAAGATCGCTGGTAGAGGAACGCGGATGGAATGGCATGGTTTGTAGAGGAGCGCGGCTAAAGGGACCTGGTTCGGATATAATCGGGGCTAGAAGAACATGGCTGGTAGAAAAGGTGGGATCTTGTTTGTAGAGGAGTATGGCTAGTGGGACCTGGTTCAAACATAATCGGGGCTAGAAGAACATGGCTGATAGAAAAGGTGGGATCTTGTTTGTAGAGGATTACGGCTAGTGGGACCTGGTTTGTAGAGGAGCAGGGCTAGTGGGACGTGGTGGCTGGTAGAGGAGCGCGGCTAGAATAACGTGGTGGCTGGTAGAGGAACACGGCTAGTGGGACGTGGTGGCTGGTAGAGGAGCGCGGCTAGAATAACGTTGTGGTTGGTAGAGGAGCACGGCTAGAGGGACGTGGTGGCTGGTAAAGGAGCACGGTTAGAATAACGTGGTGGCTGGTAGAGGAGCGCGGCTAGAATGACGTGGTGACTGGTAGAGGAGCGCGGCTACAGGGACGTGGTGGCTGGTAGAGGAGCGCGGCTAGAATAACGTGGTGGCTGGTAGAGGAGCGCGGCTAGAATAACGTGGTGGCTGGTAAAGGAGCACGGTTAGAATAACGTGGTGGCTGGTAGAGGAGCGCGGCTAGAATGACGTGGTGGCTGGTAGAGGAGCGCGGCTAGAATAACGTGGTGGCTGGTAGAGGAGCGCGGCTAGAATAACGTGGTGGCTGGTAGAGGAGCGCGGCTAGAATAACGTGGTGGCTGGTAGAGGAGCGCGGCTAGAATAACGTGGTGGCTGGTAAAGGAGCACGGTTAGAATAACGTGGTGGCTGGTAGAGGAGCGCGGCTAGAATGACGTGGTGGCTGGTAGAGGAGCGCGGCTACAGGGACGTGGTGGCTGGTAGAGGAACACGGCTAGACGGACGTGGTGGCTGGTAGAGGAACACGGCTAGAGGGACGTAGTGGCTGGTAGAGGAACACGGCTAGTGGGACGTGGTGGCTGGTAGAGGAGCGCGGCTACAGGGACGTGGTGGCTGGTAGAGGAACACGGCTAGAGGGACGTGGTGGCTGGTAGAGGAGCGCGGCTAGAATGACGTGGTGGCTGGTAGAGGAGCGCGGCTAGAGGGACGTGGTGGCTGGTAGAGGAGCGCGGCTAGAATAACGTGGTGGCTGGTAGAGAAGCACGGCTACAGGGACGTTGTGGCTGGTAGAGGAGCGCGGCTAGAATAACGTGGTGGCTGGTAGAGAAGCACGGCTACAGGGACGTGGTGGCTGGTAGAGGAGCGCGGCTAGAATGACGTGGTGGCTGGTAGAGGAGCGCCGCTAAAAGAACCTGGCTGGCAGAGGAACGTGGCTAGAAGGCCCTGGCTGGTAGAGGAGCGCGGCTAGAATGACGTGGTGGCTGGTAGAGGAGCGCCGCTAAAAGAACCTGGCTGGCAGAGGAACGTGGCTAGAAGGCCCTGGCTGGTAGAGGAGCGCGGCTACAGGGACGTGGTGGCTGGTAGAGGAACACGGCTAGAGGGACGTGGTGGCTGGTAGAGGAGCGCGGCTAGAATAACGTGGTGGCTGGTAGAGAAGCACGGCTACAGGGACGTGGTGGCTGGTAGAGGAGCGCGGCTAGAATGACGTGGTGGCTGGTAGAGGAGCGCCGCTAAAAGAACCTGGCTGGCAGAGGAACGTGGCTAGAAGGCCCTGGCTGGTAGAGGAGCGCGGCAAGGATGGCATGACTGGTAGAGGAGCGCGGCTCAATGGCATGACTGGTAGAGGAGCGCGGCAAGGATGGCATGACTGGTAGAGGAGCGCGGCAAGGATGACATGACTGGTAGAGGAGCGCGGCTTTATGGCATGACTGGTAGAGGAACGTAGCAAGAAGGACCTGGCTGGTAAAGGAACATGGCTAGATGTACCTGGCTGGTATAGGAGCGCGGTTAGATGTACCTGGCTGGTAGAGGAGCGCGGCTAGAGATAAATGGATAGTGGATGCGTGTCGCTAAAAAGGACCTGGCTGGTAGAGGAGCGCGGCATTGATGGCATGTCTGATAGAGGAGCGCGGCTAGAATGACGTGGCTGCTGGTAGAGGAGCGCGGCTAGAATGACGTGGCTGCTGGTAGAGGAGCGCGGCTAGAGATAAATGGATGGTAGATGCGTGCCGCTAAAAGGATCTGGCTGGTAGAGGAACGTGGCTATATATACCTGGCTGGTAGAGGAGCGCGGCTAGATGTTCCTGGCTGGTATAGGAACGTAGCTAGATGTACATGGCTGGTAGAGGAACGTGGCTTAAAGGCCCTGGCTGGTAGAGGAACGTGGCTAGATGTACCTGGCTGGTAGAGGAACGTGGCTAGAAGGCCCTGGCTGGTAGAGGAGCGCGGCTAGATGTACCTGGCTGGTAGAAGAATGTGGCTAGAAGGCCCTGGCTGGTAGAGGTACTTGGCTAGATGTACCTGGCTGGAAAAGGAACGTGGCTAAATGTACCTGGCTGGTTGAGGAACGTGGCTAGTAGAGGTGCACTGTTAGAAGGACTTGGCTAGTAGACGATCGCAGCTAGAAGGACTTGGCTGGTGGAGGAGCGCAACTAGAGGAAGCTTGCATGTCGATGTGTGGCTTTCAGGCTGGTAGAGGAGCTTGCCTAAAGAAGCGCGGCTTATAAAGATCCCTGCTAGAGTGTCTTTTGCGTAGGAAATTAAGGCTAACTTTAGTTACCTGGCTGGAGCGCCTAAAAATTAGAGTTGCCCGAAACTACCAAACGTTTGGGGATATAGTGCACTTATGCAAAATTCAAAACAGTATCAATAAAATCCGACATTTCGATAAATAGCAAAAGTATAGCAGAATATTAAGAACAATACATCGTATGAATTGAATAGAGAAATACGAACAGGGTTGTCATATTACGACGATAAAACTTGCAAATTGAAAAGTAAACGACTTTCTTTCAGAACATATACAGAATGTGTGACCAGTTGAGCGAATCATCATTTCTTGCCAATATAGGCGTTTTTATTGCTAATAAGTTGACATTTAATTTGGTTTGCACAATTTCCTATGAACCAAACTATTCGTATGAGGTAATGTAAACTTTTAATAGTTTTTGTGACCTATGACCAGGTATAAGGTTAATTACAGAATGCATTTGCATACTCAATTCCGATATGTTTGTTTTGAATATGTGTAAAACTTACATGGTCACATATATGACAATTCAATTTATACACGAGTTTGAAGACGAAGCTCGCTTAGAAATGTCTCGATAGATGCACCGTTAAACACAGGCTCAATGGAGAACCACCTTAGATGGATCTCTGGTCCACTGGCGAACTGCCTTAAAAGGATCTCTGGGTAGATCCACTGTTGAACACAGGTCCACTGGAGAACCGCCTGAGATGGATCGCTTGGTAGATCCACTGTTGAACACAAGTCCACTGGAGAACCGCCTGAGATGGATCTCTGGGTAGATCCACTGTTGAACACAGATCCACTGGAGAACCGCCTGAGATGGATCTCTGGGTAGATCCACTGTTGAACACAGGTTCACTGGAGAACCGCATGAGATGGATCGCTGGGTAGATCCACTGTTGAAAACAAGTCCACTGGAGAACCGCCTGAGATGGATCTCTGGGTAGATCCACTGTTGAACACAGGTCCACTGGAGAACCGCCTGAGATGGATCTCTGGGTAGATCTACTGTTGAACACAGGTCCACTGGAAAACTGCCTTATATGGATCTCTGGGTAGATCCACTGTTGGACACAGGTTCATTAGAGAACAGCCTTATATGGATCTCTGGGTAGATCCACTTTAAACACAGGTCCACTGGAGAACCGCCTAAGATGGATCTCTGGGTAGATCCACTGTTGAACACAGGCTCAATGGAGAACAGTCTTGTATGGATCTCTGGGTAGATCCACTGTTGAACACAGGTCCACTGGAGAACCGCCTTATATGGATCTCTGGGTAGATCCACTTTAAACACAGGTCCACTGGAGAACCGCCTTATATGGATCTCTGGGTAGATCTACTGTTTAACACAGGCTCACTGGAGAACCGCCTTATATGGATCTCTGGGTAGATCCACTGTTGAACACAGGCTCAATGGAGAACAGTCTTGTATGGATCTCTGGGTAGATCCACTGTTGAACACAGGTCCACTGGAGAACCGCCTTATATGGATCTCTGGGTAGATCCACTTTAAACACAGGTCCACTGGAGAACCGCCTTATATGGATCTCTGGGTAGATCCACTTTAAACACAGGTCCACTGGAGAACCGCCTTATATGGATCTCTGGGTAGATCTACTGTTTAACACAGGCTCACTGGAGAACCGCCTTATATGGATCTCTGGGTAGATCCACTGTTGAACACATTTCCACTGGAGAACAGCCTTATATGGATCTCTGGGTAGATCCACTTTAAACACAGGTCCACTGGAGAACCGCCTTAGATGGATCGCTGGGTAGATGCACTGTTGAACACAGGTCCACTGGAAAACCGCCTTATATGGATCTCTGGATAGATCCACTGTTGAACACAGGTTCACTGGATAACCGCCTGAGATGGGTCGCTGGGTAGATGCACTGTTGAACACAGGTCCACTGGAGAAACGCCTTATATGGATCTCTGGGTAGATCCACTCTAAACACAGGTCCACTGGAGAACCGCCTTATATGGATCTTTAGGTAGAATGAACACATGTCCCTGGAGAACCGCCTTATATAGATCTCTGGGTAGATCCACTGTTGAACACAGGTCCCTGATGAACCGCCTTATATGGATCTCTGGGTAGATCCACTGTTCAACACAGGCCCCTGGTGAACAGCCTTATATGGATCTCTGGGTAGATCCACTGTTGAACACAAGTCCCCGATGAACCGCCTTATATGGATCTCTGGGTAGATCCACTGTTGAACACATGTCCACTGGAGAACCGCCTGAGCTGGATCTCTGGGTAGATCCACTGTTTAACACATGTCCACTCTACACCAGCCCGACATGGATTCAGATATGTTGTAGGTTTTTGTCTCAAGCTTAAATGACACATAGATTATAATTTCCCGACGTACATTTGCATGTTCGAAATCTTACACAACTATGTGTTCAGAAGCTTTGCCTTTTTTAAAGACAGGAAATGTTACTTCAAATAATATTTAAAACGACAAATGTTACATATTACCCGCTTAAACAAATAAGGAAACTAACGCATATTGTATTCAATGATTTTATAGTAACGATAAGCACCAAACGCGTCTTTAATTTGACACTTTGTCTTTTTGCATGTGCATAGCCACAGCTGTATATTTGAACAAAAATCTTAAAAGGAAAACATTAACCATAGCTTTTATAATAAAAATAAGGACTTTTCTTTCTCGATGCATTGCATGTTACACTGAGTATTTATATAGTAAGGAATCTTTGTCGTTGTGCATTTCGGGTTGCTGTACATTTTACCTTTATTGATATTTATAAAGATAGCATTGGGAGATTTCCACTGTCAGCTGACGTCATCCAATACACTGTTATACCGGTGTACCTTTGATGGTTGGATTATGCAAATGAAAACATCAGCCCCGGGTCAGCTGATGTAAAACCCTCGTGGTTATAAAACTACTGGACTACTTTTTGTCGCGGAGGACAGCCTGAGACCGTGTGCGCCAAACTACCCGCGGAGTGATATGCAGGGTACTTGAGGTATGGAGCCGAGTGGAAACCCGAGTCTCGGCACAACCTCACCAGGTCTTGAAGTGGTTGGAGTAATTTTTCCCATCAGTAAAATTAGGTAGGCAAATTTTAACTTGTTTTTTTTTCTTGACTTACTTCTTGCCAGTATTGATTTTAAATTAATTTCATATGTTTATCTTTAATTTTATTGAGCATTTTTATTGCATGAAAAACTGTATTAATTAAATTAGATATTTTTGCATCAGATTTTAACTGCAACTACAATTTTAACTGAATACAATTTATTTAAAGAAAATGAGAAATCGAGAAAAGCAAAATGTGCTTGTTACATTTAGTTAAGCAGTAAAAAGTATGCTTAGAACGGAAACCGACTAAATTAAATTATACTCTAACTGCAACTTACAAAATATATTTGTTATGACCTTTCTCTTTAATCTTCGCAGTAAAGAACATGTACCAGTAAATTCGCAGATCTTTAGCATGTGATCACCTTAAATGCGCATAAGACATATTTAGATTTTTATTTCGCTTCTGATAAAATAATTACAAATTATTCGTGCTCTGCATTAATCTTTATTTAGTAATTAATCGTAAAAAATACATTTTATGCCTGTTAAAGTTCGTGTTTAATAAACTAACTTAAGAATTTCGCCAGATAAAATGGCGTTACAGCAACGGGTGAATGCAATTATTGATTCTTTTTTGTACGATATTTTATATAAAAACTAAAAATTCAAGTGTAAAACATTAGGTATTCATATTACAATTAGGAGAAGTTAAAAACGCGCACAAATCTGAAATTCCATGTATTCGTTACGTCACTTCCGGAAACAATTGTACAACATTTTTTCTCAACGAAGTTTATTACTTCAGAGGAAATTTTGTGAAATAATATCGCCAAAGATAACCGCGTATAAAGTTTTTCTGCAAACATTCAGTATAAAATACGTAAACACATGCTGAAGATGTCTTGTATACATATTAGTTTGTGTGTTAATGTACCGACTATGTGCATCATTGACTTCTCCGGTTTCTTAAATAAAGAGCCACAGGCGACATTCTGCATGAAACACATACCAACACTGCCAATCAGACATCTGTATACATCATTTTTGTGGTAGTTGTCTGGAATTTCGAAAACATGCAATGTTTAATGTGACTATTGCATTACAGACAATTACGTACGGCTTTATTTTTTTATGCACATTTCTAAAGCTAATCAAAATACGGGCTTTTAAAAGAGAACAGTAGTGAGTAATTGTCATTGACGATCGTCTCTATCAACATTTAACATTAATTAAACATGTTCGGTTAATCTAACACAGTCTTGGTCCTGTACACAGGTACCGAGGTCGTTGAGGTGTAATGTTTACTTAAAACACATTGTTGGGACTATAAAACGCTTATTGTATTTCACGGCAAATATAAAGAAATTCAGTGTTGTTTCCTAGCTATTGGAATGTTGTTGATGTTGTTTTAATGTTCCAATGTTTCGATACATGTGAGCTATATCAGGCCGTGCGACTCGATAACTAAAGTTTAAACGTCAAATAAATTAAATCATAAATAAATATGTGAGTATAAAAACAGCCATTTGACCATTATAAAGCAGTTATATTATGCTAATATATTCCACTCTCGAAAAAAAGGACAAAATAAAGGATGTCCGAAAATCATTTTTTTAATCTGACCGTTTATACACCATACAACCTCTCATGTACATCCAATTTATATTATTTATAAGCCTTAAGAAGGCTGGACTTATCTCTAAGTCTTCCAAGGATAAGCAGATCTGGCTAATGCAAATAGTTTAGATCTAGATTAGTAAGTTACCACTTTTACACAATGTTGTCAATTGTCTAGCGGGAATTGTATTAATCATTTTTTTCCCCAAAACGCTCTTAATCAAATTTTCAAGAGTTAAAAATAAATATTGAATGAGAGCGTTTTTAGACAAAATATTATTGCCACTGATAGCTTTTAATACTGGTTATATACACGTATTGCTTTTTTGGATACTTAAAAGGAATGAAAATGTAAATTCAAAACAATGTACGGCAGTGACTTAACATAATAAAATGTACATTATTTTAATGGTGTTGTCTTCTATATATTTACAATGTAACTAAAAATAACTATTGTGCTAAGATGGGCTTTATGTAAACAATAGTAACGGTTAACATGTCAGCTTGATCTAATTACTGATAGTGTCGTCTAACAATGATAAAACAGTCGGTTCTGACGCAAAATCAAGTTACCTGGCTAAAGTCAATGAGTATGTTAAATGTCTGAGGCGTAATTAAAATGTGTGTTTGAATAAAATGTATGCTAGAAGGCGTCAAGTGTATATATGAATGGACAACATGGCTTGGTTAGACTGCTTATTTATGTAATTGCACAATGATGCCTGAGGTGAAACAATAGATGCACATTGCCAACATTTGTCATGACTGCTTGTAGCGATGATCCTGATCTGTTACACTCATTCACATCACTGCTTAATAAACAATATACACATGCAGCTATTGGTCATAGGATCAATCTGCAGTCAATGACAGAACATATGAACCAAATAAACAAAGCTTTACTAAAAGATTAAGGAAAGTCCAAACGAACTGAGGTTTCCCCTGAAAGGGTTAAATAACTCGAGCGTTTTAAAATCAACCGCACTCTGCATTCGAATTAAAATATGTTAAGATTAATAGTTTTATTGATATTTATATCTTATACACAAACTCACAGAAAGAAAATATATGTAGAATGTTATAAGACACCATCTATAGAATTCAACCAGCAAAAATGCTAGCTTAAAAATTGCTAGAGAAATCACTAGTTAAGTAAATGAACTATTAAAGAAAGTATTCGTTCATTTCTTCATCTGAATTGTCACAGGAAGAGAACAAATGTGAACGGTTACGTAACGTGAGTGAATAATGTTAAACGGTATAAAGGTAGCGAAGAGGTTATAATTATATCAAGAAATACATCACGTAAGGTTACATTCACTTATCGACTTTGTATGTCAAGCCATTCCTCGTCACGCATAGCGAATAACAAAATGTTTCTTGCAGACTTATTGTCTTTAGCATTGGAGAACATGACCTTCTTTTAACGGCCGTTAGCCAATTGTTTTTTGTTTTCATATTAATTTATTGTTTTGACCTGCTTATTTGTGCATAAAGAGATCCTTACTTCAGAAGACAGTTTAATGTATGTTTAATGGCCAACGTAATTAGTAATATTGATAACACTTCTGTCTGTGTCAAAAAATCGTGCTTAATTGTATATTATAAAGGTTAATATTTCCGTTTATGGTTACCTCTGGGGGAAAAATCGAATTATACCGCGGTAAATCAACTTCTCAATCGTTGCCATGGAAACCAAAAGCGCTCGGTTCCTCATAGCTGAACGGACTCTTGGCACTTGCTCATTTTTCATTAAATGTTAATAGTAATCTTTTTATTAAATTGAATTACAGTTATCCAAAAGCGAAAGGTTGTAAGCAACTCCTGCTACATACGTTCATTGGATTGTGTTATGTTTTTAGAATAGGATCGCTATTATGGTCAAAATCAAAACGTCAAGTTGTTCTGTTGGAGGAAGACCCCAGACAAATGTAGAACCACTGGCTGGAGGATCATCCAACAGTATGTTCTTCCCCCAACTGGGAACAAGTTGGATAAGTAATCAACCATATGGAACATGCAGAAAAAAAAAAACACAATTTCTTAAATTGGTTATGAAAAATACGAATATCTGATTTGTGTATAACCAATGTTAATAGAATGCCGAATCGGGTGTCAATGTGTCTCTCTTTTATAATATGACACAAACCCTTTATACTATAAATTTAATCAACAACTGTTTTAATCACACTGTATCAATGAATGGTATTGCCACCGAAAAATGTGTTAGACAAATAGTCAAGTGTGAAGGTAACATTTCATTCTAATACTATTGTGTCAATCTGTTTACAGCCAGAATGGATGAGAAAGAAAAGAACGAGATTAACAGACGTAATGGTGAGTTTATCTTTCAAATACCGTTTCTTTATAAGTCAATGATTCTTTTAATTTCAGTAATTCCTCAAATTCGATACAACCTGTCAACTTTCTCTTTGGAAGACCGCAATCACGACTGATAAAACGTGAATGTTTTGACATACTGTCATTTGAATATTAAACGTAGAATAAAAGAAGATGAATGTTAAACACCAAAAAATCTCTGTAAGAAAGGTAGACCTAAATAAACCTGTACTTTATTGAAGTATGCAATGAAGCTAAAACTTTTTAATTTGCAATGACAATTAACGAAGCATGTTTTGAAGTGTGTATACAATTTCAATAATTGACCAATACCCAGTGTTCTTTAAGTAGTTGTTTTCGGACTTGACATATGTTTTCAAATGAAGTCTTTACACAAAACCTTTTACACACTGAAACTGTACAATTTGTAGCCTTGTTCATACAATTGTTACTTTGCTAGCTTCCAATAATGTTTAATTTGGAACTTGGTTACGTGGAAAAATGTAGTCACGGGGGAAAATGTGGTCACGGGGGAAAAATGTGGTCAAGAGGGAAAATGGACGGGATTGAAACGTGGATATTCCGCAGAGATAGCTGTCACATGTGTTGTAATAATAGTATCTTAAACGCAGAATCTGTTAGCGTGTTAAAAAATCAATCATTTTAATTTCAAATACGCATAATAATGGACGAATCCAGTGTTTCAGCTTCACAATTCCTTACACAACCAATGCTTGGATTTTGAGTGATAAAATGAAAACATATTGGTATCATATAGTGTAGACCCAGATCAACGAGCTTACTGCTGGAAGCTGTCTGATTAGGATCTGCACTATTTGCTGATAAGTCTTTAGCAACATGTCTTGTTATTTGTTAGCGCAGGTGGGTTCGACTAGTAATTACGAAGCCATTACAACTTTGGCGATTGGCTGCCACATCACCGTCTTTATATTCAGGCAGTCGAATGTTGTACACAAAGGAGTGCTCATACACAAGATCAATGACTTTATGACATACGTCGCCCGAGAAATGTTTGCTCTTTGGCATCTTTTAGTCTCCACCCGTCCGTAAATGATCCGTGTACATAAAAATCGCTCACTACGCGAGTCATTGGGACACAGATGAAATACGCAAACTTGGAAATAACCTTTCATATTTCAACAACGTGCGAATTTTATAAGATGGACACGGACTGCGCATACGGATGTCGGATGCGGATCGCGCGCACATGGAAAACCGGCCGCTTTTCCATGTGCGCGTGATCCGTGTCCGTCATCCGTATCCGTGACCGTTTCCGTGGCCGTATCAACAAGGGGCTTTTCCATGTGTACGTATCCGTAATATGTAAATGCGTGATATTCCTTCTTTTCGTGGTCAGCGTTTGAAAAAATAGAATGTCTCTTTACTTAAAGCTACTCTAGTATGACCATCTTCTTACATTGGGAGCGATGAACATTTGCAGGAAAAAACGGACACATCACTGGTGGGTTCGATCAATCCTCAGAAATCGCTTGCAATATGGGACATACCATCATCTTATGAAAGACCTTGAATTTTGTGATAAGGAATTACCATTGTTCTTAACACTGACCAAGCATCAGTTTAGAGGATAACTATGATATTGTTTGTTCTATTGTGATCAGGTTTCAAAGTTCTCCAGTTCGCTATGTTTTGAAAGCGAATCTACTTACATGTGGCGTCTACATCCAATGCTTGGGTAATGAATAGCCAGGTGTTTTTCACCACGTCGCTATCTTTGTACTCAGGGAGGCGAGTGTTAAATACAACTGGGTGCCCCCTGATCAGTTCTATTAATTTTTCACAAGTTTCTCTTGACGAGAGCTTGTTTTTGGGCATCTTGTCTGTTTTGTGCCTAGTCGGTGAATGGTCCGCAACCGTGAAAATCGCTCACTGCGCGATTCGTCAAGGATACGGCCACGGCTATGGAGGTATACAGACACGAACACGGACACACGAAAACTTTTCATCATGTTTCATCTGGTTCAATATTTTACGGACACGGATGACGGACACTGATGACGGACATGGATCACGCGCACACGGAAAAGCGGCCTTACGGTCAACGACAACAATAAACATAGATAAAGATGACTAATATAAAACGAGAAGGGTCTGATCCTGAAAACCAATTTTGATTTTAACACTTTTACTTCAAAACAAATGATGACCATTCCAAAGACATTATACTGTAATAAGTATTGATCATGTTGTTTATTAGCATACTTAATACACTCTATGAGTATTGTCAAACACTGATAACTACATACTTTTTATGAAGCCACATCTCTGACCGGAAGTTCCACGTGACCAGGTAAATTAAATATGACCGCGAATGAGCTTACCTGCTTAATTTATCTTCAGGGTCGAGCGGAATTCTGAAGCCATCTAGTGAGTAAATACCTGTTAAAAACAAACATTGAAATCACTAATTACTGATTAATGTCCACATGCGTATTAAAGTATGTTGTTAATGCCATTTAAATAACATATTTAATTAACAATGGATACAATCTAATTGCATAAATATTATGGTTAGTGTTATATATAAAAATTATTACATTTTGATAGAAATTAAATAAGTAATAATTATTGACGTTTTTTCATTTAAGGACGTCAAGTCAAACGAGATAAAAGAAATACATTAATTTTAAAATTTTAGTAGTTTCGCTATAAATACACGTTGTCTTTCCGTTCTTTGATTTTGATACAAATGATATTCACGATGTGGATACATCAGTAGATTAGTAGGCGAATCTTCGTGTGAATCACATTCCAAGTGACACTTGAAAACGGCACGTAATTGTGTACAAAGCCATCCTGTAACAAATTCAAACATTCTGACCTTACTGAGAACTTCTTAAATATGAGCACAGGGTAGCTTGACAGACTTTTAACCTGTAATTCTGCTTACAGTAGATGTATATGGTATTATTTTGATTGAACATGTCTCTAAAATTAAATAGTTTACAAATATTTGTATTGCAATTTGTTTTACCTAAATTTTCGGAAAGCTTTGTTTTTCTTTATACAGTGCCGTTTTCAAGTAACCGCTTCCCTTTTCGACCTGTTTATACAGTGCAGTTTTCAAGTAACCGCTTCTCTTTTCGACCTGTACTTCAAATTGGCATACCCCAACAAAACATTATAATCGCGTTAACTCACCCAGGGTCGTCTTTACTGGCATCGAAAGGTGGATGTGAATTATATCATTAGATGAAAGGTTCTTGTGAAATAATACATACCTAAAAGTTTTGGTCTTTCTTCATATGTTTGGTGTTCTGTTTGTTTTGTTTTTAATCAGTTCTGTTATATTACAAATCAATACGATGTGTATCACATAAGACTGGAGTTAACATATACCGTCTTACATTACCTGATAATGTAGTTTTAAATAACCGATCTATATCCATCAGTTACTGCTATTTAAGTAGTAAACGACTACTTATGTTTTTTGTTAAAAATATAAACACTTTTTTCATTATTTACCCCTTCCATCGGATCTAAATGGAATTCGGAAACAAGTCGAATGATGAATTCAGAAACGTAATCTCATATAAATTTCAGAAGCCATTGTCCAGCTTAGCACTGTTTTCTTGCTCTTTTGACTAGATACCTGCAACATATCACTTCATAGTCTAGCCTTCCAAAAACTGCTTTTCCCTTCCTTGCACTTTTCCAACATATTTTATCAAACGGACTACAAAACATCTTGCAAGATAACTGGATCGTTTCAAACATATGAATAGTCACAGAAGAACAATTGGTCATGCATATTTATTTTTTTTGGTCTAAAAGCGCCCACACTCAAGTTTTCGGCAAAGTGCGGTTTTCAAGAGTAAAACCCAAGCAGTTGCTCTCTTTACATACTCGTAAATGTTTATGGGCGCTGTCATGTTACAAACCGGAAATGACGTTTTCTAATATGGCAGCGCCCATGAACGTTTGAAAATATGTAAAGAGGGCAAGTGTTTCCGTTTAATTCCTACAAAAGGCAATTTGCCGAAAGGTTTAGTGTGAGCGTTTTTAGTAAAAACAATATTCTACAGTTCCCTGGAACATTTTACAACATAATGCTATTGCTGAAGAGACTGTCGGATTTTAGCCCAAGACATTTTAAAGAAAAACTTGACTTCTTTTGTAATGTACCGTAAGCATGCAATGATACTGGATTACCGATAACAAATCTGAAAAGAAATGAAGTAATAACGAAGTCCAAAAACTGACAAACATGAGAGTTAGAAGCACGTTTTTCATTGGGACTTGTATTGAATTTTTTCTGCAAGACAAAGTACGTTTTTCGAGCTGTGTCTTGATTTTTTTAATTTTAATATTTACATGCTTTTTCATTTTCTGTATTGTCTGAAAGAGAATACAATCGCAATAAAAATGTTGCAGCCATATATCCGACAGGTTCGCTTTAACTTAAAGCTTAAATGATATTGGATTTTCTCTACTCAAAATTACATCGACTCTACAGTACATAGTTGTAATCTTCAAGTATAAGTAGATTAATAATACGATTTTACTCTATGTTCAAATTTAACAAATACAGAGAGGGTTTTTAAGCTTTGACACGTTCCTTCTTTTGAAAATCCCCTTTTATGTTCTAAACAGAGGAACATATGGCAGAAATTTGCAATGTTTCAGAACTGTCGTCGATGTATTTTTGAGCGATTATAGCTTACTTTGTTCTTTTGTAATCGGTGAAACATATATGAATAATTATGGATCATCCACACAATTTAAACCTTTTGTTAAATAAATGTTGTAGCTATGCTCGTTTTATACCCGCAGTTGGAACGATTACCGAAACTAACGAGTCTTGATTAACTATGGCATCTATTAAATTTGAAAAGAAAAAGAACTGACATAATCAACTTTTATATAAAACTAGAACTCCTTCTCTCAATTAATTTAATTTATTATACTAATTAAAGTTTGTTCTTCAGTTATGATAGATCACGTTTACGTCATTTCAATTAATCAGCATTGCATTTAAAACAATTCTATTGTTATAAAAGAATAAGCCACATCAACAATCATCATCATCATGAGGTTCATCATCATCATCATCAGCGTCATCATCATCATCAGTATCGCCCTCATCAGCTGCAGCAGAAGTAGTAAAATTGTCTATGTGCTAGAAGTAGGTTTTTTACCTGTGAATAAGATAGCGAAACTTAGGGAGCAGTGATTCTGAGATTTTGTAAAAGATATCATCATAAAATAATCAATAAAACTATTACAACGCTTAAATAGCTTAAATATTTTATCTGTCTAACAATGTAGTAGATTTAGCAACTCGTCACCAGAAGATCATTGTCATTGATTGTCATACAGCCAATGAAATCATTTCAACATTCTCTATTTCTATTGGCTGTTTCTCCCTTTGCATCTTACATTCACATGTTCAACTTTTCCACTGACGCTAGTGATATCATTTTAGCGTGGTTTTTGAACTGTGCAAATGTTAAAATGACAAATAATTATCTAATTCATTAGGAACAAGTCAACGCGCTCCGGACATTAAAAATTGCATAAAAGTCGTTAAGTTCAAAAGACCTGAGCTGAACAGCGAAACTACAAACAACTACAAAGGTGCAATAAAAATTTGATATTCGATTCAGATGTTGCGCTATCTGCGCTCTTGATTGTTCGTGGAAATAACTGTGTGTAGTGAACGGGACATAAATAACAGAGAACAGTAATTTTCTAACGTTCTTTTGTATTGGTGATAAGCAAGTAGACATAATTCCTATGCATTTGTTTCAAGGATATTTGGTTTAAGGATGAATAATGAATAACGACATACACTGGAACCCAGAAATAAAGGATGGAAACAAAGAAATGTCCAGCAGAGGTACACTCATCATCATCAACTTATCCAGCAGCAGCAACATTATCATCATCATCAAAGTAACAAAATCATCTCCATTTTAGCAGCATCAATGCCATATCAGCACTACCACCATTATTACTACTACCATCACCACTACCACCTCTGTCACTATTAACATCACCACTACCACCACTATCACTTCTACAATCACCACTACCACTATAATCACTTCTACCATCACCACTACTGATATTACCGCTAGGTACCACCATCACAACTGACATAATTACCATATAGAGCATCACCACAACCGCCGTCATCACAATCACCATTACCATCATAACCAATGAAGCCAACGCCACTACCACCATTATCACTACCACTATCACCACTGCCACACAAACCACAGCAACAATAACAACTGCAATCATCACCACCGTCGCTATTACCATTTCCGCTTTCTCCATTACAACTAACACTATCACCACAACCATCATGTCCACCAGCACCATCATCACTACCATTATCACTACTTACAATATCACCACTAACACCAGCCCCTCAGCAATCATCATCATCGTCAACCAATATGCTTTTGAAGTTATTTTGTTTGTTACCTATTCATAGTTCCACGCCGAGGGAGTCTGTACGCCAACCTGCAACTTCCGTCTCGCCCGAACCGTCCCACAATTCCATCTGACAGTTTCGGTAAGTTTACTTTGGGTGTTGGGTTCCTTATATAACCGATCAAACATTCATGTATATTACTTATAATTATCATGGTATGATTTCCATTCGGTTGTGTCATCTTGAACTTATTTATATGAAGGTTAAAGTCATTATTTAAAATGGATTCGCTACGAAAGCTGAATAGCGTAATTTTGAATTAAATAATAATACTAAAAAGAAGTATTATATTGAAATATCGAGATATTTACTCTTTATAACGACTTAGCTACGTCACCATGACGACATACTCCACCTTGATCACAGAATGGGTTTTTGGAGGTTTGGGCGGGTGTGAGATAATCGTATTGTCCGTGTATCTTTTTATTATCATCTATTATCTCGTTTGTGAGATGCCCTTTCTCGTTGTTATATATAACCACGTAATAACGACACATTATCTCATTATTGCGATATATTATTTCAGGTATATCCTTTTTACTTTCTTATTATTACTATGTGTTTTCTTATTACGAAATAGATATATTGTAGTAAGTTTCTCGCTATCGTAATATCTATTTAACATGAGATAAGAAAATATGTTATACCTGTATATCTGGTTTACTATATTTGTTTGCATCATTGTGATAAGAGATACTGTTTGGTAAAGAATTTCCTGAAAACTAGAGAACCTGTGTATTTCAATGTTAATATAATATGCTGGACACGTTTGGAAGAAAGCAATTTTCACTGTCTTGCAATAAAGCGACATCTTTCAAATTATTTAATGATTGAGTATTGAAAATTTTGGATGTCCCTTCTCAAACGTTTATTAACGTTGCTTTTAATTAGCATACTATTAGTATTAATGTCACGTATACTTATAACGAATTTCTTCTGAAAATCACATTTAAAAAAGAAAAAGTGATAAAACGTAAAAAATACCAATTTCTAAGAAAAACCCCAAACGTATAAGCACGGACATTTATGCATGGGCGGTATTGTGTCCTGTACATAATTCTGCTTGTACGTGTTATTCCATTTACATTATTGTCATTCTCTCAGTATTACTGTATCTTGTACATTTGGCCTGTACATTATTGTGCTTTGTACGTTATTAAACCATTCACCTATAATAAAATACTGCATATCACTGTACCACGTTCATTATTATGCATGTACATAATTATGATCTGTGCATTACTTTGCCTTTTCGTTATTCTTATATGTACATTGTTACAGTCTGTAATGTCCTTACAGTATTGTGTCCTTTGCATTATTCTGATCTGTACATTGTTACGGTCTGTACATGTCGTTTCAATATTTTGTCCTTTGCATTATTCCTATCTGTACATAGTTATGATCTGTACTTGTCCTTACAGTATTATTTCCTTTACATCATTCCTATCTGTACATAGTTATGATCTGTACACGTCCTTACAGTATTTTGTCCTTTACATTATTCCTTTCTGCAATTGTTACGGTCTGTACATGTCCCTACAATATTATGTCCTTTGCATTATTTCTATCTGTACATATTTATGATCTGTAGTTGTCCTTACAGTATTATGTCCTTTACATTATTCTAATATGTACATAGTTACGGTCTGTATATGTCCTAACAGTATTAAAGATTCTTGCACATTCGTAATCAATAGCAAACAATACAACAGGTTATCATAAGATAACGGCCTTACAATTTCGATATAATTGTGTCTGTATCTAAGATGGCAGAACATGCTGGCCTGAAGACCAACCTTGGTTTGTTACTGATATCGTTGTCATGGTTATAGACTGGCGATTGTAATTACTGGTGTCATATCTATAATGTCATAGTTTCCCATTTTATGTTTTATGCATTTTAGGTATGTTCATTATTTTATTTATTTGTGTATGTTTTGTTGTTCTTTTCCTCCTTGCGAAAATATATTTGCTTAATTAAATTAATATTAATTACTGTCGTTATTTTACACCTTTCTGCTAAGAGGTAATCTTTCAATCTGTATTTGGCCTTAATTCGTCATCACAGTATGCCTTTTTGCCATTCATTTACGACTTTTTACTAGCGTTACATTATCTTGATTCACTGCTGTTTCACTACATGATATTTAGTGGTGACATTTACTTTCATTACGTCCTTCGACAGGTTTGTTCAGCAGCAACTTATTTGCGTCAATGATAAAATGCAAGCCGCCTCGCAAAGGTGCTACATCAAGTTCAGAAACCCTAGCCATGTTGTAGCTAATCTTTGATTGATAATGTCGCCAGTTCCCGCCCATCACATACATGCACGCGCATAACGTTTCCGGCACAAATTCATGTACGCTAGTAAAACACACTCCAGTGTTACGTGAGGAAATTGCATAACGTATGTAGTGTCGCGAGAGCGTGAACGTCATTGTTCGCAATGACGCCGCAACGATATCGTTCGTTAAATTATTACTTGCATTCTGTTATCTGTAATTTCAATTATTAATTTCAATTATCCCACACGCTGTCATTGTTGTCTTAAGTGACTGCTGAGATCTAGAAAAGTAAATACTGTGTCGGAACGTGATTTAAAGTGCGGTAAACAAGTGTTTTACCAACTATTTCAGGCTTCCTAGTAATTTAAAAAATAATAAAAATCAAACCATATACATTGTTAAAAATATTTTATACATTGTCTCTCCTCTTCGTAAGGAATATTTTGTAAATTGATAATATGGACATTTTTACTGAATTATATTTGATGCCGATCTGTCTGTCACGGTTTTTTTTATATAATCTTGGTGTCTTTTGACTGTATGCCTGTCCAATTGCTGGTACGTCTATCCATTTGTATACTAATTAACATTTCCCTCCCTCGTCGTTCCCCCTTTCCAGACGGAGAGGAGGATGAATGCGTGGTCACTAACAATCCCTTGGACCACGAGTATTTTCCGTCGGACGTTGTTCAGAACGTGCTTAACTCTGTCAAAGACAAGGGCCACCGCAGCCACAACATTTTCTGCGAACTGGACACCCTTAAAAGATACAACGATAAGATCGAATGGAGGGAAACCGCCAGGTCAGTACAAACACTCTTATTGGACAATTGGCAATTTGTACGTGCCTCTTTCCCCCGACCCCTACCCCATTGAATATTGACACTTTCTATACATATTTATAACTATTGCACTAGCACGCATTACCTTTCGTTAATATTCGTATGCATCTCCCTGAAAATAGTGCAAGATATCGTTTTGAAAAATCTCACAAGTAAAATTGCGTATGTGAGTTTGCACTTTTTATCACTGTTGCTCAAATTTTACTTTTTTTTGTAAAAATATGTTTTAATAATCCTGCAAAATTTGTAAATAAATATTTTTTTTAAAACTACTACCGCAGACCAATGGATTATGAATGAACATATGTCCTTGAAAGGAATGTTGTCTTTAAGTTGGCAGGATGCAAAGCGTCGCGATGGTTTCAGCTATTTTCAGCGATTTTAAGCGCAATTACCTTTTATATACAATTATGCATGCGGAAATATATGTCATATGCACATTTCAGTCATAAAAACACACTGGTAAGCCCTAAAGTGTCGCAATAACAAATGTGAAGTGCGGATCGCTTTGTTGTATGTCATGATGGTAAAGAAAGTTCGCATTCATATTTTATTGATCTCACGACCAAATTTGTCAAATCATATAAAATGTTGACAATACATATAAGGTTGAGTGCTGAAGTAGCTTTCAACAATAGAAAAAAAATGCAAATTTCATCCCATTCAGGTCAAATTGGCAGTTTCCGCCTCTTTCCGTAAAGCTCGGAGATTATTGGTAGAAATGGCCGAGGTTATCTGGTCTGCATCTACACTATTTGCCTTAGCCTAATAAAGTCGTGCCTAGCAGCTTAGCCTAATAAAGTCGTGCCTAGCAGCTTAGCCTAATAAAGTCGTGCCTAGCAGCTTAGCCTAATAAAGTCGTGCCTAGCAGCTTAGCCTAATAAAGTCGTGTCTAGCAGCTTAGCCTAATAAAGTCGTGCCTAGCAGCTTAGCCTAATAAAGTCGTGCCTAGCAGCTTAGCATGATAAAGTCGTGCCTATCAGCTTAGCCTAATAAAGTCGTGCCTATCAGCTTAGCCTAATAAAGTCGTGCCTAGCAGCTTAGCCTAATAAAGTCATGTCTAGCAGCTTAGCCTAATAAAGTCGTGCCCATCAGCTTAGCCTAATAAAGTCGTGACTATCAGCTTAGCCTAATAAAGTCGTGCCTAGCAGCTTAGCCTAATAAAGTCGTGCCTAGCAGCTTAGCCTAATAAAGTCGTGCCTAGCAGCTTAGCATGATTAAGTCGTGCCTAGCAGCTTAGCCTAATAAGGTCGTGCCTAGCAGCTTAGCCTAATAAAGTCGTGCCTATCAACTTAGCCTAATAAAGTCGTGTCTAGCAGCTTAGCCTAATAAAGTCGTGCCTATCAGCTTAGCCTAATAAAGTCGTGCCTAGCAGCTTAGCCTAATAAAGTCGTGCCTAGCAGCTTAGCCTAATAAAGTCGTGCCTATCAGCTTAGCCTAATAAGGTCGTGCCTAGCAGCTTAGCCTAATAAAGTCGTGCCTATCAACTTAGCCTAATAAAGTCGTGCCTAGCAGCTTAGCCTAATAAAGTCGTGCCTAGCAGCTTAGCCTAATAAAGTCGTGCCTAGCAGCTTAGCCTAATAAAGTCGTGCCTAGCAGCTTAGCCTAATAAAGTCGTGCCTAGCAGCTTAGCCTAATAAAGTCGTGCCTAGCAGCTTAGCCTAATAAAGTCGTGTCTAGCAGCTTAGCCTAATAAAGTCGTGCCTAGCAGCTTAGCCTTATAAAGTCGTGCCTAGCAGCTTAGCCTAATAAAGTCGTGCCTAGCAGCTTAGCCTAATAAAGTCGTGCCTAGCAGCTTAGCCTAATAAAGTCGTGCCTAGCAGCTTAGCCTTATAAAGTCGTGCCTAGCAGCTTAGCCTAATAAAGTCGTGCCTAGCAGCTTAGCCTAATAAAGTCGTGCCTAGCAGCTTAGCCTAATAAAGTCGTGTCTAGCAGCTTAGCCTAATAAAGTCGTGCCTAGCCTTAAGTCGTGCCTAGCAGCTTACCTAATAAGTCGTGCCTAGCAGCTTAGCCTAATAAAGTCGTGCCTAGCAGCTTAGCCCTAATAAAGTCGTGCCTAGCAGCTTAGCCTAATAAAGTCGTGCCTAGCAGCTTAGCCTAATAAAGTCGTGCCTAGCAGCTTAGCCTAATAAAGTCGTGCCTAGCAGCTTAGCCTAATAAAGTCGTGCCTAGCAGCTTAGCCTAATAAAGTCGTGTCTAGCAGCTTAGCATAATAAAGTCGTGCCTAGCAGCTTAGCCTAATAAAGTCGTGCCTAGCAGCTTAGCCTAATAAAGTCGTGCCTATCAGCTTAGCCTAATAAAGTCGTGCCTAGCAGCTTAGCCTAATAAAGTCGTGCCTAGCAGCTTAGCCTAATAAAGTCGTGCCCATCAGCTTAGCCTAATAAAGTCGTGTCTAGCAGCTTAGCCTATAAAGTCGTGCCTAGCAGCTTAGCCTAATAAAGTCGTGCCCATCAGCTTAGCCTAATAAAGTCGTGACTATCAGCTTAGCCTAATAAAGTCGTTTCTAGCAGCTTAGCCTAATAAAGTCGTGTCTAGCAGCTTAGCCTAATAAAGTCGTGCCTAGCAGCTTAGCCTTATAAAGTCGTGCCTAGCAGCTTAGCCTAATAAAGTCGTGCCTAGCAGCTTAGCCTAATAAAGTCGTGCCCATCAGCTTAGCCTAATAAAGTCGTGTCTAGCAGCTTAGCCTAATAAAGTCGTGTCTAGCAGCTTAGCCTAATAAAGTCGTGTCTAGCAGCTTAGCCTAATAAAGTCGTGCCTAGCAGCTTAGCCTAATAAAGTCGTGCCTAGCAGCTTAGCCTAATAAAGTCGTGCCTAACAGCTTAGCCTAATAAAGTCGTGCCTAGCAGCTTAGCCTAATAAAGTCGTGCCTAGCAGCTTAGCCTAATAAAGTCGTGTCTAGCAGCTTAGCCTAATAAAGTCGTGCCTAGCAGCTTAGCCTAATAAAGTCGTGCCTATCAGCTTAGCCTAATAAAGTCGTGCCTAGCAGCTTAGCCTAATAAAGTCGTGCCTAGCAGCTTAGCCTAATAAAGTCGAGCCTAGCAGCTTAGCCTAATAAAGTCGTGCCTAGCAGCTTAGCATGATAAAGTCGTGCCTAGCAGCTTAGCATGATACAGTCGTGCCTATCAGCTTAGCCTAATAAAGTCGTGCCTAGCAGCTTAGCCTAATAAAGTCGTGTCTAGCAGCTTAGCCTAATAAAGTCGTGTCTAGCAGCTTAGCCTAATAAAGTCGTGTCTAGCAGCTTAGCCTAATAAAGTCGTGTCTAGCAGCTTAGCCTAATAAAGTCGTGTCTAGCAGCTTAGCCTAATAAAGTCGTGCCTAGCAGCTTAGCCTAATAAAGTCGTGCCTAGCAGCTTAGCCTAATAAAGTCGTGCCTAGCAGCTTAGCCTAATAAAGTCGTGCCTAGCAGCTTAGCCTAATAAAGTCGTGCCTAGCAGCTTAGCCTAATAAAGTCGTGTCTAGCAGCTTAGCCTAATAAAGTCGTGTCTAGCAGCTTAGCCTAATAAAGTCGTGCCTAGCAGCTTAGCCTAATAAAGTCGTGCCTATCAGCTTAGCCTAATAAAGTCGTGCCTAGCAGCTTAGCCTAATAAAGTCGTGCCTAGCAGCTTAGCCTAATAAAGTCGTGTCTAGCAGCTTAGCCTAATAAAGTCGTGACTATCAGCTTAGCCTAATAAAGTCGTGCCTAGCAGCTTACCCTAATAAAGTCGTGCCTAGCAGCTTAGCCTAATAAAGTCGTGCCTAGCAGCTTAGCCTAATAAAGTCGTGCCTAGCAGCTTAGCCTAATAAAGTCGTGCCTAGCAGCTTAGCCTAATAAAGTCGTGCCTAGCAGCTTAGCCTAATAAAGTCGTGTCTAGCAGCTTAGCATAATAAAGTCGTGCCTAGCAGCTTAGCCTAATAAAGTCGTGCCTAGCAGCTTAGCCTAATAAAGTCGTGCCTATCAGCTTAGCCTAATAAAGTCGTGCCTAGCAGCTTAGCCTAATAAAGTCGTGCCTAGCAGCTTAGCCTAATAAAGTCGTGCCCATCAGCTTAGCCTAATAAAGTCGTGTCTAGCAGCTTAGCCTTATAAAGTCGTGCCTAGCAGCTTAGCCTAATAAAGTCGTGCCCATCAGCTTAGCCTAATAAAGTCGTGACTATCAGCTTAGCCTAATAAAGTCGTTTCTAGCAGCTTAGCCTAATAAAGTCGTGTCTAGCAGCTTAGCCTAATAAAGTCGTGCCTAGCAGCTTAGCCTTATAAAGTCGTGCCTAGCAGCTTAGCCTAATAAAGTCGTGCCTAGCAGCTTAGCCTAATAAAGTCGTGCCCATCAGCTTAGCCTAATAAAGTCGTGTCTAGCAGCTTAGCCTAATAAAGTCGTGTCTAGCAGCTTAGCCTAATAAAGTCGTGTCTAGCAGCTTAGCCTAATAAAGTCGTGCCTAGCAGCTTAGCCTAATAAAGTCGTGCCTAGCAGCTTAGCCTAATAAAGTCGTGCCTAGCAGCTTAGCCTAATAAAGTCGTGCCTAGCAGCTTAGCCTAATAAAGTCGTGCCTAGCAGCTTAGCCTAATAAAGTCGTGTCTAGCAGCTTAGCCTAATAAAGTCGTGTCTAGCAGCTTAGCCTAATAAAGTCGTGCCTAGCAGCTTAGCCTAATAAAGTCGTGCCTATCAGCTTAGCCTAATAAAGTCGTGCCTAGCAGCTTAGCCTAATAAAGTCGTGCCTAGCAGCTTAGCCTAATAAAGTCGAGCCTAGCAGCTTAGCCTAATAAAGTCGTGCCTAGCAGCTTAGCATGATAAAGTCGTGCCTAGCAGCTTAGCATGATAAAGTCGTGCCTATCAGCTTAGCCTAATAAAGTCGTGCCTAGCAGCTTAGCCTAATAAAGTCGTGTCTAGCAGCTTAGCCTAATAAAGTCGTGTCTAGCAGCTTAGCCTAATAAAGTCGTGTCTAGCAGCTTAGCCTAATAAAGTCGTGTCTAGCAGCTTAGCCTAATAAAGTCGTGTCTAGCAGCTTAGCCTAATAAAGTCGTGCCTAGCAGCTTAGCCTAATAAAGTCGTGCCTAGCAGCTTAGCCTAATAAAGTCGTGCCTAGCAGCTTAGCCTAATAAAGTCGTGCCTAGCAGCTTAGCCTAATAAAGTCGTGCCTAGCAGCTTAGCCTAATAAAGTCGTGTCTAGCAGCTTAGCCTAATAAAGTCGTGTCTAGCAGCTTAGCCTAATAAAGTCGTGCCTAGCAGCTTAGCCTAATAAAGTCGTGCCTATCAGCTTAGCCTAATAAAGTCGTGCCTAGCAGCTTAGCCTAATAAAGTCGTGCCTAGCAGCTTAGCCTAATAAAGTCGAGCCTAGCAGCTTAGCCTAATAAAGTCGTGCCTAGCAGCTTAGCATGATAAAGTCGTGCCTAGCAGCTTAGCATGATAAAGTCGTGCCTATCAGCTTAGCCTAATAAAGTCGTGCCTAGCAGCTTAGCCTAATAAAGTCGTGTCTAGCAGCTTAGCCTAATAAAGTCGTGTCTAGCAGCTTAGCCTAATAAAGTCGTGCCTAGCAGCTTAGCCTAATAAAGTCGTGCCTAGCAGCTTAGCCTAATAAAGTCGTGCCTAGCAGCTTAGCCTAATAAAGTCGTGTCTAGCAGCTTAGCCTAATAAAGTCGTGTCTAGCAGCTTAGCCTAATAAAGTCGTGTCTAGCAGCTTAGCCTAATAAAGTCGTGTCTAGCAGCTTAGCCTAATAAAGTCGTGCCTAGCAGCTTAGCATGATAAAGTCGTGCCTATCAGCTTAGCCTAATAAAGTCGTGCCTAGCAGCTTAGCCTAATAAAGTCGTGTCTAGCAGCTTAGCCTAATAAAGTCGTGTCTAGCAGCTTAGCCTAATAAAGTCGTGTCTAGCAGCTTAGCCTAATAAAGTCGTGTCTAGCAGCTTAGCCTAATAAAGTCGTGTCTAGCAGCTTAGCCTAATAAAGTCGTGCCTAGCAGCTTAGCCTAATAAAGTCGTGCCTAGCAGCTTAGCCTAATAAAGTCGTGCCTAGCAGCTTAGCCTAATAAAGTCGTGCCTAGCAGCTTAGCCTAATAAAGTCGTGCCTAGCAGCTTAGCCTAATAAAGTCGTGTCTAGCAGCTTAGCCTAATAAAGTCGTGTCTAGCAGCTTAGCCTAATAAAGTCGTGCCTAGCAGCTTAGCCTAATAAAGTCGTGCCTATCAGCTTAGCCTAATAAAGTCGTGCCTAGCAGCTTAGCCTAATAAAGTCGTGCCTAGCAGCTTAGCCTAATAAAGTCGAGCCTAGCAGCTTAGCCTAATAAAGTCGTGCCTAGCAGCTTAGCATGATAAAGTCGTGCCTAGCAGCTTAGCATGATAAAGTCGTGCCTATCAGCTTAGCCTAATAAAGTCGTGCCTAGCAGCTTAGCCTAATAAAGTCGTGTCTAGCAGCTTAGCCTAATAAAGTCGTGTCTAGCAGCTTAGCCTAATAAAGTCGTGCCTAGCAGCTTAGCCTAATAAAGTCGTGCCTAGCAGCTTAGCCTAATAAAGTCGTGCCTAGCAGCTTAGCCTAATAAAGTCGTGCCTAGCAGCTAAGCCTAATAAAGTCGTGTCTAGCAGCTTAGCCTAATAAAGTCGTGCCTAGCAGCTTAGCCTAATAAAGTCGTGCCTATCAGCTTAGCCTAATAAAGTCGTGCCTAGCAGCTTAGCCTAATAAAGTCGTGCCTAGCAGCTTAGCCTAATAAAGTCGAGCCTAGCAGCTTAGCCTAATAAAGTCGTGCCTAGCAGCTTAGCATGATAAAGTCGTGCCTAGCAGCTTAGCATGATAAAGTCGTGCCTATCAGCTTAGCCTAATAAAGTCGTGCCTAGCAGCTTAGCCTAATAAAGTCGTGTCTAGCAGCTTAGCCTAATAAAGTCGTGTCTAGCAGCTTAGCCTAATAAAGTCGTGTCTAGCAGCTTAGCCTAATAAAGTCGTGCCTAGCAGCTTAGCCTAATAAAGTCGTGTCTAGCAGCTTAGCCTAATAAAGTCGTGCCCATCAGCTTAGCCTAATAAAGTCGTGCCTAGCAGCTTACCCTAATGAAGTCGTGCCTAGCAGCTTAGCCTAATAAGGTCGTGCCTAGCAGCTTAGCCTAATAAAGTCGTGCCTAGCAGCTTAGCCTTATAAAGTCGTGCCTAGCAGCTTAGCCTAATAAAGTCGTGCCTAGCAGCTTAGCCTAATAAGGTCGTGCCTAGCAGCTTAGCCTAATAAAGTCGTGTCTAGCAGCTTAGCCTAATGAAGTCGTGCCTAGCAGGCGTAGAGTTAAGTCAGAATGTGTATAAATCTTGCTGCGCGCTAAGTGTGTATGCGGTGGTTATTTATCTGCAATTAAGCCGTCGACACAGATGTGGATTGGTAATGGCTACATACCAGTGATTGATCCCTTTGTGTAAACGTTCAGTCTTGTTATGATGCGTTTTTTTTTAAAAGTCGCAAAAGTTAACACATGATTATGTCTAAAAATGCAAGATTAAAAAGCATGGTATCCCCTAGGGTAAACTACGATCGAGTGTTAACAAATCTGTCTCCAAAGATTTGTTACTGTCTAAAAGTTCGGAAAACATCCAGAACATCGACTCCTTCTCGTATTTATAATGGATAAAACTTACATTGATGAAGAATGTTTTTTTTATTGTAAACATGTACTTTTGTTTTGCTTTTATTTAAAATTCAAATCATAGATATTCGGCTGTGTTCATGTTTAATGCAATGCGCAACATTCGATATAAATTGTAATTAGATTTACAATTCATTATCTCCCTGTGATTACACACCACCCCAACTCCCCCTTGACGATTAGATTGTGTGTGGCTCTCCTTGTTTAGGATGTAGAGGTCTGTGTGGTTAACTTAGAATGTCATTGAAAAGTAAATAAACAAGAAATGTTGACTGAACGTTGTTCTTAAAAAGTACATGTAATGATTGTGATGCATCTCTTCATACATTGCAGATGTCTTCGCGTCAAATTTAGACCGAATCTGAATGTTTTCTGGTTTTAACGATTTTCAGAAGCACATTTGTTCTCCAATGAAAAGCTAAAAGTTTTGTTTGCACTTTTAATTGTTAACACGGTAGAACTAAATGTGTTTTGATTATAATATCAAAATGCTACTATCGACGTGTTACGTCCCTGATTTAAAAGACAGCAGGTATATTTGATTAGTTAAGGTAAAAGCCGAAAGTTTACAAGCACATTTTTATGCTGATGGAACCACATTGATCGATGCAATCTTTCTTTAGATCCGAGGGTTAAACGTTGAAGAATGTAACTCTGAAAATAGCAAAAACGTCAGTTATTTATCAGGGATATACTATGCATGAAATATTTTATTTCATAACAAAAACAAGTACTTATGCATTTCGATTCTCTAGTTAACGATGTGAATGTTATCTATCCACCAGATGGTAGAAGTATGAGCACGTCACCACTTGATGTTGTAATATGTCCCAATGACTTTTAACAATGATTAAACACCAAATTTATTTATTTATTTATTTATTGGGTTTATCGTCCCACCAACAGTATTTCAGTTATCTGGAGACGGTGTCCACTTGAAGCAGTTATAGTGCTGCCTTCACTGTGTATAGCATGCCGTGAACACCTGGCATGATACCACACCCAGTCACATTATCCTGACACCGGGCCAACCAGTCGTGGAACTACCCTTATATTTGCTTGAGCGTTAGCAAGGGAGCTATACCACTACCATTTTTAACGACTTTGGTATGTCGCGGCCCGGGATCGAACCCGGGGCCTCCCGTAGATTAAACACCAAAACATGGACATCTATTGTTATCAATTATTCGTATTTTTTCTCTTTCCGTTTACAACCGCAGGACAGTGCCACAGATATATGTAACATTATATGACAATTATATTCGTCATTCCTCTAGAAGAAAGACACAGTATAATACAACTATATATGTTCACATGTTTGTCTATGTGTCAGTGTCCCGGTTTATTTATGTAGCACTGTAGCGTTGTAGCATAACTAGACCACACATTCCTACAAAAATGATGAGACAAACTTGGCTTCAGCAGCTTTAATCTGGTTCAGACTGGATCACCTTTTGTAGTTATATAAACACTCATGTACACATTGTAGTTTTATAAACATCATTACCATAAAAACTGGCGTGTTTGAGAGAAAGATTGTTTGCTTAGAATACTTTAATTCATCTTCTAAGATCATTCACCAGTACGAAGAGTTTGGCCGTGATTTCGCTTTGAGCATGGCATGAAAGGCAAGAATGACCCACCTAAGAAGAAAACGTCTTTATATTAGCGAAACTAGTTTTTAAGATCTTGGATGAAATACACCTCGCCATTTAGTTACTGATGATATTCACCAAACAGTTACAAGTAGAAGCCTACCTCTCAAAGGCAGGAACATCATGCGGCGATTCCTGTAAAACAAGACATGAACTATTAACAATAAAGTATACTCACTAATCATGGTCCAGTACAGTTCCAGGAGTCTAACTCATGCACGTGACATGGTGATTTCTGCAACAATGTGACGTACATAAAGTAGATTCAAATGTTAAATACGAAAAAGTTATAGTTTTATGTACATTATATATTATTCTTATTTCTTGTGGAAACATTTTAACAATTGAGCACTATCCTTTTAGGTGGGTGAAGTTTGAGGAGGTGGTTGAGGAGGGAGGTAAGCGCTGGTCCAAGCCCCACGTGGCCTCGCTGTCCATGCACGCGATGCTCGAGACTAGGAAGGCTATCATGGAGGGAGCCTTGATGCTGGACCTCGATGTACACTCCATGGCGGAACTGACAGGTGTTTGGAAAGAGGGTTTAATTTAATAACATAAAAACAATTAGAGTAGATCCAGATCAGCCAGCTCCCACTGAGAACTCTATGATCAAGTTCTTCCCGCTAAGAGCTCTATGATCAGGATCTTCCCGCTGAGAGCTCTATGATCAGGATCTTCCCGCTGAGAGCTGTCTGATCAGGATCTACAATATTTGCTTATGTCTTTACAGATGCAATTTTAACATAATTATGTACGCAGTTGTAAGCAAAAAAAATCAGAAAAAAAACTATCGCATATTATATTGTAACACGATTAAGGTCTTACATCTGTTCATACAGTTGTTGTTATAAATGACATGTAAAACACATATACCACTTCTTCAGTGGTATCCTCCGAGTTCAACGGTGCTCCCAGGTGCGTGGCGCGTATTGTTGTTAAACATATATTGTTAATGGTTGAAACCTGCAAGATTTTAACGAATATTACTTTTAAAATAACTTTAATATAATCCTTTTTATAATAATAAACAAGTACAAAGCTTGTTATTTAGAAACAACAAAAAAGCAGTCACGACACTTCAAAATTTATAATGCCACAGTGTGAAAAGTGTGATCATTCAGCTCTGGATCTACACTTTTGACCAAACATTAATCAGTTAAATGGATCTACACTATTGACTCAACATTATTCAGTTAATGGATCTACACTATTGACCCAACATTATTCAGTTAATGGATCTACACTATTGACCCAACATTATTTAGTTAATGGATCTACACTATTGACCCAACATTATTCAGTTAATGGATCTACACTATTGACCTAACATTATTCAGTTAATGGATCTACACTATTGACCCAACATTATTCAGTTAATGGATCTACACTATTGACCAAACATTATTCAGTTAATGGATCTACACTATTGACCCAACATTATTCAGTAAATGGATCTACACTATTGACCCAACATTATTCAGTTAATGGATCTACACTATTGACCCAACATTATTCAGTTAATGGATCTACACTATTGACCAAACATTATTCAGTTAATGGATCTACACTATTGACCAAACATTATTCAGTTAATGGATCTACACTATTGACCCAACATTATTCAGTTAATGGATCTACACAATTGACCCAACATTATTCAGTTAATGGAGCTACACTATTGACCCAACATTATTCAGTTAATGGATCTACACTATTGACCCAACATTATTCAGTTAATGGATCTACACTATTGACCCAACATTATTCAGTTAATGGATCTACACTATTGACCCAACATTATTCAGTTAATGGATCTACACTATTGACCAAACATTATTCAGTTAATGGATCTACACTATTGACCAAACATTATTCAGTTAATGGATCTACACTATTGACCCAACATTATTCAGTTAATGGATCTACACAATTGACCCAACATTATTCAGTTAATGGATCTACACTATGACCCAACATTATTCAGTCAATGCTTATAGGCTAAAGACACGTCTTGCAACATAACCTATTGGAAGTAACTTTTCCAGCTGGCTTGTAAAGTTCGTGCTACACTATAAAGTTGTTTCGATTAGCCTTTACGTCATGCGGTCATCATTTTTGTTAATTCACCTGTTTGTAAAATTTAAATGTAATAATAAAAATGAAATTTGGCTAAGATATTTAAAGGGAAGTTTGCTATAAAAATCATTTTCTTGATAATGTCTACTGCAATAAAGCATTTGAGTAAGTTTGGCATATTTTGGGAATGCCCCATGTAGATTATGACCTTATGATGGTTGGATAAAAGTTATATATAATGCTTGTGATAAAAAGCATTATGTCTGTATTTAGTAGCGGTAATAAACGAGTCCTCTGGTTCTTTATCAAGTTTTATAAGAATATCGGTAAAACTATTTAATGCGATTAATGTAAACTTCTTGTCTACGTTATTTACTCTTTCATGTCTGCTACATCTTGCAGTTTGTTACAACTAGGGATGTCGAAGCGTAAACTAGCAAGCTCATCACAACCTTTCTAAGACAGAAACAGACTTTAATTAAAACGAATTCATCACTATGGAGTTTATAAATGGTGTTGTGCGAAATAGATTTTAACGATCAAAATTCGCTTAAGATCATGTTTTAATTACCCATTGAAAGACCATACTGTAATTCGCTTAATTGGTTTAAATTGTTTGTTTAATGGGTTTAAATTGTTTGCGGTTTTGTGGTTTCAAACTTGAAAGACATGCCTTGAATTAAGAAAATTGTCTTGTATAAAAACCGTGATTTACTGGAGAAAAAAGGAGAACCGGAGACGTAAATCGTAAATGGCCAAAAAACTAAGAAATCATGTGAATAAATGATTAAAATAAACTTAGATTTTATAATTTTTATAAGTAAGACTTGATCTTAGTCACTAAATAGAACAATAAAAAGTTATATTATAAAATGAACGCTATTTGAGAATGCACTTGTGTTACATATATCTGTACAATGGCCATATCGGGTTTCTTATTTCCAGACCGAATCCCTAAGTCTTGTGTCTCTTTGGCTTCATTTTCTTAGGACATAAATAATTAACAATTCATTATCTGCGTGTTCCTTAATTCAGGGACTTATAGGAGTTGACAGACCTGGCGTCCATTTTAAGCAGTTGTACTTATCTATGCTGTTTCCCCAGATGCCCTGGTTGATAAATGGATAGAACTCAAGAAGCTGGACAGTAAACTGCGCGTATTTATGAGGACAATCACGTTGGGGAAACATAAACACAGTCACAACCCCAGACCTAAGGCCGAGAAGGAAGCCAACAAACTCCGGAGCAATGGTAAGTTGGGCAACGGGATTGGTTCCTCTCTGAATAGATGTATTGTACAAGTGATCAAACATTACATACTAGATTGGCTCTTTAAAAAGTTATGAATATATGTACTTAAAGCGGGGCCTAATATCCTGATAGGCCTAATATCCTGATAGTTTTGACCTATGTAACCTAAAGAAATATTACCTTGTCCTACCTCAGTCCCGAATCCAACAGTTATTTCCGCGAATTGTTTTATGACGCTTAATTGCACGAATATTGATGCCCGCGTTGAAATCTTAACAAATAAAAACACTCCAGCCTTTATTTTTTTTAGCAGATGGTCATTTGATCATTCTGTATTTATTTATATTTTCTAATAAATTTATAATGACGCTATCTTTAAAGATAATATCAGATATGAAGACTTAGTCTGCTAATGGTGAAAGTATTATGCAAACAGGGTAGATCCGGGAGGACCTGCTGGTAACTGTCCATCCGCACATGTACAATATTTGCTGCCGATTCTATAAAAGTATAAAGTTTAGCCTTTGGATGTCCTTATAAGCAGATAGCAATGGCTAACCTTTATTCCGTGCATAGATTCTCGTGTTTTTGGTTTTTTAAATACATCACGGCTACCAGCTATTGTCGTCTTAGCGATGTCCAGCTATTTTGGTTGAGAAAGACCCCAGACACATGTCTGGGTAGAACCACCGGCATACCGTAGGTCACTGGAAGACCTTCCCACATTAAGGTCTTCGCCACGAACGGAACTCGAGCCCGCGCGTTGAGTGGCTAAGCAGACAGCAGCGTTATACGTCATCGACACTACCACTACACCGCGGGTGTATAGAGTCTTGCTTTGATTATATCAACAATTGTAACATAATCAGTCTTGATAGTCTTGTAAAGAAAAGAAAAATCTTAACACTGTCACACACAAAACAATACTCGCATCCATGAATCAATTCTGTTTCAAACGATTCAAGTAACATTACGTTCCAAGTCAAATGTTAGCATCATCGACCAAAAGATAAACCACACTTCTTAATTTAACAAAACTCTAGAATACAGTTCGAAACGATTATGTTCTTTTATTATCCTTTCAGCATCACGAACAGCATTGGAAACTTTGGATGCTTTCCGAATATGTAAATAACTTGTGGTCATTTTGGCGTTGTCATGTGCCATTTTGGTTGCTTTTGTAGTCCTAACAACTGACGTCGATTCTTGTGATCTTGGGAAAGTAACGTTGTAATAACGCTCATATTTTGAACAATTATAATAATGTTTATTGTTATGACATTCGTTAAACAATTAGTTCAGGACATACAATTTCAAAACATTAGTATTTCTCCTATATGACTGATAAAAATAGTTTTCATTGTCGTCTCGTTGGGTCCGAAATTATTTCAAATAAACTGATAAGCGTCTGTCTGAGCCCGGCAATGTCAGAACACAGGTTTAGCTGAATGCTTTATGTAATCATTGTGCCATTGTATAAAGCACATGACGCAGTCGGTACAGAAATGGACTGCTTTACAAAATGTTCTGGGCTTGATTCCCTGTAAACAGACATTTTTTATTATTTAGTTTATTTGTCGTTTTATTCCATCTTGGACGGCTAGCTTGATAACAGCTTATAAATTAAGTTTGTTTAAACCACATACCATTTGAAACTATTGTGAAGGTGAACAATGTATCTGCGACTTTTATAATGACTTTAAATAAATAGCCAATGAGCCAAATGATTTTCAGCAGCAACTGTACAGATTTCTTCCGAAGAATAGCGCATCATATAAAATGTACACAAAGCATACCACTTTACCTTAATAATTAAATCCGAATGTTATTTTAATGGTTTTTATTAAGATTTATAAGTCAGCCGTTTATATTATTAATGATGAGCTTTTAATCAAGTTAATTAAATTAAAATTCTCCGTAAGTTAACTTGCAATAGAGGTCACAGGAATCGTCCAGTTGTGGAAAGCTAGGTATAGTGGACTGTTTCTGGCATGCTGTTTGACCCGGAGATGGGACTTATTTAACACATCCTATACAATGGCTACCGTTTACATTGTATTCATTATTTAAATCGGCATTTTTAACACTAATCGCCCAATTCTACGAGGGGCTTGTCATTATTCTGTAATGCACGTGTAACATATAAATATGATGAATATTAAGAAGAGAAATTGCTTTTGAAAGATAACAAACTTGGTTTCTGTGTGTCACCCTGCATAGGAAATGTGAAACAAAGTGGATTTATTAAAGATTCGAAGAATTAAAAAAATCTTTGTTTGCGAAAATTTAAACTTGTTTAAGCTCTCCAATCAAATATACGATGGATTTTAATCTTCACTTGAACAGCAATTTAAATTAGAAGAGTAGTCTGTCAATATCAACGTTTAAAACAACAATTGTTCTTCCTTCTGCAACATTTATTATTGTGCTTCCTTCTGCAACTTTTATTATTGTGCTTCCTTCTGCAACCTTTATTATTGTGCTTCCTTCTGCAACTTTTATTATTGTGCTTCCTTCTGCAACTTTTATTATTGTGCTTCCTTCTGCAACCTTTATTATTGTGCTTCCTTCTGCAACTTTTATTATTGTGCTTCCTTCTGCAACTTTTATTATTGTGCTTCCTTCTGCAACCTTTATTATTGTGCTTCCTTCTGCAACTTTTATTATTGTGCTTCCTTCTGCAACTTTTATTATTGTGCTTCCTTCTGCAACTTTTATTATTGTGCTTCCTTCTGCAACTTTTATTATTGTGCTTCCTTCTGCAACTTTTATTATTGTGCTTCCTTCTGCAACTTTTATTATTGTGCTTCCTTCTGCAACTTTTATTATTGTGCTTCCTTCTGCAACTTTTATTATTGTGCTTCCTTCTGCAACTTTCATTATTGTGCTTCCTTCTGCAACTTTTATCATTGTGCTTCCTTCTGCAACTTTTATTATTGTTCTTCCTTCTGCAACTTTTATTATTGTGCTTCCTTCTGCAACTTTTATTATTGTGCTTCCTTGTGCAACTTTTATTATTGTGCTTCCTTCTGCAACTTTTATCATTGTTCTTCCTTCTGCAACTTTTATTGTTGTGCTTCCTTTTGCAACCTTTGTCATTGGGCTTCCTTCTGCCTCTCAGCCTCTATATCGTAACCATGGATACCAACCTAAACAACGAAATTAATGCATAAAATCCAAAGGCATGTCATGTTAAGATCTGCCATTACCTCAGCATTTGTATTTCTCTTGTTGATACAATAAATATTAAAGAACAGCGGGCATTAGTCAAAGTATAGTGACATTAAAAAATACTACAGTCATCGATGTAGTAATGAGCAATATTGTACTAAGCCTTAGCTTGCTACGGTTTATTTAAAATCCTGATTTCTCCGGATTTTTTATTTAATATTATATATGCTACGTGTCGGGGTTGATATATTTCTTAACAGAGACTGAGCAGCAAATAATGCAGATCCTAATCAGACAGATCCCTGATTTGGATCTACACTATATGCCTTATATACACACAAATAGCAGACTAAGAGTTTAGTCAGAGGGGTAAAGGAGATGGGAAGGTCAGACTAAATTAAATGATAATTAGATTATGGTGGAACAAACCACACAAACAGAGGGAAGTATCATGTTGTGTAAAAATGATCTGGTATTATTAATTATAATACAAAATACGGATCAATACTAATATTAACATTAGTAAAAGATGATGGTAATGATAAGAAAAAAGATAGTTATGATTACAGTACTAAATGTCAGGAAGTTATCAAAGAGTGGAATGTTTATATAAAAACTACTAACTGCACTATTAAAACAGAGTATTGAAAAGTATGGGTTTTGTTTTAAAATTGTACATCAGACAATTAACACAAAGAGTTTGGTCTTAAAACAATATCAACCTGTGTGGACAACTGTACATTGAAGACATGTTTATCTTAACATCACAGACTACTGTTATGTTCAACAAGCAACCTTGTTATTATATACATTGTATAGCATCCTGCTATTAGTAACACATTGTCATTTCTAAATTATAGTTGCTAACAGATTGACCATTGAGACCTCGTGTGCAATTTTACGTAATAATAATAACATTCTCAACTTTTTATCTACAATTGTCAAATTGACATTATAACGGTTGTCTCTCGACTCCTGTGATCATTGTATCAATAAATATGTCTATTGCTTTTTACCAGCGAGCACGGCGAGTCTGGCGAGCATGGGGGACTCGTCACAAAGTTCCCAGGATCTTGAAGGACTAGTGTCTCAGGATTACAAGGTAAAATGATAAACGTATAAGAAATTAACATTCTCCGAAATTATATAATACAATATGCATGGTATATAATGATTTCGACTATGATTATACAATTATTTAGTAATTATTTAAATTATGACAATGCTTATGATATTGTGGATGGGTTTGATAATGATGTTGTTTTTTGTTAACGAAAATGATGTTAATGATGCTGATGACGACGACGACGATGATGATGATGATGATGTTAATAATGATGATGATGATGATGATGATGATGATGATGTAGAAGAAGAAGAAGAAGATGATGATGATGATGATGATCATGATCATGATCATGATGATGATGATGATGATGATGATGATGATGAAGAAGAAGAAGAAGAAGAAGATGATGATGATGATGATGATGATAATGATGATCATGATGATGATGATGATGATGATGATGATGATGATGATGATAATGATATTGCAGCCTAACAGTGCCTTCATGAGAAAGATCCCTCCTAACTCAGAGGTGTGTAACATCATGGTAGGCGAGGTAGAAGACCTTCAGCAGCCTCTGTTCGCGTTTATCCGCCTTAAGGAGGCTCGACACATGGACGGTGTCTCCGAAGTTCAACTGCCAACGAGGTGCGCTCCACTTTAACAACTCGACACGGTCGTTTAGCGCCTAATTAACATTTTGTATCTATTTCTTATAAAAAATATTGCCAGTAAATGTTCTCAGTTCTGTATATTTGCCAACACTTTACCATTGTAAACAATTGTACAATCATTATTCAGTCAGCGGAGAAAATAAATGTGACATTTTTATACAGACAATGGTTTTGAACCCTGTTGATCTGCAACATGCGCAATGGAACCGTTTAGTGGTGTTACTTTGATTTCATTAGATTTGCATGCAGGAAGAGTCAACAATATAAGGACACATGATCGTTTAATGCTCAATAATGTTATTGTTCAACGAATCAATGACGTTATAATTGAGGGACGGTAAGGACGCTTAGGACGCTGTGTAAATGTCACATGTAAGCATTTATACACAGGAAACAGGAGTAAAGTCAGTTTATTAACTAATGCGTCAAAATGCAATTGCGGTTTATGCTACATATAAATGAAATATATAAACATATCTCATGTGTGTTATTCAGGTTCGTGGTGTTTATTTTCGCGCCCAAGGGCACTATGAATATTCGGGAGGTGGGCCGGTCTGTCGCTACAATGATGGTTGACGAGGTGTTCCGAGAGTTGGCATACAAGAGCAGAGATCTAACTGAGCTGATCGCCGGGCTGGACGAGTTCGTTGAGCAGGTTACCGTCTTACCACCCAACCAGTGGGCCCCCAAGATCAGGATCGAGCCGCCACAGAAAGTCCAGTCACAGGTGAGAATCTCCTCCCGACAATCAAATCTGTCTGGAAATTTTATTGAATTGTTGATTTTTTTTAATTGAATGTTTATAAATTTAGCTGTTTTAATTTCGCCGGCTACTTTATTTTAACAGTTTAAGCAAACCCTGGTATGTTTTGAAACACGCAAAAAATGATTTTTCAAGGTCAGTATTTTTTCCGTGTTTTCTTGTTTGTTTGTTTTTTTACTAAATATTTGCTAACCACTTAAGCCAGTAGCTATTGAAAGGGACTTTAAGAACCATCAGGATGACTTATGATGAATCAGGATTGGTTTTGAACTTTTACCTGCAGGTTCATCGAACGATGTCACTGGCACAGCTCGCGGACTATGTTCCGGAAGATCAAGATGACGGTGGCCATGGCAATGATCCAGCACTGATAATGTCTAAAGTGTAAGTGGACAATCCCACTGACATCAGCAGTAGTACGGTGTTTGGCAAATCCCAGTTTTAATGGCTGAACTCATCCAGAAATGTCAAGAACATACATAAGCGTCAAAGTTAATACTCATGTTCTGCGTTATCTATACATTTAATTTTCACCTACTGACTCAACCTTTCAACATCGTGTAATTCCTTCTTGTTTCCTTAACTAACACCATTAACAACGTACTGGAATGTTTAATGTTCACCTTTATCCAGAAATGGCTTGCCGCTTTGTGTCCACGTTAATTTAATTTATTTGGAAGTTATATTGGTTTCCAACTTCCTTTCTGGAGGCCAATGGAACTTTTTCAACTTCCACGTTGTTCGTCCACGCTCAAGCCCCATTTTAATTCATATTATACAGGCTTTGTCATTTGTTTAATTTAAAATATAAATAATATACCAATTTCCCTCTTATCTGACAGTCCGTTCTCCGGCCTGATTACGGACATCAAAAGGAAGCTACCCTGGTACGCGTCCGACTATAAGGACGCCCTGCACATCCAGTGTTTTGCCGCCTTTATCTACGTCTTTCTTGGTACCTTTACTCCCAATGTCACGTTCGGCGGCCTCCTTGGTCAGGCGACAGACCAGTACATGGTGAGTAGAGACAAAAAGATACAACACTTTCATCCGGAGGGTCGTGGGTTGGTGGGGGTGTGGCAGGGGTTGGCAGTAGATGGTGGAAGTGCTAGCTCGTAATTCTCCCACTCGATGGGATATTGTATTTCGTATTTATATTACTGTTTGTAGTTGGAGCTCCGTTAACCGAATTAAGCAACCTAGTTGATTCTTTTACCGACTCTTCGTTGAAGCGATACTTGTCTTTTTTATTTGTGTCAAGTTTCATGTCAGTGTTTTATTGTTACTTTTACATATAAAATGCATATTTGTACCGCTAAGTTTAGTGCGAGGTCAAATTTGAATTTATGTTGACATTATACATCATATCTTTGAACAACAAAGATAGACGATTAGACTTCCGACCAGTGTACATTATGTCCATAGTGGCGGTTTTTGCACTTAGAGCTGTATGTTTCCATAGTTCCATACGTTGTTGTTTCCGTCACCAGGGTGTAATGGAGTGTATCTTTGCCGCTGCTGTGACGGGTATCGTGTTCGCTCTGTTTAGTGGCCAGCCATTGAACATCCTCGGCAGCACTGGACCCATGTTGGTGCTGGAGACCATCATCTACAATCTCTGCAAGTGAGTAATCGCTACTGTATACCGCAGGCAATAAAAACAAAACTTATGTCATTTAATCCAGTCTAGGGCATAACTGAGTCCAGTGTTTTGTTTTAATCAAAACACAAGTTAGACTTGCCTTCTCTTCACATTCACAGTTACCACTACAGGTGTCCTGGATACCTCATGATAATTACACCAGTATGCACTACACCCCAAACCCACAGTTCAAACCTATCGTTGGTCGAACCATAAAAAAACAATGCATCTTTTCTGCTTACAGAGACAATGACTGGGATTTCATGCCTGCCAGATTATGGATTGGACTCTGGACCTCCGGCATAATTCTCCTTATCGTGATCTTCAATCTCAGTGCCCTTGTTAAGTATATCACTCGGTTCACAGAAGAGAGCTTCGCAACCCTTATTGCTGTCATCTTTATCGTTGAGTCGTTCAAGAAATTGTTCGAGATAGAGAACGATTCTCCTATCAATATGGAACCGGATGTGGTTTACTCCACCAATTGTACATGCATACCTCTGGATTGTAACAGCGTCACCGTGCGCAATGACACAGGTACGATTTCTATTAGGAACATTTATATTCAACTGGTTTATTTGATTGATTGAATTCATTATTGTCAGCTTCCCAATTCATCCGCATGGTATACATGAATTCAGAATTATTGTGCATCTATTTAATGTGCATCTATTTAATGTCTTATCAAACATGTTTTGCAGCCATCCGTAACCTGACAGCTATCTGCCGAAACATCTCTCTCCTGGCCAGCCCACCGGAGTGGAACTCGTTTGACGGTCCTGACTGCCTGCACTGGGGTGGAGAACCTATCGGTGACGGATGCTTCAGGCCCTACTACGTCCCTGATGTCTTCTTCTTGTCCGTGCTGCTGTTCCTCGGAACTTTTGGCTTGGCTGTGGCTCTAAAGGAATTCAGGAACGCAACCTTATTCCCCTCTATGTTCCGCTCCCTCACCTCAGATTTCGCCGTCCTTCTATCGATCATCGTGTTTGTCGTCATCGACTATCTTCTCGGGGTCAATACCCCGAAACTCACCGTGCCAGACAAGTTCCAGGTCAGTTTTAATTGACAGAATTTTGAACATTCATAAGGGTAAAGTGAATACTTACTGTCAATTACAACATACGTTTGGCTGAATGCGCGCGAGAGTGCGTGCATGTTTGTGTTCATAAAAATCCGATATAGATATACTAATGTATATTTGTTATAAATCGACATCATTCTCGGATCAGTATCTCATTTAGTTTAAACATGTCCCAGGGGGAAGGGTGCAGGTTAGTAATCTTGTAGCAGACTGTTTTTACGTTCGAACAAAAGTTAACCTAAAAATATGTACTTTCCTAAAAACAACATTTCCTCCTACATTTTCCTGTCCTGTACCGCAAAACATAATTTTTGTTACTTACACTTTTTCCTCTGCTTTAAACAGACTTAATCAGTTAATGTGTCATACAAAATGAACAGCCAAGAACAAGAGATTAATGTACATGCTGTTTTTATACTCCTTCGTTTCCAGCCGACCCGCAGTGACCGCGGCTGGATCATCAGCCCCATCAGTGACAAAAACCCCTGGTGGTTGGCCATTGCCGCCGTCGTGCCCGCCATTTTGTGTGTGATCCTCATTTTCCTCGACCAGCAGATCACAGCCGTCATTGTCAACAGGAAAGAGAATAAACTCAAGGTGAGTCTGTACGATTGTTAAAAAATCGAAGTGTTCCCAATGAATGCTCTCAATCGGAACTCCCTGAGAAGACAGACTTACTACATCTTGTATTCATCAGCCGTAGAATGGCACAATTATCCTATAGTTTTCCGGTTGAAAGAGCACAATTTTCAGTCGTAATTTTTCGAATTTCTGTCAGTTTCAAACATTATTATTATTATTATTATTATTATTATTATTATTATTATTATTATTATTGTTGTTGTTGTTGTTGTTGTATAAAAAAAAACGGCTAATGCAAATAATCAGATCATTTTCAACAATTTGACGAAATGTACGTTAACATGACCACAAGACGATAAAGACAAGATTGAAATTAGGATGGTGTTGGTGATAGATGGTACAATTTTCATCCACTCGCTTTAATTTCTCGGCTCACAGAAAGGTGTAGGGTACCATCTGGACATGTTGGTAGTTGCCATTGTGGTGGCTATCCACTCGCTGTTGGGCCTGCCCTGGTACGTGGCTGCTACTGTGTCCGCCCTGGCTCACATCAACAGTCTCAAGAAGGAGTCTGAGTGCACCGCCCCTGGAGAAAAACCAACCTTCCTCGGGTGCAGGTATGCTAGTAGTTGTGCTCATGGATCTAGGTTAATCATTTTCAATCTGTCTTTGTATCACCAAATTCTTATTCGTCTCCAAGCAACTTCATGCATATGTAGGAGAACATATTGACAGAGACTTATCAACAAATAGTGTTGCCTGATCAAACAGTGCCAATCAGGAGCTGGTCTCACTACATCTACATCATTTGTCAAGGCCTAATCAAGTCGTGTTGAGCAGTTGAAGAGTTCGAGATAGTTTTCTAAGGACTGGAAGCCTTAACAAGTCTCGATATACAGTCGACACTCTTAATCTGGAATTCTAGGATCATACGCTTTACTTGAACAAGCATAGAATGAACCAGATTCATATAGTTTAATATTCTAAATATTATTTAAATAATGCGTACATTTTAAATAAACGACGTTTTAATCATAAATGAGAAACTTAAACATAAACTTACATGTTCTAATAAACAAAATGGAGAGCGCATTGCGTTGAGGAGGTTATCTATTTACGTCAAAGTTTGACACTTGATGACTACTTTTGACGGTCAGTGTTGTGCTTTATTTGTTGTTAGTGCAATCTTTTGTTTTATACATGTCGTAACTAGGTTACACCGTCTACAGCAATATTGTACAACTGTTTTACGTTCTTCCACAGAGAACAGAGAGTGACCGCCCTTGCTATTGGAATCCTCAGTGGCGCTGCTGTCTTCATCACCAACATCCTTAAGGTATGTGGAAAGTCAGTCATGAACTCGGCCTACATGTACATGATACATATAAATACTTACACGAGACGTTAATATGATACATGATGCACTTATAGGTGAATCTTGTTACAAAATATAACAGCACCAGAATGTGTACACTTTCAGGTTATACCTATGCCTGTGTTGTATGGCGTGTTCTTCTACATGGGTTTCTCTGCCATGCGCGGAATGCAGTTCGTGGACCGCCTCTACCTGTTCCTACAGCCAATCAAGTATCAGCCGGACCTTCAGTACCTCCGCCACGTGCAGCTGTACCGCGTGCACATTTTCACGTTCATCCAGATCATTTGTCTCGCCATCCTATGGGCTGTAAAGTCCATCAAGCTCATCTCCATCGGCTTTCCCTTGATGGTACGCACGCTTATTTAACATCTTGATGCAGAAATAATGTTAAACACTACCAACTCGTGTGTTGCTTGTGTTTATGGCCAGTAAACTATTCTCGTAGCTTCCTTCTTGATGTTTACAACTATGTTAATTTCTACCTTCAGATATATCAGAAAAGAGCCTGTTTGCATTTATAGTATGTTATTGTGGTAGACCTCTCGAATGTTGCTTTGGTTCGTAGAATTGTCTTTGTCTTTTTAATGTCGGCGGAACCTCGACATACGGTTTAATTGAAAGACACATATAACGTCCTTAAGCTTCACATTCATTCTTATAGGTAACAATGAGCACATGAATGTTCACCGACCTTCTCTTTCCCCAGGTGCTGGCTACAGGGATGGTACGTAAGATGATGGAGTTCTACTTCACACAGAACGAGCTCAAATACCTCGACGATCTACTGCCGGGAAAGCACCCAGAGAAACCTGCCGACGACAAGTTCTTTGCCGGACATGTACGTAAATTTTCGTTGCTTTCCGATTTTTTCCGATTTTTTCTAAACGTACTTGTGCAATCAGAAATTTATGTGTAATTTCGTCTGCGGGGCGATCAGTGAGAACCCAATCGTCGCCGATGAGTTCCGAATGCCAATTTATTTTTGCCGGTTGTTGAGTTCTTTTATTTTTCTTTTTTATTGACTGTGATACCGTATGATCGATGTTCTATTTTTTGGTAATTGGAGATATTTTGGTAATGTATTTCCGTAAAAACATCTGCTTACAATGAACAAACATGTAAAAAACGATTATTTAACAAATGACGTATAAAATGCCTCAAATATCGATAAAGTGACAAAACGAACACCCTGAAGTCCAAGTACAGGGATTGCTACGGTCAAAATTATTGTTTATTGTAATGAAAAATCGCAGACTCAAAACATTTTGCTGATCAAATGGCTTGGTTAAAGGTGTTTTGTCCCAATTATTACAGATCAACGTCGCCTTCGAAGACCCCATTCAAAATATAGGGATGAACGGCAGCACGAAGAAGCCTCTGTTTTACGTGTCCGAGGAGCAGGAGAACAAGATCAATTACGGCAACAACGACACCACGAACCTTTAAAATCCGCCACATGCACTAATATGTAAAACATTGACTCAAGTGACATTTGCTTCAAGACAAGCATTCAGCGAGTGTAGTTATCCGCCTCAAAAGAATTTGATTTGAATACAAGCCCCTGAAATAGGACAGTAAATATTTCGGATGTTCGTCTGATCTTTTTACTAAGAAGGGACAATTTAGACAAAAGTCTGTTGTTTGTGGTTGGTAATAGAGGATTATTGGTGGTGAACAAAGTGTGCATTCGAGCGAAATTGAACCACGCACTGGGAAAGGAGTGAAACTGGCATATTTGAAATATCCACTTTATGATTTCGTCAATAAGGTGTGATTGGCAATTTATTGTAACGTCTGCGCTCTAATGCGTCATGTGAGTCGCAGGTGTAATTAACCCAGAAGAAAACATATATATTGTATACAAATATGTTTATGTCTATCGTCTTACTGTTTTGATAACAACTACTTAATTAGTGTACCCATTTGCTCAAAGGCGCTGTATGACGTCGGTGCTGCTCCCTCGTCTTGAAACTAACCATGTTGTGGACAGCGTGTCAAGACGCGCACGTTGTTTGTCGCCGTAGATATTAATGACAATAATATAAGTAAAATGTGCAGTAATTGTTTTTACAAGTTAATTTAATTTTTACGTATTTCAAAAATATAATAGTTATTAGCACGTTTATGACAATGCACAGGTGCATAATGTTGTGCACTTTTAACGTTATCTAAATAAATTTACGAAACGAATAATCAATACTTTAAAGTAAAATATCTTTATATAGAGAGCGCTGTATAATGCGTATACATTTTTTATTGTGTCTTTCCTTTAATTTTTTTACTTGTTAAGTTTATGTTACATTTTATTTGTTGACACTATTTGTCCATAAATTTTATGAGTGACATAGTTAATATTTACATTATGTATGAACGTGTTAATTAGTGTTTTCATGCAAGTTTGAGTTAAGTAACATTCAGTCTGGTGCAGCACTAACGCAATAATTGTTAAAGGCTTCATTTTCAAACACTTGTCATTAATAATGCACGCGTGTGCATAGTTATCTTAATGCAAATATATAACATTCAAACATTCGTTTTATTACATTTGTTGTCAATCCCCTTTGTGTAAAGAGTGTCTACTGGTTTCAAATTCACAAATTGACGACAAACATGATTAACGACATCAATGTTGACGGTGAATTAAATGTTGCTTAGAATGTTTCTTTAACGATTCTGTTAGTTTCTGCATTTCAATGATAATTCACCATGTTATATTGTTGATGCATTGCAGGTGTTGTTGGTACCGAAACTCTTACACTTGCTTGTGTAATGACGATAACAATTATAGTTTGTTATCGATAACAGTTTTGGGCGATTACAGTTATTGTTAGTTATTGATTACAATTAATAGTTAGTTATCTATTACAGTTATAGTGTTATCGATTACAATTGTAGTTTGTTATCGATTAAAATTTATAGTTTGTTATCAATTGCAGTTATAGTTTGTTATCGATTACAGTTATAGTTTGTTATCGATTACAGTTATAGTTTGTTATTGACTACAGTTATAGTTTGTTATCGATTACAGTTTGTTATCGATTACAGTTATAGTTTTTTTATCAACTACAGTTATAGTTTGTTATCGACTACAGTTATAGTTTGTTATCGAGTACAGTTATAGTTTGTTATCGAGTGCAGTTATAGTTTGATGGCGACTTAGACGTCATTAATTCCGCCTTTGTGTTCGAAGCCTTAAGTTTCTCGATTTGCATCTTACTTCATTGCTCTAGTATCTTGAAAATTAAGTTTTCTTTCTTATGATTAGAGAGGGACATCTTACCAATGCTTACTAATTTACTGCAATTTCTAGAAGAAAGCCCAGATCTGGTGGACGAGTGCTTAGTCAGAATGTTTATTCAATATGCAAGTACCAGTTCTGTAGTTACAATTATATAATATTGTGTGTGTAACTAATAACTAATTATTGTCAAAGATCCATCATATTAAAGTGATGTCCATCATTGTATTAGCAGACATTATACTTTACCAAAACGAAATAAGAACTGGCCAGTCTGGTAGGTAGTGTCGAGCTCATTATTGTACAATATAAAGTGCATGTTTTTTTATCTTTGTAAAAATTCATTCTTTGTATAAAATTCGTTTTCATGTACTTGTTGTCTTATATGCAGGAAAGTATATGCATATAAAAGGTTGTAAAATAGTTAACATAACTAGCATATTGACATAACATATATCATACAAATGGTTCATATATTTTGCATTTTCATTGTAAATATAAATCCAAAATATCACATATAAATGGGAATAAAAATGTAAATCACATTTGAAATTTGTTCTTTCCTTCCAAAAAAAAGAATGTGTATTTTAACTAGGCATGTCAACGGATATCCGTTTGAATCATCGGATATCCGAATTGACTTTGGTATCCGGATATTCGCTTAAAAATGTAAAATTTTAAACATTTAATTAAATGTTTTGGCCATTTTGCTAAGTTATCTTTCTACTGTCATGTCAGTGTGCATTCACCCATACGCAGGTTTAACGGATTATCGACAGGTGGTGACAGGCAGTATCGTATATTTGGCTTCAGTTTTAGAAATGTGCTAAAGCATGATCATTGATGGTATTTATAAATCTATGCTAATTAACCGCCAACGTTTGAAGCTTCTACTGATCCATTTTGTTAAGCGAATACTATCTTTAATTTTGTTGATGAACTGCAAATGGAAATGTTGATTTAATTAGTTCAATAGAAACGACGATTTAATTATGTCAATGGAAACGTTAGTAACCCCGCACACATATGACAGCAACATCAGAATTAACTAAAATTTATAACCGGACATCCGTTCGTATCGATCGATGGATATCCGGATACAAAATTTAGTGTCCTTTGACATCCCTAATTTTAAGTCTTGCATGCACCTGTCCTAATAATAACATCTAAAATATGTTTAAAGTGTGTGCTTGCAATTTTGACGAATAGAATTTGGTTTGCTTATTCCCAAATTTTCGAAATAAAAAAAAATGTATTTGTCCTTGTTAAAATAAAACTGTAATGGTACAAATATTTTAAAAGTAAAATCTTGTTTAAATCTCATATGTCAAAGCCTATGTCCTTCATATACCCAGTGGCAGATGTTGTTATGGTCTGAAAGGCATTTGACCTCTGATGTGGAGAATAAAGTGTATCAACTCAAGAATAGGAGAAGCTCAGCTAGTTCTTGTGTTTATCTAAACCATATAAGATATCCCTGTCTCAAGTTTTCACAAAATTTATACAACACTGTTCAAGTTTACTCTAAAAACATGCTGTTTTTTTTCAATTAATAAAGGATATATTTACAGTAAAAATTAAAGTAATTTTATGCTGCACTGTCACACTTCATGTGGTGTTCACTTTTAGAGTATAGAGTGAATTCATGCAATAGCTTGTGAGTTAAGTTCCGGACAAGAAAGTGTCATTACAAAGCAGACAGCATTGCTATGGAACAAAATGATCCTTATGTATCTGCAATTCTATTTAGACAAAGGTTACTGTTTGTGAGGTTTCCAATTTAGTATTTTTTCAATGTAAATGCCAGCCTTTCAACATAAAGTAAAGAGTATAAAAGGATAAAAAAAAAAATGAACATAAAGTATTTTTTTATTTCTAACTTTTCATAAATACATTCTTCACTAAAACCGTCTTAAGGTGGTGACAGAGTGTTTAACATTACACATGTAAGGTGACAACTCTTATAGACTTTCAATGAAGTTTTAACTTCATGTTTACCAAAGCAAACTTGGCATGTTGATATTTCTTTTAATGTAAACTCTGACCTAGAACTGCTTAATCCTTATCACTTAATATACATTTTCAAGTATTTATTTTCATAACACAATACTTGTTTACTTTTGAGGTGAAGACTCAATTTTGTAAATATCAACTTCATTTAATGTCATAACAATCGAAACCAGAACATATACATGGACACTGCAATGTTCTTATTGTTCTAGTCTCCACTTCAATATAAAGTGCAATAAAAGAATCTGTCAAACACACAATAACAGAGCACTCAGTAGACCTCTACTTGCAGGTGGTGTATCACATGATTATTCCATCTCCTGGACTGCCTTAACACACTTAGCCATGGTTTGAGAGGCTCGACTGACAGAATTAGTCATGTAAAAATCTTTCAGCTGTAATATAGGCGGAGTCAAAGGTGTGCTGTCCAGGTGACCTTTTATGCTCTAAAAACAGAAAAACAGATTCATACAGAAATAAATAAGAACAATAAATATTGTGCATAAATTCATTGTGTATTAAGTAAAATCTAAGTGAAACTATACAGTTTGCAAGTGACTACACAGATAAATAAAAGGTTCATTAGGAGCTGTGGATAGCATGACATGAACACCTGACTTAAAGCAATACCTAGTCATATTGTTCTGACAAGAGGACATACCAGGTGTGGAACAACTCTTCAAAGTGCCTGTGCCTAAACACAAAGCTATTTGTATGACTCTGATATGTCAGAGTTTGGGTTTGAACCAGGCGACTATCAGATCGTATGACTTTGATATGTCATAGTTTGGGTTTGAACCTGGCGGCTATCAGATTGTATGACTGATATGTCACAGTTTGGGTTTGAACCTGGCGACTATCAGATTGTATGACTTTGATATGTCACAGTTTGGGTTTGAACCTGGCGACTATCAGATCGTATGACTTTGATATGTCACAGTTTGGGTTTGAACCAGGCGACTATCAGATCGTATGACTTTGATATGTCATAGTTTGGGTTTGAACCTGGCGGCTATCAGATTGTATGACTTTGATATGTCACAGTTTGGGTTTGAACCTGGCGGCTATCAGATTGTATGACTTTGATATGTCACAGTTTGGGTTTGAACCTGGCGACTATCAGATTGTATGACTTTGATATGTCACAGTTTGGGTTTGAACCAGGCGACTATCAGATTGTATGACTTTGATATGTCACAGTTTGGGTTTGAACCTGGCGACTATCAGATTGTATGACTCTGATATGTCACAGTTTGGGTTTGAACCAGGCGACTATCAGATTGTATGACTTTGATATGTCACAGTTTGGGTTTGAACCAGGCGACTATCAGATTGTATGACTTTGATATGTCACAGTTTGGGTTTGAACCAGGCGACTATCAGATTGTATGACTTTGATATGTCACAGTTTGGGTTTGAACCTGGCGACTATCAGATTGTACGACTTTGATATGTCACAGTTTGGGTTTGAACCAGGCGACTATCAGATTGTATGACTTTGATATGTCACAGTTTGGGTTTGAACCTGGCGACTATCAGATTGTATGACTTTGATATGTCACAGTTTGGGTTTGAACCTGGCGACTATCAGATTGTATGACTTTGATATGTCACAGTTTGGGTATGAACCTGGCGGCTATCAGATTGTATGACTTTGATATGTCACAGTTTGGGTTTGAACCTGGCGACTATCAGATTGTATGACTTTGATATGTCACAGTTTGGGTATGAACCTGGCGGCTATCAGATTGTATGACTTTGATATGTCACAGTTTGGGTTTGAACCAGGCGACTATCAGATTGTATGACTTTGATATGTCAGAGTTTGGGTTTGAACCAGGCGACTATCAGATTGTATGACTCTGATATGTCAGAGTTTGGGTTTGAACCAGGCGGCTATCACATTGTATGACTTTGATATGTCACAGTTTGGGTTTGAACCTGGCGACTATCAGATTGTATGACTTTGATATGCCACAGTTTGGGTTTGAACCTGGCGACTATCAGATTGTATGACTTTGATATGCCACAGTTTGGGTTTGAACCTGGCGGCTATCACATTGTATGACTTTGATATGTCACAGTTTGGGTTTGAACCTGGCGACTATCAGATTGTATGACTTTGATATGCCACAGTTTGGGTTTGAACCTGGCGGCTATCACATTGTATGACTTTGATATGTCACAGTTTGGGTTTGAACCTGGCGACTATCAGATTGTATGACTTTGATATGTCATAGTTTGGGTTTGAACCTGGCGGCTATCAGATTGTATGACTTTGATATGTCATAGTTTAGGTTTGAACCAGGCGACTATCAGATTGTATGACTTTGATATGTCACAGTTTGGGTTTGAACCAGGCGACTATCAGATTGTATGACTTTGATATGTCATAGTTTGGGTTTGAACCAGGCGGCTATCACATTGTATGACTTTGATATGTCACAGTTTGGGTTTGAACCTGGCGACTATCAGATTGTATGACTTTGATATGTCACAGTTTGGGTTTGAACCTGGCGACTATCAGATTGTATGACTTTGATATGTCATAGTTTAGGTTTGAACCTGGCGACTATCAGATTGTATGACTTTGATATGTCACAGTTTGGGTTTGAACCTGGCGACTATCAGATTGTATGACTTTGATATGTCACAGTTTGGGTTTGAACCAGGCGACTATCAGATTGTATGACTTTGATATGTCACAGTTTGGGTTTGAACCTGGCGACTATCAGATTGTATGACTTTGATATGTCACAGTTTGGGTTTGAACCTGGCGACTATCAGATTGTATGACTTTGATATGTCACAGTTTAGGTTTGAACCTGGCGACTATCAGATTGTATGACTTTGATATGTCACAGTTTGGGTTTGAACCAGGCGACTATCAGATTGTATGACTTTGATATGTCACAGTTAGGGTTTGAACCTGGCGGCTATCAGATTGTATGACTTTGATATGTCACAGTTTGGGTTTGAACCTGGCGACTATCAGATTGTATGACTTTGATATGTCATAGTTTGGGTTTGAACCAGGCGACTATCAGATTGTATGACTTTGATATGTCACAGTTTGGGTTTGAACCTGGCGACTATCAGATTGTATGACTTTGATATGTCATAGTTTGGGTTTGAACCTGGCGGCTATCAGATTGTATGACTTTGATATGTCATAGTTTAGGTTTGAACCAGGCGACTATCAGATTGTATGACTTTGATATGTCACAGTTTGGGTTTGAACCTGGCGACTATCAGATTGTATGACTTTGATATGTCACAGTTTGGGTTTGAACCTGGCGACTATCAGATTGTATGACTTTGATATGTCACAGTTTGGGTTTGAACCTGGCGGCTATCAGATTGTATGACTTTGATATGTCACAGTTTGGGTATGAACCTGGCGGCTATCAGATTGTATGACTTTGATATGTCACAGTTTGGGTTTGAACCAGGCGACTATCAGATTGTATGACTTTGATATGTCACAGTTTGGGTTTGAACCTGGCGACTATCAGATTGTATGACTTTGATATGTCACAGTTTGGGTTTGAACCTGGCGGCTATCAGATTGTATGACTTTGATATGTCACAGTTTGGGTTTGAACCTGGCGGCTATCAGATTGTATGACTTTGATATGTCATAGTTTGGGTTTAAACCTGGCGGCTATCAGATTGTATGACTTTGATATGTCACAGTTTGGGTATGAACCTGGCGACTATCAGATTGTATGACTTTGATATGTCACAGTTTGGGTTTGAACCAGGCGACTATCAGATTGTATGACTTTGATATGTCACAGTTTGGGTTTGAACCTGGCGACTATCAGATTGTATGACTTTGATATGTCACAGTTTGGGTTTGAACCTGGCGACTATCAGATTGTATGACTTTGATATGTCACAGTTTGGGTTTGAACCTGGTGACTATCACATGTGGAACCAATGCTTTATCTATTGTGCTACCACATGCAGTTTCTCATTTGATTAGAATTATGATATCCAACTATTCTGTTATAGAAAATAAAAAGAAATCAAGAAAGTGTATAAAAAAAATATTTAAAACCAAAATGTTATTGAAATCCGATGTTCCTCTGACTGCTCATCCTCTCACTGAGTGGGTCCAAGTACTGTTCTGGGTGAAGGACTTAATGAAAGAAGGTCTTCCAGCTGACTTGCGGTGCGCTGGTGGTTCTACCCAGACATGTGTCTGGGGTCTTCCTCCAACAAAAAGCTGGACGGTGATATAATGATCATAAATGGTCACTGCAATGTATGTCAAAAACAAAACAAACAAAATCTGATGAATTGAAAAAACACACAATCATAATTATCAAGCCTGGAGAAAAGACTAAAATTTCATTGTTGTAAGATAATACCCCAAATCAACTTAACCAATTAGCACAATTATGCTTACATTAGACAATCAGGAAACCTGTGCAAAAACATTCACAATCAGAACTAAGGACAACGGAAAATTACCAACTAATCTTATACTTACACTAGCGAGTTCTGCAGCTTGTTTAAAGTAGTTGGCATCCTCAGCCTCCCCATACTGGACCAGGTTGGGAGCTACCTGGTGGAGACGGTCACGCACCTCCAACAACTTGTCATATGGTAGGGCATTACCTGACATCTGCAGTGGTGGAATGTCAGAATAATTCTAGTTTGGATATATTACTAAGTACAATAACTAAGTACACTGACTTCAGATGCTTGAGTAAAAATGCAACAGTATTTACAGGACGGATACAAAATGAAAACTAACAAGATTTTATTTACTTGTCATATATTTACTATCAATGTACAATTGAACAATTATGCTGGGAGGAGTTCCTAATAACCACCGCAAGAGACTTAAAGTACCATTTAAAGCACTTACCACCAACAACATAAATACCAACAAGTACCTGCATGTACCAACATACCTCTGAGAGAGCTCTGATGATCTTCCAATCCTCCCTGGCCAGTACTGGGGGTGTAACAGCTGTGCGTGTTAACTGGGCACGCCCCTCTGTGTTCACATATGTGGCCTCCTTCTCTGTGTATGCAGCCCCAGGAAGGATAATGTCAGCCATCTGGGCACCCCGGTCACCATGATGACCTGGAAGAAGTTCCAATAGGAAATATGTGATGAAGGTAACAATAAAAAAGCTGTGCTGATTCAGTTAATTTTTGTATTTTTTTATATCTGACGTCAAGTAATAAAGAGTTATTTACTTAAGAAATCTTTGGTGAAGATTGGACCATTAGTGTGGCCACTGGGTTGATAACATTTTCTAGAATTTTACCTAGTAACCTACTGAATCCACATGACCCACTTCAAAACATACGTAAGAGTTCATACTGGTAAACACTCTGGCCGAGTTTGGTGAAGATTTGGCCATCAGTGTGGCCTCTAAGTGTTTTCACAAGGTTTTCTAAAATTTGACATAGTGACCTACTTTTTGACCCTGATCAAGTTTGGTGAAGATTGGGTTATGAATGTGGCCTCTAGTGTGTTCAATAGCTTTTTGTAAGATATGACCTAGTGAACTACCTTTTGACCCCACATGACCCAGTTATGAACTCATCCAAGATTTCATGCAGGCAAACATTCTAATCAAGTTTGGTGAAGATAGGGCCATAAATGGGGCTTCTAGTATGTTCACAAGCTTTTTCTTGTTCACAAGATTTGACCTAGTGACTTACTTATTGACCACACGCAACCCAGTTATGAACTCATCCAAGATTTCATGCAGGCAAACATTCTAATAAAGTTTGGTGAAGATAGGGCCATAAATGGGGTTTCTAGTGTGTTCACAAGCTTTTTCTTGTTCACAAGATTTGACCTAGTGACCTACTTATTGACCACACGCGACCCAGTTATGAACTCATCCAAGATTTCCTGCAAACATTCTGACCAATTTTAGTGAAGATTAGGCTATAAATGTGGTCTCTAGTGTGTTCATGAGTCTTTCCTTAAATTTAACCAAGTGACCTACTTTCTGACCCCAGGTGACCTAATAATGAACTTATCCAAGATTTCATGCAGACGAACATTCTGACCAAGTTTGGTGAAGACTGGGTATAAATGGGGCTTCTAGTGTGTTCACAAGCTTTTTCTTGTTCATAAGATGTGACCTAGTGATCTACTTATTGACCCCACGTGACCCAGTTATGAACTCATCTAAGATTTCATGCAGACAAACATGCTGACGAAGTTTGGTGAAGTTTAGGCTATTAATGTGGTCTCTAGTGTGTTCACAAGTTTTTCTGAAAATTTAACCTAGTGACCTACTTTCTGACCCAAGGTGAGCCAATAATGAACTCATCCAAAATTTCATGCAAACATTCTGACCAAGTTAGATGAAGATTGGATAAAAACTGTGGCCTCTAGTGTGTTAACAAGCTAAAATGCTGACGCCGAATGCCGACGAAGCGATAACACAAAAGCTCACCTTGAGCACAACGTGCTCAGGTAAGCTAATAAAAAGTTCAACTTCATCGTTATTTTTTTTGTTTTATCATTTAATGGTGTTTGTCGATTATTTTTTTATAATATATATATATATATATATATATATATATATTTTTTTTTTTTTTATTTTAGATGCAATTTGAAGATAAGTGTCATCATTTCCATTATTTAATTTGGTGTTAAAGACTTGTCATAAAACTTGTCACGATTTCTAGTCTACAATGATGGAGTGTACCCTCATGAGAAAACACAGTAAGATCACTCTTTTAAGGAAGTTTCTTTGAATAATAGAAACCAAGTCTAAATCGAAAATAGAAATTGGTAACAATTATATTTGGGCATTCATGAGCATAATTATTTAAAACTTTGAAATGGTTCTGAAGATTTATACACTCGTCCATTGTCTTACTTCATCTCATACCTTTTTAAATTTAATTTTTTATGTATTATACCCAGCATTAATCTTCCCTGATCCTCCCTGCACATCTTGGCGTTAACTCACATTTCATATAAACCTCTTTATACTTTGATGCCTTTGTAGATGATGAAGCCACTGGTTGGTGGAACCATACCGTATTTAGCACTTACTGGTTAGTGTGTCTCATTTTTAACCACACCTTACATAGCCCTAACCATCCACACATGCATGTACCTTGATAGATGATGAAGCAGTCCTTGGGCAGGTCCTCCTTGGTGATGGCCCCCTCATCGGCACCCAGCAGGTAGAGCACTTTAGGAGGGTTCTGGCGGATATGGTCCACACCTGCCTTGTACCCCAGGTCCAGGGCTGCTACCTGGCTGGCAACCTTAAATTTGGATGTGAGACTTTGAATGATCTTAATTAAGTCAGATCAGATATAAATATAATTTAAACATTTATTTACAAAGAGAAAATATGCAATGAAACTAGAACTCTGCGAGTTGAATGTGTTGCCTGATGAAAATTTTGTTAGTCGACATAAAAAATGTTAATTATTTTTTTGTTGTACAAATATTAGCAATGTATTTGCACAAAATTCACATATAAAATAACCTTTTAATAGTTTCATTGCAAAAAAACATGCACAACAAGTTATTATGCCTTTCGCAAGAAATGCTCTAAAAAATCAAGGGGTTTAATTCTAAAATAGAACAAGGTAGAGTTATGGTTCTTGTGCACTGCACTTCAAGTCACTGCAAGAAACATGTATACCAAGTTTGGAGTCATTTGGACCTATGGTGAAAGTTACACTCCAGACAAGAAATGCTCTAAAAAAATCAATCAAAGGGGAATAATTCAAAAATGAAACAAGGTAGAGTTACGTTTCTTGTGCGCTGCACTTCAAGTCATTGCCAGAAGCATGCATACCAAGTTTGGAGTCATTTGGACCTACGGTGACAAAGTTAGGCTCCGGACAAGAAATGCCCTATAAAATCAATCAAAGGGGAATAACTAAAAAACAGAAACAAGGTAGAGTTACAGTTCTTGTGCAATGCACTTTGAGTCATGGCCAGAAACATGCATACCAAGTTTGGAGTCATTTAGACCTACGGTGACAAAGTTACACTCTGGACAAGAAATGCTCTAAAAAAATCAATCAAAGGGGAATAATTAAAAAACGGAACAAGGTAGAGTTACGGTTCTTATGCGCTGCACTTTGAGTCATGGCCAGAAACATGCATACCAAGTTTGGAGTCATTTAGACCTACGGTGACAAAGTTAGGCTCCAGAAAAGGAAATCCGGACGCCGCCGACGCTGACAAAGTAATCCCTATATGTCGCCTAGTCAGGCGACACAAAAAGTATATTGTTGCAAGTACAATATCCAATTTGTATGCTTTGTTTCCACAAACAGTCAGAACCACTTACATGCATAATTAGGTACTTCCACTTCTACCCATTCCCATAAGGCTAACTAACAACCATTATCACTTACCCTTTGAAGAACATTGAGCACCTTCCAGTCCTCTCCACAGCCAGACTGTACTCGGGCATTCTGTGCGATCTGTGACACTGTGGCATGGAGAGAGGTACCGTCCTTCCTCTGTAGGGCAGCGCTACCCACAACCACCATTGGGTGCTTGGCCGACTTCAAGGTGGCTGCAAATGGGTGTTTCCCACTGGCAATATCACTCAGGATCTGTGTGGAGTCACCAAGGTGCTGGTAGTCATATGTGAGGTCCACCTGCGTGCCTACTAGTGCCACCTGCAGATCGTTGTTGATCCAGCTCTTACGGATCCGGGCATTTAGCAGAGGGGCTTCATACCTGGGGTTGGTGCCAATCAGCAGGACAAGGTCCGCCTGCTCAATACCAGCAATCTTGGAGTTGAGAAGATAGTTGGAGCGCAGGTCAGTCCTAAAAATAAATTGTTGAAAAGTTTAAAGCTAAAACAGGAATTTGCAGTAATGACCACCAATGCTTTCTGTTCTAAAAGGCAAAGCATCTTGTGTTTTTCAGCCACAACAAATCTCTACCAAAATTCACCAGATATCACATTTACACAAAAAAAATTAAAAAGGTTTAAAAAAATAAGGCAAAATAATCAAACAGATCAAAATTAACTCTGCTATTTGCTAATGAGAAGGCCCTTTGGAACTAAAATACAAACCCTGCTCCATCCATTGGAAAGATTTCTTCCGTGCACAGCCCTTCACTGCCTAGGCGGTTAAGGTAATCCTTGAGACTGACTAGGGCCTCAGCATCCACAAGGCCGCCAGCCACTGCAGCAATCTGCTCTCCTGGCACACTCACAATCTGCAACATACAACACAGAATTACATCATGACCTATCTTTTATTATTTTGTATGTGCAATTCTGACTTTGAATACCTCAAACAAACAGCAAATATTGTGTAATGGTATAATAAACTGGTCCAGGTGAACATTGAACACCTAGGGCTTGTTATAAATGCACATTACATATATATTGTGCTTTTAATTGGTAAATATAATAAAGAGAAATGATGACATGTGACTTACTTTGATTTTAAGAAGCATCACATTATTGCAACATCCTGCTATTATTGTGAAGACCCAAGAAAAAAGACCTGTACAATCACAGGTCCACCAGGTCAGTCTGATTTTCCCACATAAAAGTTTATGCTCAGATGGGCATTCAAATTTGCACTGAGAGGGGCTGGTAAGTTAAAAGAAGCAAGTTTACCCACTCGGCTAATGGTGCCCCTACTTTTGGCTTAAACACAAAAAAGCACAACCCTTTTCTTAAGCCTTATATTTAATGTTTTCTCACCTGCTTGCTGTTAGCACCCAGTCACCTCTATGTAAGTGTAATAGTGTGTGTTTGAGATTGTTAACACTATATCATTTGCTGCCCTCATTCAGTCTGTCTTATATGTTCTATGTGATTGAAGCTAAAGATTTTGTCCACATAGGACAAAAACCACCACACAAGTATAACTGTATGTCTCCTCACCTGCTGTGCAGCCTTGACCAGGGCAGTCTCCCAGTCTGTTTGCTCTAGGGAACCTTTCTCCCCACGTACAAATGGAGTTGTCAATCTCTGACGCTTCAGACCATCATATGCAAACCTTGTCTTGTCAGATATCCATTCCTCATTGATTTCCTGCACAGAGACATGCATAGAATGACAAACCTCGTTACATACTCAGGGATCCAGACAGGGAGATCATCTTGTGATTAATTAATTTTCCACTAAAACTCTTTTTAAATGTTAGTTCTGATTTCATCTGACAATTCTTTTAAGGACCATCCATATTTTTTCCCAATAAATTGTTGCAGCAATGGACCATCACAAACCAATTGTATGTAACCAATTAGAAAGACAACTTCCCATTTAAAAGTGCAATTTAATACACTGGTATCACTGAATATATCATTACAGTTGACTATGGAGAATAGTAGCTAAAAGCAAGAGCACTGACACAACAGGCCCAACCATAGTTTAAACAGACAGGTTGCAAACAAGCTTCTCCATTAAGTCTGCTTGTTAGCAGCAAACAGTTACTAAGGACTTAGAATGATGCATTAGAACTTACTTTTTTTCTTTGAACAGACTACTATATAAAGCAATATATATATATGAGCTGACATGTTTAAATAGAACTGAAGCCAGCTTATGAAAGACCATTATTGTAAAAATCACTTCATAGTAATTGAAACTAGCGATTCATTTTAATTAAACATTCATGAGCTCAAAATATGTTTTGACTCCTGGGTGCTTTCTATAACCATTAACACTAAAGGCAGTATTAATAAGTCTGCTTTCTACATGTTGAGACAGCTAAGTTATTGATCTCTTATCACCGTAATCAAATAATTGATCAGCACTGGAGTGGTTCAATCAGGATCAACATAACCTGCTGATCAGTTACTAATGATACATCTTGAGTCTGTTGCAAGGTTTTGTTAGAATCTAAGAGCTTATATTTGTTTATCATAAATCTACCAAATTAAGAGATAAGCACAATTCAAGAAGAATGCAAAACTTTCTGACAACGTACACTGAAAACGTTGGTCCGTAAATCCTTTCTATTCATGTATTGTTACTGTTAAATATAATTAGTGTTTTCTGTAGTCATTACCTCATTAAGTCTTGGCAATATCCTCATCACTTCATTGGAGCGCATGGACACCACAATGTTACTTCCCACAGCATCCATTACATCAACAGACTCTATCTTCCTGTAGAGAAATTATGAAAACACTGACAGTACAAGAAGTATTATTGATGATAATGAATACCCCACAGATACTGTTTTGCAACAGTTAGTGTAAATATATCCAAGAGCCATAAATCCTGAAAATCAAGCCAGTTGTAACATGCTAATAATATGGTCTGCTAGGTTTGGTGCTTGGTCCTGTTCAATTTCAAAGTCTAACCAAGAGTATACAGAGAATAAATGCAGACGGTTTACAATGAATACACCTATCATTGCTCGTGCTGTACACTAATTCTGACAGTGCTGTACACCTTTTGCTTCACAAACACTTTTTTCGAGCAGAAAATGTTGGGAACGTCATCTTTATGTTATCTTCAAGTATATTAATAAGCTTGGTTTCGGAAATAAAACATGTGACAAAAATCAATACTGATATATATTATGTATGTAACGTATTTGATGTTTATATCACCCTATGTTTTGAGAGCAGTAAAAACCGGTCTTGATCTAAGAGGGAAAAACTCAAAGACGATCTGAAATTTAACAATTTGCCATGGATTGCTCTTGTTTCCAGATCATATAATTTAATTAGCACCATGAACGTAGATTTAATCTTTACTACTTGAAAACATTTAGGTCTATTAAAAAGTTATCAAATGCATGTGAAACAAATCAAAATTGGCATTACTTTTAAAATCACTTCTCATCTGAAAATCGTAAGACTATGTGAACAAATGGTTAGAAAAAAGTTATTTGCATTTTTTGTGTGATTTTATATAAACAGCTGTTAAATGAAATAATTGACATTTATTGTAACCATCTATCCTTCAAAGAAAAAAAAGCTATGAGCATAATTATTACAATTACTGACTGGAAGCCGTTTGAAAAAAGTGATTTTTAGAAAACACAAAATTCAATTCAGTTACTTTTTTTGGGGCCAATATAAAACGCAGCTTTTAACGCAGGCTGCGTTATGCAGGCTGCGTTTTTCGTGTATAAAACGCAGCTGCGCAGTCTGTATAGATATTTTGGGAAAACGCAGCTTTTTCTAAATATATTATTAGACAATATGTTGTGTTTATAAAAAAAGAAGTATTCACTGTTCTTTATAGTAATTTCATTAAAATATCGTTATATCTTTATGATATAGTATTGTGTGTTTACCAAATAAGTGAAAATATTTATTTATTATGTTGAGGTAATTTTCTGAATTGCCTATAGATTTTCTTTACGTCTGAATCACTTGCAAAAAGATACATCTATATCCGAATTTTCTTTTAATTTTGTTATAAATTGTAAAATATTGTAATACTTTATCCTGACTTTTTGTCCCATATAACATTCGAATTATGTAGGATGCGATTTAAGGATATACAAAGGAGCCATTATAAATAAAATGCAGGGAAATTGCAGCTTTTTAAACATACGGGAATCGTTAGAAACAATAAAAATATACAAAAAAATGTAGTGTTTTTCTGTCTGCAATGTTTTTAAATCAATGTACATTGGATTGATGGTAAGGTCCATATTTAGAGATATGTTTTAAAAGTTTATTTATTAGGCTCGATAACTGTTGTTAAGTGTCATGATACAGAGTTTTTCATCTTAAGGATTTCTATGAACGTATGTGCTTCAAACAAATACGTTGTTTGTTTAATAATTCCACATACAGATATTAATTATTTATTCTTACTCCTTTATGTCGGTAACTTGGAAGATACCTTATGCCTTTTAAAAAGCGCATCAATGGAAATTGAGTTTTTTGTTAATTATTACAGAAATTATTTTTTGTCGAGTTCTATTGTTATTGAACAAAATTGTCATCACTCAATAATTCAAAAATTGACTTTGTTGCAGTATATATTTTCAATGTTATGTTTTAGTCATTCTGCTTGCAAACTTGCTTACAAACAGTCATTCAGGCTATATTCCATAATATTTGTTTTAATGTTTATTTGTTCTATGTTCGCAAATTTTCGTTTCAAACGGATATATCTAGATTTAGTTTATAAACAGTTGAGAATTTGTGTTAATTAGTGTTCACTTTTCATATAAATATATCTACTTTATTGTGTGTTTGTGTTGGATTAAAAATGGCTTTAGTTTTTGGACATAGCCAAGTAAAGTACTTGCACGAGTACATTGACTCTGAAAATATTGTCACTTTGTGCTATCCAGGATACAAAGTCAAAGACTTTTTGGATCTGGACATTGTGTTCCAAGTGGTTCCTTCAGTGTCGGTATGTGTGTTTTATAATGATATAATCATATCACTGTCCTTTTCTAATAACGTGAAATATTGGCGATGATACTAACAGTTTATTCGATAAATATATTGTATCTTACGATAATATGATATGAAAAGGATAATGTTGGATTATTATGAAGATATAAAGTGCACATACTATAATTTAAAGAGATACATTCAAGTTAACAAAATAAAATTATGATGTCTGTCCGTCTGTCTGTAATATTACATGAAATATTTATATTTTTGAAATTTGAATATTTCTGAGTAGAATTACAAAAAAAACAAATTTAATTTATTAATGTTGTTTATAACTTGTAACGATAAGCGCAAGAAAGAAATGGTATAAATGGTTATTTATAATTAAAAACAAAAACAGCCAACTGGTTCATGATAAGAAAAATTACGAAATATGATGTATTAATAAATATTTGTTTCTCCGGTGATATGAATGTTCATTTTTGTTTTGTTCATAAATTTAATAAAAATTTAACGGCAAGACGATATCCTTCTTGTTGCATGTCACACTGTTAATGGGCGTGTCTTGTGACACCTAAATTAATTGACTGTGCTTTTATCATCCAATCAATGATACGAAATCAACAACGATACGAACATGTTTATTGGCACAATGACACGTTGTAATTGTACAATTGTGCCGGAGGCAGCTTGTCGCTGACCACGTCCTCGTTATCTTGCAATAAACAAGAAATCTGCTACTGTGCACAATTATACAAGCCAATTAAATACAATTAACCAATGTTCTAGCTACACCGATCGTATTTTCTTAATTTCTTTTTTTTTGTGGGCTTCATGACTGCTTAATATTCTAAACAAATGTTAGATTGCTGTTTTATCAAATACAGTAAGTGAAATTTTTTACAGTGTAAGTGAATGTAAATTATATTGGATTCATATTGACATCAGGATTTAAGGGGAATGAAACATATTTTAGTTCTGTTTGACTTACAACCACTCAGCTGCCTCACAGGGACTTGTATCAAGATTGTTTACAAAAATAGAAATTTTTAAATGGATAAATTAACTTCATTGACATTTTCAGCATTTTGAACAAGTCATAGCTTTGCACATTTCATACATCCATATCTCTGTTTTATTCATATTTTTTACATACAAGAATTTCAGCACTTTATCATTAAAATGAGACAACAGCATGACTATCTCCTCTCCCAGATTGGGAATGCGGATTAAACACCCCTGATGTTTGGTCTACCTCAGTCAATCACCATCAACAAGACGGGAAGCCGAGATGATAACTGGTTTATAGTCACGATGGCCTGTACAGCCGACGGGGGAAAGCTACCCCTGAAGTCATGTTTAAGAGGAGGATATTGCCCAAAGGCATGAAGTGGCCCAAGGGGGTGAATGTCAGTTGCCAGGACAGGTGCCATAAATCAAGTCAAGTAAAAGAGACCCTGCGCCGTGAAGCCAACTCCTATGTGGCGATTATACCCCCTCGATGTTACAGCCCACAAATGTCAGCATCAACTGGCCCATGATGGTGCTGTTACGTAACAAGTGGACAACTTGGTATGCCGAGGGCCAGCATACATTTACACCTTCCGGGAAGATGAGAAAGCCTGATCTAGAAGAAATATGCCAATGGATAAAGGAGGTTTAGAACGAAATCAATCCAGGGATGATCAAACACTCCTTCAAGAAGTGCTGCATATCAAACAGCATGGATGGAAGAAGATGACATCCTCTGGGCCGACATGCAGCAGCAACAGAAGGAAGACTAGAATTAAGACGATGAGGCTGATGACTTCTACCAGGAAACTCCACCGACGATGACAGACGCAGAATTCGCCAAATTGTTCGAAAGCGACGACGATGAAGAAGGATTTGACGGCTTCTAAACAAAACTCGACCACAACCAACAGCCCTTTTATGGCCAACCAACGGTCCTTTTCAGGGCCAAACAATGGCCCTTTTCAAGGCCACAAATTTGCACAAAAAGTGTGCTTTCAATTGTCAAAACAAAAATCAATTCCCAGACCGATTTAAAAAAAACATGAAGATGAAACGAAAAAATCCCCCGATCCCGATTTTAGTTTTTATTTTAATTAATGACCTGATGATTAACAATTATCTTTCAATTGTGTAGTGCTGGGATAGCCGAGAGAACATCCTGTCTGGGGTGTGAACTATATACTGAGGCAGAGTGTCATTACGTAACACAATACACATGGTCTTAGGCAAACAGTCTCGACGTATTATTCAAGCCACTTAGAGAATTATAAGCACTTGGCACACACAGCGATTTACGGAACAATTGGAACATGTTTCTTCGAGTCAAATAGAGCGATTCAGTGACGCAGGGATTGCTTCAATGGGGGCCGGCTGGATCTGTGAATACGTTTTGCGTCTTGTCTTTGCTTTTTTCCTTGAATCTAGACCTCAAAGAGGGGGTGCATCTTATCTTTACTTGCGTCATCTCAAAAAAACTTTACGGTAGTTAATAAATTCTATCTAGTACATAAGAACATCAAAGTCACTTCGACTTGTCAATATAGAATCTAGATGGGTTACTGAGCTAAAAATCAGTTTACAAGTATCATTAAAGAAACATTCAAATTAAAGGTGTAGTTTTAATGTTGTGGAGGCATTTAAATCTTCAGCAATGATATTCAAATCGCATGCAATCACATGCAATTATTTTATATGTTATCTGTCGGACTGACAAAATTTCTGTCGGACCAGAACTTTCTCCAAGCCAGTCAGTCCAAACGACTGGCAACTTTTTTCATACACATATATTTTCCATTTGGCACTCAGTGATTCAATATCCTTTATAGATACACATCAGTTACTACATTTTAGACAGAGGAAAACAACTCTTTTACCTGAGCTGTTTAAATGACTTTGTTGCTAAATTATTATAATCAACATGTCTCCAACCTTGACATTGACTTCATGCTTCTAAGTTGTGGTGCAGATATAATTGATGAGTTCTTATTTATCTTATATTTCATGTAAGGGAGACAACTTTGCTTGTCAGAGCACCTTAGAAGGATCTTTTCAGATGGTGTTTGGTTGATGATTCATTTGTTGTTGGTTTTCTTTATTATATCAAACCTACTTGTTTACGGTCATATTGGCAATATCCAGGAAATTATTGGTGGAGGAAGACCCTAGTCTGGAAAGAACCACCAGATGATGTCCCAGTTATACTACAACTCTATCTTATCTTCTCCTGGGTTAAAGTAACTAGAAGTAGTGAATCAATCATCTTCGTCATGGTTAATTCTATCATATTCTTCCACTTTTGTTCTATTAACTTTGCTTTTCTAATAAAATTTATTTTAAAACAAGCAAAAACTACTTTAGTGACTTAAAGATTTGTTAGGGAGTCCAGAAATCTCTGTGTGCCACGTACCGTAACTCCCAGGGCCGGGATGTAAATGCAGATGGTTTAGCAGTGAGGGCTCCCACAGGGCAGAGGTCAATGATGTTTCCGGACAGTTCAGATTTGAACATCTTCTCTACATAGGTGCCCACTTGCATGTCTCCCCCTCGACCAGTTGTACCAAGGTCATCCACACCAGCAACCTCACTGGCAAATCTGAAAATATAGGACAACAGGTAAAAAAAAAAAACCATGCTAATACATTATTATTTCAAGAAAATTATCCTTAATGAATATTTTGTTTTAAAGCATTGGCTCTACCATTATATAAAGAGGCACATACGTCACAAATAAAGACAAGATATTAATTCTGAGCTTGTCTTGCATACTTCTTATATTTACCTTTTTTTGACAAAAACAAGTTACGTAGCATCAACTATCAACTAATAAACAATTGATGGTTGTAAAATGTAACATAGTTACTATTCTGAGAGATCCTTTCAGATTTATTGAAGTGGTCCTAAAAACAAAATAAATGTTAATGTACCACTTTAAAAGAATAAAATATGTGACAACATAAATAATATCCTGTGTCTGCACTTACCTGATACAGCGAGTACAATGGATACACCTAGTCATTATTGTTTTCACGAGAGGTCCTACATTCTTGTCTTCTACAGCCCTGTAAAATATAAGCAATCAAGATTTAACATCACTAACAGCTTCACAAAGTTAATATAATGTTATGAAAATGATATTAAATATGAGATGGGATGGGATTTGTCGGCATTTTTGCAGTTACTGTGCAGCAACATTTCTATCATTACAGCACAGGGGCAATTATAAGGTGCCCAGGGACTGAACGCGGCTGGTCCATTATACTGACACGGACGAATCAGGCGAAATGCTGTCTCCTTAGCCCGAGCGTTAGGAGGAAAACCACTACTACCAACTTTAAAGTTTTTGGTTTGATGCAGCCAGGGTTTGAACCGCAACCTCCCGATTCTCAACCCGACGCTCTACCTCTTGAGCAATTGCGGCTGGTTGATATTAAATATGACAATTTTTAAAGCTATTTGTCAGGACACTAAAGAAATGACAAAACAACATATGCAGACAGAAACTCCACTCAAAAACTTAAAAATGAACCCTTGAATTATCAACTGTAGTGGTGTTGTATCATTTAACTGATGGTTATAACTGTAGTTCTGGTGTCTCATTATCATTAAGCTGCCTAAATTAACCATCTACCTTTTCCCGGAGAAGTCCATGTCTGTGAAGCGGCTGCGGTCACTGCCGAATGCCATAGACTGGTCCTGGAGGTCACATTCGCCACCTTGGTCACAGATGGGACAGTCCAGTGGGTGGTTCATCAACAGAAACTCCATCACACCCTCACGAGCCCTGCGGGTCAGTGGTGAGTCTGTCTTGATACGCATTCCCTTCATCACAGGCATAGCACATGAGGCTACAGGCTGTCAATACATACATATACTTGAGGCTATAGGCTGTCAACAAATACAAATTTGCACTAATACAGCCTTGATAGAAGCTGGCATATAAAAACTTCAAAAAATATTTAAAAGTAAAATAAAGTAACTGGAATGATTTTAATAGAAATTGTTATATTTTTTGGCAACTTCTGTTAGTAAACAAGGCGATTTTGTTAATACAAGAAGAAGATCCCTTAGAGATGTATTGAAAAACAAAGTATCTATCAGAAATTTATTGTGGTCATCTACTTGCCACAACCAATGTTTCAGGAACATGGGCTAATGCATTCTCTATAATTCGATCAGAAACAAAAGTCACAGTGTTATGATTTCAACATTTGCTTCACTAACCTCAAAACCAATAATGGCCATTACTTATAATGACCAAAGTTTCTACTAAGTTGGAGGATTGTGGATTCATATGTTCTCCTGATATTGATCTGTTCAAAAATTTACTTTCAAAGTCACTGTGACTTTGACCCTTGTGATACTGACTCCAAAACTGATAGGGGTCATCATGACCAATATCTCTACCAATTTTGGGAATTGTGGACTAATGCCCTTTTTTAGATATCATTTAAAACATCTGCTGAACAAAATACATAAATAAATTATGATGACATTTGATCTATATGATTTTCCCATTTTTAATAATTTTTCTACCAAGTTTCACCTACATCCAACAAACAAACTGACGAGTGATATGGCCAAGGACAGAAATATTTCATGTTTTGTCTATTTTAATCAAAGGGCCAAAGCACTATTAGTAAATGGTAAAGCACCACAACAACGGATGTGCATCATTTGCCCATTATCATAAATATTTCTACAGCTACATCTAAGCATTACTTATAATGGACACCAAAACAATATATCTCAAACTTTTGCCATGGATAATAAGCCATGGAACAGATGTGGGCTTGCAGTTTCTATCCAAACTGTTCAGTGATTATCGAGATATGGCCTTGCAATAAACCATGTCACCAAGGATTACAGCCAATGTAGACATAGACATGAGTAAAAAAGCTTTCCCAACTTAAAATCACAATTCAAGGTAAAAATGAAAAAAAAAAACATGAACAAGATAGATTTTTCATCAAAAGAAAGACTTTTAGTGCTATATCTTCACTATGGCAGGAGAAAGGAGATATGAAACATGTATTAATGCATTGCATACTCTGTCTCAAAATCAATAAGATTTATATGGAATATTTAAAAGCCATATGACAAATGACAAGACTATAGGGTTAGCCTTGTACAAAGTAGAATAACTGTATTTTGGAGTAGTTAGGTTAATCTATTAAACTATATAGTAACCTTACCTTTGGTGATTTCTCAACCTCCACAAGACACATTCTACAGTTGCCAGCAATGGACAATCTTTCATGGTAGCAGAACCTTGGGATCTCCACACCTGCCTCAGCACATGCCTGCAGATGACACAATAAACACAGAATTAATTGATTAATTAACTAATGGAGGTTAATTGTATTATTATCTATTCAATAATTGGCTGGTATAAACCTGTGTGTTTATAAAATATAAAGTAAATTAGCTAACAAAGTTATGTCAAATTTTCTTAAAACTATCAATGTATACTGTCTGGCTTCAGCAACATGCAACACAGTGTTGTTCAAAGAATAACATCTCATGGAAGGGTTTCAAAGCTGAAGTCATCTGAACAACACTTACACCACAAAACAATTACTAACTGGTGTATATTTGTATCAGAGACTTCTTCAATGTTAACTCACAATCAGTGAGTACGGAATACCAGTAAATTAATGATTTATATTCCATGACAATTAATATTATCATTACCATCAGTCCTCAACATCCTCCTTATTGCAATATCCATACCGCTTCTTCGTGATGTTTTGATTTAGAAGTATATCACAGCAACACATAGCAATGTCCGGCTATTTCAGTAGAGGAAAACCACAGACATTTGTCTGACTAGAACCACTAGCGCACCATTTGTCAGTTAGAAGATCTGTACACAATAAGTCCCTTTGTCTCGACCAGGACTCAAACCCAAAGGTTAAGACTGGTCTTGTCAGAGGAGTTACAAGAACAAGACTCTACTTCTCTGCTATGGGCGGAGTTACAAGAACAAGACTCTACTTCTCTGCTATGGGTACCCCAACCTTTTTGTATTTGTTATAGATATTACCTACAATCCTTTAAACTGCTAGAGATGTCACAATCTTAGAAATCCTTATTGATCAATACTAGAACGATCACTTAAGGTGATTAATACCCCCACATGGGTGCTTGATACTGAAATGTTTTGTTTATTGGGATAATTATCCCACCAACAGTATTTCAGAGATATTTCAAGCAGATATAGTGCTGCCTTCACTGTGCATAGCATGCTGTGAACATCTGGAATGATACCACACCCAGTATCATTATCCTAAAAACATTGTGGATCTACACTTATATTTCTTCAGGGTTTGCAAGGGAGCTATACCACAACCGGATCGAACCCGGGGCCTCCCATAAATGGTGCTGAAGCTCTACTTATTGCACTAAAAGGAAGAGTTGCTTGATTCTAGAACTGAAAAGCTTAGAATCAATGGCTAAGGTAACACAAGAAACAAAGACACATGTAACAGTGACCTTGATTCCACCCGCCCCATTTTCAATCCTAAGTATCAACTTTGCAGAAGCTACCTATACTGCAAGTTTTATAATAATATCTCCTTCCTATCTTAAATTATTGAGCAGAAAACAGTTTTTCTATTTTCAGTAACAGTGACGATGACACCACTGGCCCACTTTCAATCCCATGTGTTTGTTGTCTTCACAGAAAATCATCAAGTTTCATCAAAATATCTCCTTCATAACTAAAGTTATTGAGCAGATAGTGTTTTTTTCTATTCTTAGTAATAACAACCTTGACATTGACCCCACCAGCCCAAATGTCTTACTTGACTTGTATCTTGATGTTACAATTGTTTACCAAACATTGTTTATATCGGTGAAGCCTTTCATAAATTAACATTCAGAAAACATTTATCTTTTTTTAGTAACAGTGACCTTGACCTCACCAACCCCAAAGTCAAATCTGACCTATATCTTATGATGTTACATCTGTGTAGCAGATATCTTTAAACCTGTCAAGCGTTTCATAAGCTATCATCCAGCCCATGAAAACTATCTGGCCAACCGACAACCTCACTCTTATATAACCCTTCAAACCTAATTTGTAATGGTATAATAATAGAACATCTATTTTTTAATGAACACATACCTGTAACAGGGTGGTCCCCGGTTCTACCATCACAGGTTTGTCATCTACAAAAACTTCCAATTTGCTGGGAGCAGCTGTTGAATTACAGCGAGCTGGAAGCAAAATTACGTCATTACTAACAAGATTCCTATGGACTAATGATTTAACCAAGAAATGTGTCACTCAGGAAAACCAATATACACTCATAAATACACGTTATAACTAAAAGCTTTACAGTATCCCAACCTAAAATGCCATATATTGTCCTGATGATTAAGGCTGCATATGATATAATTAAATGTATTTCAGTATAAATGTATCTTATGATTTTGTATGATTTATGCTTCACATTTGAGGAATATCTACATTAAATTAAATATTCCTTCTTAGTTTTTTAAAAAAAAACTTCAATTCCCCTTTAAGAATATTTTATTAATATTAACTGGCTTCAAATTAATAGGCTCAATGAAACAGGCAAAAAGGAATAGAGACAAATATAGCCAAAATCAACCTATATTTTTACAAGTTAACACAAATAGGCAAGATAGCTTTTAGCAGGTATGGAGCAACTACATTCATTGTTATAACTTTGTTTCCAGTTTGATTCTAAATACCACAATGTACCAATGCTAAATTGTTGTAATGTATTCATTTCTAAACTATTTTTGTGCTTGCAGCTTAATTAATTCACAAAAAGCATATGATTTATTCCTTAAAATGTTGTATTTTCACTAATGCTACACTGCAAATAAATTGTTTAGTTTAAATAACATCACAACAACATAATAATAAAATGGTCATTATTCAATTCAAGGAGGAACAATTCCAGGATACAATCAAATACAATTGGGCATGTTGTATACATAACAATAAAATGGTCATTTTTGCAGCTTCAAGCAATTAATGAAGGATGGCAAACTCCCAAAAGAATGACAGGCGGACTGCAGGTGTGCTAGAAGACCTTTCTGCCATAGGTTTTAGCCCCAATTCGGGCCCTGACACAGTTGGTGACACGTTGAGGAGTAGAACATGTCTTTAAATGCAGTGATCAAAGACACCACCTGACTTTAACTGCAGTGAAACACATTTCAAATGTATACATACCAAGGCTTGCGACAGCATTGTTGGCCTTTAGGCCGCGGACCAGTGGCCATAGCCTCAGCATTCTTGACCCTAACAAGAGATAAAATATGCAGAGTAAAACATTGATCAGAAAATGGGTGGGGCATTATTAATGCCCTCAAAGTTCAACTGGAAAAACAACAAAGAAAACATACTGTCATGTGAAAATTAACACGTCACACCTAGTTTGGGATGAGATTTGCATTTTTGCCAATACTGTGCAGTGACATTTCTTTTATGGCAAGGGGCACTTGTGGGGTGCCCAGGGACTGAACCCAGCCAGTCCATTATACTAACATGGACGAGTTAGGTGCAATGCAGTCCCCCTTAGCACCAAGCATTAGGAGTGAAGCCACTGCTACCAACTTTAAAGTCTTGACCCGGCCAGGGTTTGAACCCGTGACCTCCCAATCCGCAAGCCGACGCTCTACCACTTGAGCTATTGCGTCCGGTTACACCTAGTTTGATCCAGCTCAACAAAACATTCCCTAAGAACTTTGCTAACCAGCTGGAGCAATGGAAGACTGTGTATTATTATTAATTATTATTATTATTAATTACCAAACTTATATAGCGCCCTTTTCATATACACGTTCAAAGGCGCTTTACAATGATATAAACTAATAAATAATTACAGCAATACAATTAAAATACTAAAACAGCATTCAATAATAAATCTACGACATACTAAGAACAAGAATATGAGACAATCAATTAAAATGTGGTATTAACCTAGTCGTTTGAAATTAAAATAATTGAATATCGACATCATATGATTAAAATATTCTAGCGAAACTTCTAAGATACTTAATAAAAAATAATGTATTTTATAATCAACATTTTAAGTACGTGTCACTCTCTTAAAAGATATTAGCAGAATTAAAACAAAATTGTAAATTTATGGTTGATATCATACAGTAGTCACACAGTTTTCTAAAATCACTGTCTCAGTTTATTCACGATAAAAATACTATTCATAGGCTTGTTTGAAATAGTGTGTTTTAAGTGCACGTTTAAAAGAACACAATGAGCTTGAGTCTCTCACACCTGTCGGCAGATCGTTTCACAGTTTCGGAGCTGCATATTCAAATCGTCGGTCGCCATAGGTTACAGTTTTACTTGTTGGTATCACTAAAGTAAGTGCTTTGTTCTGAGATCGTAGATTCCTTCGTGGTTTGTAAACACATAACATTTCTTCCATATATTCCGGCGATTCTCCGTTTAAAGCTTTGTAGGTATGTGTTAAAATTTTGAACTGGCTTCTGTATTGCACCGGAAGCCAATGTAATTATTTAAGTACAGGTGTAATATGATCATACCGAGAAGTTCTGGAGATGATGCGTGCAGCTGTATTTTGAACAATCTGCAGTTTGTTGATTAATGTTTGAGGTACTCCATACAATAGTGCATTGCAGTAATCTAGGCGCGAAATGACCAATGAAGTGACAAGTTGTTTAGATGCATCAATTGTCAGATATTTCCGAATTCTGCCTATTTGTCTAAGATGAGCATAACATGATCTTCATACCGAATTGATGTGTTTTTCCATGTTCATATTTGAATCAAAGATGGCACCTAAATTTCTAACGTTAACCGATTGGTTTATTTTAGAGTCACCCACGCTTATCGATAGATCTTTAATGTGTTTGGAGTTATACGGAGATGAGAACATGATGACTTCTGTTTTATCAGTGTTAAGTTTGAGCATGTTTGCATTCATCCATGATATTATGTCTCGGAGTAGAATTTATCATTAACCTCATTCTGTAATAAAATAACTACAGATAAGGTGTTTCTCTAAACATTTTTTGCCAGTGTTCACTTTTTTTGTACCGTCTCTAGTAATGCAACATGTTTTGGCTTTTGAATAAGCAAATAACCTGAAAGAAGAAGAATCAATGGTGTCAAGGCGCCCTCTGGAAGAACCATTTGCAAATTATATATACTTAAAAGTCAATCGAATCGGAACTGTTAATTTTGTAAATGCTGATGCCTCAGATGTATTTTAGTACTTGAAATTTGGAACAAAACTGCCAGTCTTCCAATCTACTCGTTACATGTAATAAACCTGATCCAAGCTTGTGTACTTGATATTTTCATTTTCAAGGGTGCTTTTGCTGAGTTACTATGTTTCATTTGCTTTCCTATTTCTTTTTAAAATACAACTGGACTAGCAGAAACCCAGATTTCAAGCTATATATATATATAATGCATCCCGTTTTCGCTAGTCCCCGATTGCTGGAGGTCATTCATGATACAATATTAAAAGAAATAGGTCATTTGATAATATACTATACAAGGACCCTGAGGGTAAAATTATAATAAGTAATATACAAACAATTAAACAGTTATTACATTCTTTTTAATTAACTTAAATATACAGTCAACTCTCGTTATCTCAAATTTCAAGGGACCGTAGAAAATAGTTTGAGATATCCGAAGTTTTACTTATCCGAATTTAAGGATAGTTTGTGTAAATCTTAAGAGTCTTACCTGCTACATGATGACTGGTAATGACTGAAATTTCCTTGTTATATCTTGTTATATCTGCCACTGTAAACTAAGTTTCTGCAAGTTTTTGTGTTTTGCATGTTTAAAGTGTTATTAGATTTTTTACAATGTAATTTAATATTCTTCTTTTTATTGTAGGTTGTTGCGTCGTCGTAAGTGCATGGCCTAATTTTGTATGCCTAAAGCTGATACCTCTCATTTTATTTACAAGTTGAGAAGGCCGTGTCAACAAGTTCTCAAAAACTGTTACAACAACAAGTACAAACTGAAACACTTTAATCAGCGTTAATTGATTAACGAAATTGTTGTTCATTAAATCAGCTAATTAAATACTAATTGATTAACCTCTTCTCTAAATTACGTGACATCCTGATTGCCGATAATTGGCGATAAAACTCGCGCCCAAATCTTCGCGGTTTCACGGTAGGTGTGAAAATCACTATTGTTGTCGTTTTGATTCTTATAACAATTTGAAGTTTGAGATAGACTAACTGATTTCAACAGTTTTATACGTGTGGGGACAAAGAATTTAGTTTGATACATCCGATAATTTGACACATCCGAATTTGAGTTAAGGGGAGTCGAACTATATAGAAACTAGAGGGTAAAAACGGGACCGTAGAATACAGTTTGACATAACCGGAAATTTGAGATAACCGATTTTGAGATAACGAGAGTTGACTGTATATAACATATAATTACAACATTTAATGAATAAATTAAGTGTACATATTCACTAACATAAAATTTAAAGACTTATTTTTTGTTGCTTATTAGAGCTGCTAATCTACACTGAAAGAAGATGTGTCTGGCCTAACCCAGAGATGATAATTTACTCTTAAAGATTTTAATGAGGACTACATCCATGCTAATGAATTCCTTGTGTGACGACAATTACATTATTAATCAGTGTCATCTGCTCTTCAGCCAACCCATTCAGCTCCAGCCCCTAGCCGTAGCATGCCATTGGTTCATGGACAGTACCTTTAAGGCTGTCCATCAACTGTTTGGTTCTATCAATAAACGCATTGTCTGCAGTGGTGAAAATGTAAAACAAGTCCCACTCATATACGCATTGATGTCCTGCCAAACAAACCAGGACTATATTGCTGTTCTTAACTCACTAAAGGAGTGCCTTGGACAACTAATGGTTGAATGGATCATGTTGGACTTGGAAGCTGCTGCTTAGCAAGCCATGAAAGAATTGCTTCCACATTTTTTTGTGAAATGATGCTCCTTTCACTGGGGCCAGCGACACTATCTGAAGGCCTCTCAGCTGGGACTGGCAACTGCCTACATGAAGAGACAGAGCATACATCCCTACCAAAGAAAGTTCATGGTACTATCATATTTGCCTGCAGAGCATTAAAAACTACGCTCAATTTTCTGCATAACCACAAAGAAGAGCCTGTAAACTCTTGTATGCTTGCTGACCATGTTTCGCCCGACTTGGATAGATGGGCGTGTGTAGACCCAGATAATCGATAGTTTGTTTATTTATTGCGTTTATCGTCCTAACAGTATTTCAGTTATCTGGAGATGTTGTCCACTTGACAGGCATGAGACTGGCACCAGAAGCAAAAAATCTGACAATTGATGGGGGTTTGGGGGTCTAAGCCCCCCAGTCGAAAAATAAAGACAGCCATTCCCATGGTGCCTAAATCCAACTTCCAGAGAGCTTTTTCTTACTTTGGCTTACCCCTATATACTCATACTGAACAAAACTACCAGCTTAAGAATGTTCATATTTCATGACTTTTTTGCATTAAAATCACACTCACCGTAAAAACATTACACTGTCAGACTAGGTCTCAAACTGCTTCACTCAATGATTTCACAATGTTCTCTTTCACTACTATACATGTATCAAGTAAACATTGTCTCTTATATTTTATCTCTAATAAATGTTTTACTTCACATCATTGTTTCTAGGCTTGAGCAACTGTCCATCTGCTATAAACTCCATCCAGTTCCATTTGAAAGCATTCTTTACAACCGAATCTATTGTTTTCAAGATTAGTCATCTTTTCCACGCTCTGCAAACCTGAAAGCCGTCATTTTTAAGAAAGAGCTCTCCTATTTGGAGAAAGATCTCTGGAGTTAAAAGCCGTGCGTAACGGTATCTAAGAAATCATAACAATACGACGGAGGCTGCCATGTTTTTTTTTTATAATGTTGCTTACATCATTGCGTAGTATATGATGAAATAGTAACAACTTATGACATGTTTAAAATATGATAAAAATATGTTTATCTGGTCCCACAGATCGTTGGTTGGTGACCAGACCAACTACCCCCACCCCCAAATTAATCCCCGGATCTCTGTGAATCTCAGAACCCTTCTAGACTGTGAAAAAAATCGGAAAACCGCCGAAATTTGAAAAAATCTCATGCCTGACTTGAAGGAGATATAATGCCTAGCACCAAGAACACACCAAGTCACATTATCCTGACATCAGTCCAACCAGTTGTGGAGCTACCCTTATATTTGCTTAAGCATTAGCAAGGGAGCTAAACCACTAGTCCACTACCATTTTTAATAAACCGGGGCTCCTGTACTTGGAGCCGATGCTCTTATGCTACCAGGTCTGGTCCGAATTTTGACAGGTGTTCTTGGAAATGGTAAAAACTAACAAAAACTGAGGGCTGGCACTGGTGCCATAACGCCAGAGCTGCCAGCACTTGACTCCCATTCTACATGCTGGTGAGACTGCTCAGCTCACACTGGAGTCCATTCAGGACCTGAACAGGATACACAAGAAGCAATAAAGACTTTTGATGCTCTGTACAAGGTGTAACATAGGGAGAAAATGTGCAGCAAGTCTGGGACTCAAACCCTGGATAAATTACTTACAGGACAAAAGCTCTACCTATCAAGCAAACAGGACCACTTACACATTCTCACCCTATCACCCTGCTACAAAGGCATGGCAAACATACGAGAAAGAAGAGATGTCTACAAACCAGCAATTAAAATCTGTTAGGCACATCTGCAGATTGAGACCTGTGACTACTTCACTGGACTAGTTTGATGAATGAACAAAGTCAAGTATCTAATGCTTGGCATTTAAGAGACAATGTTTTAACAAAAAGTAGTGAACATCCAATCTTTTTGAAAATTTGTGCTTAATGTCAAAATCAAGTTGTTTTTAATGAACACATTAAACTGTTGTAAGCTGATAGTGCTTTTAAGTAATTGATACTATAAGAGCAGTCTTGTTGTACTGTACTGATATGATGCATTAATGTACAACATGTAATATGTAATTTTAGCATGGAAGAATAAGAAAAATGTTGTACATTTTTTACAAAATGAGCTTTTTTATTTGGGTTGTCTTGTATAACATGTGCTATTTCTTTTTCTCGTGCATTTGAAAAATGTTACAATATATATATGTTATATCAATTTTGGGAAAATAAATATTGACAAAATACAAGAATGTGGTTGATTTAAAATAACAATACCACAATATCTTTGCCAAATTAAACATACTGACTACATAGTAAATAGAACCTTAAGCAATACATTTGCTCCTTTAAACAAAACATTAACACGTGAGAACAACACTTACTGAAACAGTGTGGTACAATGTCTCCAAATTTGGTACGTAATGTATCAAAGGTCTGAAATATTGTCTGATATTATCAAGGATTCAAGCTTGGTTGTCTGATTATAACCAGGCATAATCATCTACCAAGCAAAGATGTGGGTTATAATGTTTACATGCCATTTTAACGGGGGTGCCGGTCACTTCGGTAAATGACCACTTCGGTAAATTCATCTTATATAAGGATTAATCTGGTCGTTTCTGTACCAAAACGACCGGACTCATCCTTACATAAGATAAATTAGATAAATTTACCGAAGTGGTCATTTACCGAAGTGACCACTAACCTTCAATGGCATGTTTGGTGGATTTGTGCTTGTTTGTTTTAAAAGGGTAAAAACTGCCTGAAGATCTGAGTTTTCACTTTAAAGGATCATCACCTTCAAGGCCGGATGATAGTTTTGTCAGCACGCAAATAAATTAAGTGGGGAGACGTCAGTCATGACTAAATGTGTTAAAAGCAATACCTTTCCTGGTATTTCAGCTTGAAATCTTGTTAAGGGCTAGGAACTTAACTTGAAACAATTTATGCGAACGTGAAATGCAAATAAGTAACGATAATTTTGTAGCTCACCTTCAATTTCGGGTTAAGAACACCGGAAGTTGATATTCTATATTCACACCGAAAAGCAAAAATGATAAAAAGTAAAACATTTTTTATTTAAAATAAAATTCCTATTATTGTTTCATTTTTTATCGACCTGAAAAGGGTTTTGCTTGTTAAAATTTTCTTTATTTGTTTAAGTTTGATAAAAGCAATAAAAAGTTAGACTGGTCGTCAAATTTTACCGGCTCAGAACACCATTCGAACCCCAAGACACCACAAGACACCTCAATACACTTCCACATTTTATTTAAAATAATGAAAATATAAGTAAAACATGGCAATGACGATAATACAGCAAAAAGATTATAGAGGTTTTAAGAAAACCGATAAATATTCGAAAAATCCACTTTTTAACTTAAAATAAACTGAATTTTTCTTGTTAGCCACAGCACACGTTGTACGCGCGCCTGTGCACGCGCGCACATACACTTTTTTAGTTAAGATATATTTTATTTTTACTACGCGCATACGACGGACAGTCGTTATACAAGACCATGCATGCTTTGCACATGCTGCCAAGTTGTTAAGTGTTTGCTGCATGACCATGCCCTTGCAGCGTACAGAAGCCTATAAGAAATACGAGGTGCTCGTGGATATTGAAGGGTTGTCCTTCACCAACTTCCAAAGATTATAATGGGAAAACAAAAATGTGGTGATGTTTAAATAAATCACGAAAATCGACATATTAATTATGTCAGCGACCCTATGTGTGTGGGTCATCAAATGACTTCACCAAATACCTTTATAATTCTTTGCATAAACAAAAACGCCACATGTTTCGAAGCAATAAATGTTAAGCTTTGGTATAAGAATTAACCTTTTTAGATCATTGTGTATTTTAAGTGTTTATAAATTTCGGATGGGGAATTGATAAATTCGTAGTTCCTGTAGTGTGGCATTTTATTTTATTATCCCATCTGCATCTAGTTAAATCATGCTATACATATTGAATAAATACATTTGATAATTGTGTTCTGTTACGGAATTTTAACTGTGTGACTGATTATGCATTTCGTTTCACATCATTGAAATCTCCTACTTACTTTTTTATCGCCCTGGAGACAGAAATGTTCGTAAATTGTTAGATCTGCTGCTTCCGGCACAGAACGGTAAACACCATTCACTTGTTAGCAGTTGTCATTCTTGTTTGATGGTTCATGGTTGCTAACCAACTTGACAACGTTGTTTTAATTGTTTGTATTCCAGTCGATGGAGAAGTCTGCTCGTTAACGAAACTGTCCAGACTTCAATGAGTGGCTTCTTGTGCCATAAGTCATTACCTTCAATTTCGGTTTTAAAAATTGTATCGAACAAGTATAAAAGTTTCACTCATTTGTGTAGACACCTGTAAGTCATAATACCTATAAAAGTGAAAATTTTGTTAAATTATACATATAGTAAACTACTTGAAATGCCATATACTTAAAGTAATTTAGAAAAATAACTGCTAAAAAGAATTTTTGAATGAGCGAAAATATTATTATTGAATGTTAAATTATAGTCATTATAAATAAACGAACACACGTAACGAATTAATTTAACCATAGACTACATCACATCATCCCCTCTACCAGGGCGTTACCTCGAACCCTACACGCTATATACATTTCCTTGACCTCCTACACGCCTGTGTAATACAAGACACGCACTTTTAAGCAGTTTATATGTTATTTACTGATATAAACAATAACACACATTTTAACCATTATCTTCAAAACAGAACATAAATTATGACCGTATGAAAAATGCAATGCACCTATTAATTACTGTCCATTTTTCACTGATAGCATCACACACTGGAACAGTCTACAACACCACAGTGCCTCACTGCTTGATCCAGTGGATGGGTGGGTGAATGAATAATGTTTTATAGATCCGAGTGCTGATATTTCAACTACACTGTCTAATATGTGTCCGCATATGACTGTCTAAAATAGATTATGTGTGTTCTTTTTGTCTCTTTTCGTTACTTTTTTTCTTGATCAACCAAAAATGCAGAGGACCAGTCTCATTAACTTATCCTAGGTCTTTTTTACTGCAACACCGCCCGGCCGAACACGTTGAAATTCTTCTAAGAATAAATTTTGCAAGAAACATGGGTTTCGGCGATTTAAAAAACACGACTGGTCAGAAAGCGCTAAACGACTTTTTAGCCGACCGTAGTTACATCGAGGGGTATGACTTTAAGTTCATTATCCACTTACTGGATCGTTGATTCATGTGTATTTCTTGCACTGTAGCATGTTGTAAGGAGTATGCATACTAGTCTACTAGACACAGAGCTGCCACCCTAGGTAGCGAATTTGGCAGAACTCCGCACAGGTTTTTTTTTTTGGTTTTTTTTTTTGCAGAAGCACTTTCATACCCAGTACTGCATTATATATTAATAGAAAGGAATTTAGGAACTTGTTTATAAAGAAATCACTAAAAATAGTCAATTATAAAAATATTTACCTGATAATGTTTATGGTCTATTGATTGAATTTTTACAAAATTTATATTTATAAATCATGGTAAATTGTTTATAAAAAAACAACATGGTGACAAAATTAGTCAAATGTAAATCGGATAATGCTGTTTCAGTCAAATGTAAATCGGATAATGTTGTTTCAGATTCCAGCCATCCCAGGCAGATGTTGTTGTGTTCAACGCCATGGCGGGGGCTCCTCCAGCCAACCTGAACAATGCTCTCCGCTGGTACAACCACATCAAGTCATACGGCAGTGAGAAGTCCAGGTACATGAATATTATTAAATGTGTCATAAACTAATTTGCTTTAAAACTTGTCTTTTAAAGACTTGTCAACCCATGTAGCGTTTTCATTATGTGCCTTCTCATCCAGGGTAATTTTTGTTCATAGTTAAAGAAAATTAAAGAAGTTGGTGATGTCCAAAATTAAAGAATAATACTGGTAAACTATTAAATGATCAATCAATGGGCATGCCCTTTAAGAGCTTCTTCTCAGTACCTAAACTGTCAGAAAATGTATAACTTTTGCAATGTGACTTATTATTTACATTTACCTTATTATTTACATTTGCCAGCTCAAAGAAATGAAGGCATAATATAGCACACTGTATATCAGGTGTGTCACATGAAGAAGAAACTCGGTTGGTTGAGTGTTTCATAATATTTAAGCATACTGTAAATCTGTTTCCCATGTACTCATAAACCAACAATGCACAACATTGTCAGCCTTTTAAATGTTCATATAGTGGGTCATTTCTATCACTGTAAATGTGAATGTGACTGGTAATTTCTGTTGACTTGTAATTTACGTTGCATTTAACTGTTGACTTATTCTTGGGGTTCACCCTTTAAATATTGCAATGTAAATGTAGTAGAGAGCAACTTGTCTGTAATGATATTAAAAATCTTGAGCCCAACATTTTAACAGACTGTTGGTGTTCTGAATAGCCTGGCCATTTCACACATCTAATGTTGATATCATTCTATGTGTAGTAAACTCCAGGAACATTAAAACCCCACTTCTGTGTCTCATTGTTTCTGCTATGTAACAAGAAGCATGAAATATGGTGGATAGAACAAACTTTCACAGACATGCCGTCACCAAAGTCAGAGCCATTGTTATAAAATTGTGCTGCAGCTCTAGCTTGATGGTGAATCACTGGATTGGTTGGAAATGAATTTGAAATAACAAATGGGATCCAGGCAAAGAATTGCTCCTAACTAACATATAACCATAATCCAAGTAAAGTTTGAATAGTCTCTCAAACTTACCTATTTTGATGCTTTACACTGAATTATAAATTGAGTAGAAAATATCAACATGGGCACAGGTTTATTCTGGTCATGAAAAAAGTGGAGACAATGGGCACGTTGTAGTCTTTTTAACTCAAAAGTCATCAATGATGCCTCTTTTGTATGTCTGTATGTTGCTTGTTTGTGTGCTTGTACATAGTCATTTGATAAAGCAATGTGTTATGTGAAAAAAAAAAAAGAAAAAAAGTCAAGGTGCATTCTAAAATGAATCCAATTGGGCATTTAAGCGGTGGTGCCTGTGGTGTAGTGGACTTGACAACTTGCTACGCCTCTGACTGCTTAGCCTCTCACAGCATAGGTTGCAGTGCCTTTCGGGGCAAAGGACTTAATGTGAGAAGGTCTACTAGCTGAACTATGGTTTGCTGGTGGTTCTACATTTGCCTGGGGTTTTTCTCCACTAGAATAGCTGGATGTTGTTATAATGACTGTAATTGGTCACTGCAATATGAAAAAACAAAAAGAAAAAAAAACAGCATGCACAGAAATCCTTTTTTTTTTAAGTTTCATTCCTGCCCTTCCCAAAATAAGAGACCAAAGGAACACTTTAATGCAGAGGTTATTAAACAAAGTTATCCCTGTACATTGTTTTTTTTAATTATGAGGCAGAAAACAGCTACACAAACAGTTAGCTTTCAAAATAACCTGGCCATTTCACACATCTAATGTTGACGTCATTCTATGTGTAGTAAACACCAGGGATAGTAAAACCCACTGCTATGTCTCATTGTTTCTTCTAATCTAGGAGAAGCTTGAAACGTGGTGGATACAACAAACTTGAAAATTTGTTAACATTAATAGTTTGAGATGATTACAAGTTTGGTGCTCTTGTTTATTTTTTATCTGGTTCAAGCATAAGTGGTCCAAGTATTGAGATGCTTTTGCTTCCAAGTTTTGCATTCTGCGAGATGGTAGTATGGGCCATTTGTAGGTCTGTTGTCAGTTTTTGTGTGTGTGGATAACTCCTTGCTAATAGAAATTGTTCCTACTAGCAGTGGTGTATTAATATTAGGAATGTTAATGAATATTCAAATGTCAAGTCAGTATTCTAATAGAGATCTTGGGATTCGAATATTTTATCATTCTTATTAACTTTTGTAAAGTTTGTAAAATTGAAAGGGTATTTCTTTAGTTGATTGTATTATCTCGTAACGACTTAAGAAGCTGGCGATATGTGATTGCGCTCGCACTAATAGGGTATGGTCATGTCTTCTGATAGCAAATTCTGGCATCTGGTTAACAGCAAGAAATCACTACACCATGCATGGCCCCTTCTCTGACCCCTTTCCCTCCAATCACATATACAGCTGTGGAAACAGTACAACATTTAATAAACACACATGTCAGTTTATTGCTGGAGCAATCAGCTAAACTAATAACATAAGACTGCTGTACCCAGTTTTGGTCAGGATTGCGTGTAATAAACACATTATATACTGCTATACTTTTTGATAACAGTCCCCAGAACTTTTTTTTTTTTTTGGTGCACACAACTTGATCACCGTCAAGCAAACTTAAATTGTAATTACTTTTTGTTTCTGTCTCTCTACATCATAATTGTTATTTAATTTCTATACAATACATCAACATCTGCTATTTTCTGTCATTGCTATTTTCTGCTCTGTGTTTTTGCTGCTAAGTTCTCTTCAAATAACAAAAATTTAAATCTACAGACTTTCTAATTATCAGTCTCAGGTTTACTTAACACACTTAAACCTCACAAGCGTACACTTTATAAAAAGTCTTTATACATTGGTTGGTATTTCATCAGTTAATTAACAGTCCGGTAATCCTGACACTATGCAATCACAATTCATAAAATTAGCAATCAGGTAATCCTGGCACTAATTACCTGACACTAGGCAGTCATAATTCATAATGGTCACATGTGTATTGGTAACTTAATGTCCCTAATTAAACATGTTATGGCTTCAGATTAACATCCAAGCGATACTCTTAGCGATAATCAGCCAGTCATAATTTAACATCAATCCGACCACCAACCAATCAAGACTGATAATTGGCTGTACACTTGAGGGATTTCCCTAAATAAAACCTGCATGTTTTTGCCTAATTGTCTTACAGTCGATCCAGTATCACCTGCATCTTGTCCTTTTGAAAATGCCTTCTTTACATATGAATGTAATTGATAAGATTAGTTCATAGAACATTATTGATCGTGGTTATATATTCTTTGCATTTAGTAAGGTAAAATATTAAATTTGTGAGCTGTTTTTCTATTTGTTTTACATAATCATCTAATACAATCATAATATAATCTTACTCAATCTATACATTAACATTTAAAGGGGTTTAAATAGCTCCTTAAATTGATCATGTCATATATTAATACAAATAAGTCATTATTAATGCAACATGTCTTTAAACTCTAAATGTTAATGTACAAAGTACAACATGTTACAAAAAAGACATTAAAGTTTAAGGTGACCAATTAATAATGCATAAATTATACGGGGTTTTGTCTTAACATTGATTGGTTACTGTAAATGTTTAAATGTTCCTAATAATGCTAATGTTAAGGAACAATAATATTGTTCACACATTTATAAGCATTCTTTATTGACTGTATTCTCCTACAAGTTACTGCTGACTGATTAAAGAAACACCACTCCTTGTCCTTCAGTACATACAGGATAATGGCAGATTTATAATATTCCTGTTTCTATTTCTAAAAGTAGAAATTGCCATTTTAAAAGTAAATGCTATACAAAAATCGTAAATCTACAGCCGCTCTACATGAAGTAAGGCTAATAATGTCAATTATCGCAGAAATTTCGCAGAAATAAAATATTTTACATTTAAAAAACAATAAACATAATGATAATTATCTTGTTATGTGTTACTCTGATATAAATTCGTTCTGAATACTTGAATATGCTTCGAAAACACTTAAATCTCGTTTTTAGGATTCAATTTACATCCCTTATTAATATGTAGGTGTGAGTAAATATTAGATAAATTGTTTGCATTGGTCATTCTAGTTATTTCCCTTTCTATTTTTCAGAGCAATTTCTTGTTAAGGCAATACCTTTATTCTTGATCGTAAATTTTTCATGCTTGCATGGGTGACCTTTTTGTTAAGATATTCATAAAGATGAGATAGCACAGATTGCATTGTTCATTTCAGAGTTTTTGCTCTTCGTCATATATCTAGGCAAACTCCTGTGCAGAGATAACTCATTTATTATTAGCTGAAAAACCTTCGACATTCAGCAGGAAAATATATCAAGAACTTTCTTATTGAAAGATTTATTACACTTGTAGTTTACCGGGTGTTGGAAAGCCTCTAGACTCGTATGGACCAGCAGGTGGAGTCTCTGCTCCAGCAAAGGCTGATGATGACGAAGATGACATTTTTGGTAGCGACGATGATGATGACGAGTCAGAGGATGAAGCCACTAAAGCCAAGCTGGCTGCATACCATGCCAAAAAAGCCGGCAGTAAGTTAGGTTTTATCTCCAAAAATACTTGAGAACAATTCCAAATACATATTCAGAATGCTTAGGTATAAGTTTTGGGCTTAAGTTAAGGTCCAATCAACTTACTTACATTGTAGATTTGTCATCAAGCTGACTGTGTTTCCATGGTTCTATCCTGATGTTTGCCTGGGATTTTCTTTAATACCAATTATAGCTGGATCCTATTAATAAGACCATCACTATCCTAGTATTTTGGGGGAAGTGTATAAAAACAAAACATGCTTTGACAAAAGCCCTATGAGGATTTAAAAAACATATATTTTGGTAACTTTATTTACAGAGAAGGTCATTATTGCCAAGTCAAGCCTTTTGCTTGATGTGAAGCCATGGGATGATGAGACAGACATGGCAGCCATGGAGAAATGTGTACGGTCTATTGAGATGGATGGCCTTCTATGGGGAGCAGGTAAGTGACATGAAAAGTGTTATTGCAGGAGAACTTAAATTGTGATCGAATAAAAAAAATTAAGAAAGAAGGATTATTTCCAGTGGTTGAAGTGGTTTAGAGTCCCTGATGTTTATCATCAGTATCACACTGTTGTATGCCCTTCGGGGCAGAGTTGTTTTCTGACTCTTAACTTCTGAAGCAGCTCCACTTGGTCTGGGTTTGAGGGTCTGTATGGTCAAAACATTTGTTACCTGCAGTGTGCTGGTGGTTCTACCTTGACTGGTCTGGGTTTGTTTTCTGGACACCAGTAACAAGCGGACATTAAGTAGAAAAGGGTTTGGGGTATTGTCAACTAACCTTAGCTTTTTATATGGCAAATATTAATGGCAAATATAAATCTAACACATATCCAGTTATGTAGGTCATATAAAGTGGTTGTGCATAATTTGCACTGGCCTGCGTATACACTTTTTTTTATCTGGTGATCTTTTTTGATTTGTGATCCATAGCTATGATGACCTTTTTATTAAAAATATCTTCTCATTGTAGAAATCATTTGAAGAAAAAAAAGAGGGGTGGATGTCTTTGACCTGAAGGGTGATTAAAGCATAACAGGGTTGTTTTTTACCATATGATTGAAATAACTGTTTCCAGTTATATACAATGAAGTGATATGTCTGAAGCACAGTTTCTGTTTTCATTTGCAGCCAAACTGGTTCCTATTGGTTATGGTATCCGCAAGTTGCAGATAAATGCTGTCATTGAGGATGATAAAGTCAGCACTGATGATTTGGAAGAAAAGATTGTTGCCTTTGAAGAACATGTAAGAACTATTTTTCAATAGTGACTTTTTGCTCTTTTTTATTTAATGACTAATCACAGATTTGTTCTTGTATTACATTTGACTTGCATTGTATTACTTTTTGTCCTTCGGCACCGTATGACCTTTATATAGTGTCGGTGTGCCGTAATACCCAAAACAGATTTTGTTCTGTGCCTTTTTCAAATGTTGGTATATATTGCACTGCACATAGGACTGTCATATATTCCTGTAAACTACCGTATATAGACTTAAATCAGAAGTCAAGGTTTATACTGCTGTTGTAGCTTTGACTATTTGGTAAGGTAAATTATTGTTTATTTTAAAAATAAAAAGGATGAAGACGGCCTTAATCATTTTTTATTTAAGCTTTTACCAAAAGTGTTGCATTTTGTTAATAATTAAACTTCAGTGAGTTTAAGTTTAACACAAAAGTACATTATTGTTATTTTTACATACCTTTTTTCTCCAGCAAACAAAACCTTAGAGCAATCTGTCGAATGACTGCTCCAGGTACAGGAAAGCTGTTGTTCAGTGGTTCTAACCAAGTCTATGCTTTAAAAAATTGTTGAGCAAATTCTAGTAAACCCTACCAAACCATAGTAAAGGGTAAAGTGTATGTGTACCTTCTGTTTTTAAACTATGTTGCATTTGCTGAATATTACTTTATTGTATTTCAGATACAAAGCATGGATATTGCAGCCTTCAACAAGATCTAAGGGACTGTATTGTGTGTCTATTGACTGATAAAAGTGCTAATAAAACATCTAAGACAGCCAACTTCTGTGTTGAGTGTGTTTAATATGTATGTAAAGATGGAAGGTGTGTCACAGCAAAGCAGCACCATTCCGCAGGTGTACATTTATTAATGCAAATGAAATTCTTTGTGTTCAAATCCATAAATGTGGCACAGTAAATCTTTATATGTATCTCAAAAGTACATTTCACTTTGCTGTAATATAAATTCACTTTCTTAAGCAAACCTCTTTCAGTTATGGTTTTACGCTATTGAATTTGTTGTTTTTCTTTCAAAATATTTTTCACTGCTGCACTTAAAAAAAATGACCAATGCGCAAGACAAATTATATAGATATTATATTGGGTTAAAACTTTGTACTAGACCAGCCTTGATGATTAAGAATGCAGAGTGTGGACCCAGTATATAGGAGGGTACAGACTCCCTGGTTGAGGCACACCATATTTCCATGGTTATTAGATGAGTAAAAATGATAACTCGTGTTGTATTCATATTCATCTATAGTCCAAAATTACCACTTGATTGTGTACTTACTAACACCTCTAAAAATGTGTCGGTTTCCTGTGACGTGTTGACCTCCCAGATCGGCATTGGCAGAACATGAATTTCTTTGATCTATGTCACCAAGTAATGCAAGTTAGTGAGCAAGTGGGATGAGAGTGACACAGTACACAAGATCATAAGGGGCAAATGACAGTTCGCAGGGGGTTTGGTGTCATGTTAACTGGCCAACTATATGAGAGTAACATAACCATTCATAATGATTTCTCTGCTTTCGAGATTTGGCAGAGCGATTATTTTAACCAGTGCTCTATGATAACTCCTCTCACTGGTCAGGTTTCGCTGTGCTTCAGTGATCACTGCATCCTTGAGTCTCTGACCATTGTAGAGATCATGTACATTAATGTGGGTGTCAATGTAAAGATTTTCCTTATGGTGCAACATATAACAAAAAAAAACTTAATTTATTTTCATAATGTAACACTATTCCTTAGGGAAACTATTTAAAAACAACTACCGGTATAAATATAATCTCGTTTGTCAAGCTTATTTAAAATTTTCCTTCTTGTGGCAGAAAATGATACGAAAGCACCACAGGTCAGCAGAAAGACATCTCTCTTGAGTCTTGACCCAACAGTTTAAAAAGTGGAAAAATACCTACCCACAAGGGAGATAACAATGAATTTAGAAAGATGTCCCCTCAAAATAAAACGATGGAATGCCAGTGGTACGATTTCCACTTCAGATGTCGCATTGCTTTCAGATTGTGTGAAAATTTCAAATGCATTTGAGAGTGCACATTGCATGCCTGAAACATGAGACGTAATGGGTATGCATTTATCCCCTTTGCTTAATAGTAACACCATTAAGCCATTTACCTAGAACAAACCACACCTTAATGGTGTTTCCAGCAGGTAGTTTTCACTAAAAGTGCAGTTAAGACCTAAAAAAAGGTTCTGGAATACAACATTATAGGACAAACCTATGTCATAATTCCCAAATGCTATATTATGTTACTGTTTTTATATGTTGGTCTAATAATATACAGACATCCCTTCCCATTTAAATCAACTTCCCATTTAAATCAATCAAAATTAAAGTCAGTGACCCTTAAACCCCAAACATCTGTTCTTTCACCTTTACATATCTAATTATTCTTTAATGTTTCTGATACATTCAGGTTAGTGTTAGTTTATATTTAATGTGTTAAAGTTATTACTTGTGAATTAAACCTTCATATTATTAATATAAACTAACACTAACCTGTGTAAGTGACAAAAAGAACATGGCGCCTACTGATTAATAAAGTCAAGGTATTTTTGATATATCCCAGTTGTCAATGATATAACACCACAAGAGGTTTTAAGGGAGTGTATAAATGTTAACAATTTTGATTGGAGACTACAAAAAGACAACACCTTACCAGAAGCATCAATATATTTACAAAAGAAAATGTGAAAATTACATGTATATTAATTTACAAATCGAAATAACATGACCAGAAGCATTTGAAGACAAAAGTTTGAGCACCTGTTGTACAAGGTACTTGTAGCCAAGAAGTAATGCAGCTTGTTGTGAAAAATTGTCAGCTTAAACCATTAACTAGGATCACTTTATAGAAATGTAAAAACAATCCAACTGACCAATCTAATATTGCAATTCACAACATTATTTCACAAAAGAAAAATTGTACCAGCATATTATCGATCAATTGTTTCACATGCTTTGAAGGTATTTATACTTGAGTATTGGATTTATAACATTTTATGAATCCATTGATAAATAATTGTGTGCAGATCTTGAATTCAGTTTTTCTGTGAATATAAACAATAGTTGGATTATTAGTTCATCAAGGTGAAGTAATAAGGATTTCTAAGTGTGTATCATGATATCAAAGCATCCATTATGCTGTTGTTTTTTTATTGTTGTTTTTTTTATCGATTTATACTCAAACCAAGCAGTGTACTGCATCATTTTTAGAACCTGTTGAAGAGTGTAGAATACTTATTTTCACCTCTATCAACATTTTAGCCTTGTGGTTTTAATTTAATCATATTTCTATTTGAAAATGGCTAAAAACGTCCATGAAGGAGTTTTCAGAGACTTTTACAAGAATAACTTGCTGAGAATATACTTTAATGCAGTTTTATGTTTAAATCCTTTGTCCTGCTAATCATAAGATGAACATGCATAGACGTATACTTAGCAGATCCAGTGCTCCCTATAAGTAAGGATCTTCCATTTTCTGCGTAAACCATGTGACAGGATGTCTTCACTTCATTATGTGAAACATTGCTGTTTGACAGCTTCTTAGAGCAGTTAAATGTAGCACGGCATGTATTATATAATGGGTTACAAGCATTCATAACAGTTACAATGATAATTGCTGGATCAATAAGGAAATTGTTTTCTTTTCAACAAAGAAAGAAAGACTATAACTCAACAACTAAAAATAACACAGCCTGTTACAATCCTTGCAAATTAAACATTCTTTCATTTTTAAAAACACCATTCCCAAACTTGAAGGTGGCATCTGACAGTTTGGACCAAAGATTGTTATCTCAAATAACAAATCGGTCATTGTTACCTAAAGTCTTGCAAAATTCTGTTCGTGCTCCAAAAGCAGTTAAGCTGTGTGTACAGCGATGTATAAATCCCCACTTGTAGTTGCAAACAGGTATTGCCTATCTGAGCCACTCTGCAGAGACAGCTATTTTTAAACTAAGGAAACCATTTGACAACATACCCATGTAGTGCACTCTAACGTAGATATCCATTTTTAGAGGAGACCACTCTCAAGCTTATATATATTTGGAAAAAATTAATATTTAGTGCTTTTTGGCACAATATATAGAAGCTTTCATTATAGGTAATGTTCAAAATCGTATTAACTTATGACTCAAGTATTAGTTTTACTTAGACGAAAGTATTAGTTTTACTTAGACTAAAGTATTAGTTTATGAAGAAATGAAGCCTAAATTCCACAAAACAGTGGAAAAATATTGTTACATGCATTTGATGTAGACAAACTGTTGGATACCACCTTTAAATACTGGGGTATTTACAACATTTATACCGGTAATACAACTAAATCATTAATCATAATGTTTAAAAGAAATCACATTTTTCCATGGAAGTTTAAAGTTAATCTACTAACAAGGTATTGATGCTAAGGCAAATAATGAACATCCTGATCAGCCAGCTCAAACAAGGATTTATTTGCTCTTCCCATATACTAAGGCGTGTATGCTGTTGTAAACAAAATGACAAGGGGTTATCAGTACATTATAGAAGGATAAAGGCAGTTTAGCCTTATAATCTACTGTTCAAAATAATTGAAAGAAATTACAATTAACTGAGTATTAGTTAAATTATAATTTATACAAGGATGGTTTCGATATATTTAAGATTTTTATAATTTATTAAAATATTAAGAGTAAGTTATATTCTTAAACTGCAATTATGAGTTTAATTTACATTAAGAAAAAAAACTGCCATTCGTGTAAAAAATGACATTGCCAATGAAATTCCTATCTGGCTATGTCAAACGTTACTTCTGAAAATGCATGAAGAATGAATAAAAAAACAACCAATTTATGCTTTATACATCAGTAAGAAATATTAATATGATACAAATGCTACATTACACTGACATCAAGCTTAAATTAAACATCATATAATAGGTCAGAATGTATAAAATAAAACAAACATTTTTTAACAATCTGTGTACTGTAATTTTTAAGAGAAATAATGTTGTTAGAGTGGTAAGACAAGTGAAGTTTTACAACATTATTGTCATACATTAAAAAAATCAACAAATGTGCATAAAAGTTTAAAAAAAATCACATGTTAGTTTTTAAATGGAAATATCATTGTAATGAAGCCAAAAATGTAAAAGACAGGAATAGGCTGGTTATCAGCAATGGTACATACCTAAGGATTAAATCGTACCTTAGAATGAAAAGAACAAGTCCCGTTATATCAGGAGAGGAAAGAGCATGTTATCAGCATTGTCAAAAAGAGGAACTCACTGGTCATCACAATTGTCAGAGAGGTAAGGGGAAGTTATCAGAATTGTCAGAGAGGTATAGGGAGATTATCAGAATTGTCAGAGAGATAAGGGGAGGTTATCAGAATTGTCAGAGAGGTAAGGGCAGGTTATTAGAATTGTCAGAGAGGTAAGGGCAGGTTATTAGAATTGTCAGAGTGGTAAGGGCAGGTTATCAGAATTGTCAGAGAGATAAGGGGAGGTTATCAGAATTGTCAGAGAGATAAGGGGAGGTTATCAGAATTGTCAGAGATAAGGGGAGGTTATCAGAATTGTCAGAGAGGTAAGGGGAAGTTATCAGAATTGTCAGAGAGGTATAGGGAGATTATTAGAATTGTCAGAGGTAAGGAGAGGTTATCAGAATTTTCAGAGAGGTATGGAGAGGTTATCAGAATTGTCAGAGAAGTAAGGGGAGGTTATCAGAATTGTCAGAGAAGTAAGGGGAGGTTATCAGAATTGTCAGAGGTAAGGGGAGGTTATCAGAATTTTCAGAGAGGAATGGAGAGGTTATCAGAATTTTCAGAGAGGAATGGAGAGGTTATCAGAATTGTCAGAGAAGTAAGGGGAGGTTATCAGAATTGTCAGAGGTAAGGGGAGGTTATCAGAATTGTCAGAGAGGTATGGGGAGGTTATCAGAATTGTCAGAGGTAAGGGGAGATTATTAGAATTGTCAGAGAGGAATTGTCAGAGAGGTAAGGGGAGATTATTAGAATTGTCAGAGAGGTATGGGGAGGTTATCAGAATTGTCAGAGAGGTAAGGGGAGGTTATCAGAATTGTCAGAGAGGTAAGGGGAGGTTATCAGAATTGTCAGAGAGGTATGGGGAGGTTATCAGAATTGTCAGAGGTAAGGGGAGATTATTAGAATTGTCAGAGGTAAGGGGAGATTATTAGAATTGTCAGAGAGGAAAGGGCTGGTTATCAGAATTGTCAGAGGTAAGGGGGGGTTATTAGAATTGTCAGAGAGGTAAGGGGAGATTATTAGAATTGTCAGAGAGGTATGGGGAGGTTATCAGAATTGTCAAAGGTAAGGGGAGGTTATCAGAATTGTCAGAGGTTAGGGGAGGTTATCAGAATTGTCAGAGAGGTAAGGGGAGATTATTAGAATTGTCAGAGAGGTATGGGGAGGTTATCAGAATTGTCAAAGGTATGGGGAGATTATTAGAATTGTCAGAGAGGTATGGGGAGGTTATTAGAATTGTCAGAGGTATGGGTAGGTTATCAGAATTGTCAGAGAGGAATTGTCAGAGGTAAGGGGAGGTTATTAGAATTGTCAGAGAGGTAAGGGGAGATTATTAGCATTGTCAGAGAGGTATGGGGAGGTTATCAGAATTGTCAAAGGTATGGGGAGATTATTAGAATTGTCAGAGAGGAAAGGTCAGGTTATCAAAAATAACTATACATGCACTCTTTATGCAACCATACATGACTGTTTTGTTTACTAAATCACATGACAGACACAATTTCTGTAATATAAGTGACATCAAACTTTTACTAGTTGAGGAAACCCCAGATAAATGATGGGCAGAATCATTGTCAGCATGAAAACCCTCCAACATAAAAATTCTTACCCTGACCAAGACTCAAGCCCACCTGGTGAATGGCTGTGGAATTTTTGGGCAGCAACTTTTAAAGCACACATCATTATGGACAATATGGACATAAATAAAACAGACTTTCTTTTTTCTCTGCATAAAGTGTATCATATACAATTAATTAAATGTTTTGAAAAAATAACAATAAACACTTTATATCACACAAATAAAATTTCTGACAATAACATGAACAAAAACATAAAAAGATTATATTTGACAACCTTAAACATTTATTTTTGCAGTTTCAACTGTTGTAAAAATTGATCAGGAGCAATAAGTAGAAAAATTATCCAAAAAAGTGTGATTGGTGCACAAAGATTTAGTATACAGTCATGAACATAACCTTTTAAAGTTGGTTTAAGTTGCATGACCAAATAACTAAATTACCGGTAATTTATGAAACTGTTTTCTATAATTCAGCTCTGCATAAATAGTGATAATTAATTGATGTTAATTATACAAGCAAAATGTTTGCTGACCAAATGTTAACTATTACACATCATGTGACAACTAATCTTGATCAGACATACAGTAACTTAACAGAGAACATGTTTGGAAAACTCCTGTTACCATATTACATTTATTGTGTTTAATCTCACACCAATAGAATTATAGTTACTTGGAGACTGTCCATTAGCAGTTGAACGGCCATAACTGTGACATGTCATACCATGGCATCAACTGAAATTACATTATCCTGAGAACCAGGCTGATCAGTCTAGGGACTGTGTTAAGCCAGAGCATATGAAAGGGGGCTGATTAACGACATGTACCATCTTATGTCTCCACCATTAATATCACCAGGTCCTCCCAAAACTGAAGCCTAGGTTCTATTGACATACTATGGGGAGTCAATCAATATCTTTCTTTTACAAAATCAAAGAATCTTGATAAAAGTCTTAATTACTTCTTTTAAGAAAATCAACCAGTCATTTAAAATATGTTTGAAGTAAAATTTGTCATAACATTACTACCCCTATCGTCTGGTCTTGGACCAAATCCTACAATAATGGTCCCTAAAAGTTTGATAAAATAGTCTCAGTGTATAAGGTACATTGATAAACATCACCATCACTTTCTCAGGGCTTTCAATAGTCTCAGTGTATAAAGTACATTGATAAACATCACCATCACTTTCTCAAGGCTTTCATAAGCGAACTCCTTGCCTGGTTTAAAATACTTATACTGTTAGCACCATTCTGTTCTGAAACGCTTTCTTCCACCCCACTGTCAGTAGCCATGGAAACAGTGTCGGAAGATGAACTCCCGCTCCCAATGTCACTTAAACGGTGCCTCTCAGTGGATGTCTTAAAAATTTTACGTGGCTTAAGGTACAGATCTTCATTAATTAACTTCTCACTTTTTTTCATTCTCATTGACCGCATCCGTCGCTCGTTGTTTTTTCTTGTGGCTTCCTTTTTCAAATCAAGTACAAAGTGGTGCAAGTTACTTTTGGAAAGAATTTGCCCATGACTTCGGATGGAATGTAAACGAATCTGAGACATATCATAACATATGAAGGCACAGGATTCTGCCAAACACTTGTATCGTTTCCATCCTAGATGGTTCACTGCATGGCGACGAAGGTTGGACAAGTTTGTACATGGCGTGTCACACTGCAGACATTTCACCTTCTCAACATCAATGATCTTCAGCAAATCTTTATATGAGTGGCAAAGAATTTTTGAAGGGTTGTCTGCATCTATTACAAAGGTGAAGAAATGTTTGATATTTTTGAACTTGTCCTGATTCATGCTGCCTTTCTCAGAAGGTGAAGCACCATCACTGGGTTTACTCTTTTCTTCTGTATCTATTTTCCTGCTATCTGTATCGGATGGTAATTCTTCATCATCTGAGGAGAGAAAGTCAGAGTTAATGATTGTATCATTCTCATCAATCGACTCCTGGTTCAACTCGGCTGCCCGTACATCTTCTTCTGAAAATCCACAAAACTCAGTATCCGAATCACTATCATCATCAAACAAAGAGTTGTCCAACTCAGTATTACTACCATGGCTACTTGACTGTGACCCTAATTTTGTTAGACTTTGTTGCAAACTTGGAGATTTTGAACCCGAAGCAAAAGTAGGACTCTGTTGTACAACTGTCTCTTCTACTTTCTTTCGATTTCTATCATTACAAGAAACATTACACGTTTTAAATTCCGTTTTTGTTGTAATGTTTTCTTTAAATGACTCTTTTGTTTCATCATCTTTTTCATCCTTTATATTTTTACCATCCTCGTCCATTCGTGCTCTTTTACAGACATTGTTATTACTGTTATCAGAACCTTCTGTTTCCTTATCTCCAGTATTATCAACAAAATCATTCTGGTCATCTGTCGAATCTGCCACAGTTTGCGCTAAGGTCCTTTTCTTTGCACTTTCTCTACATTTCATTGGACCTTTTTTGACGTGTTCTAGATAAGAGCGATTCTTCCAGAATGCCTTGCCGCATTGGATACACTGTCTCACGCCTGTGCTCAATGGATACGCATGAAACATCTCTATCTTCTCTTTCTGAAACTGGTGCCGGGTGCTTTCGGCAGCTATCAAACTTTTTATAGCCATTGTCCCCTGTGCACTCTTGGTTATAGGATTACCTTGAGCCACCTGTTTCTGCTTGCCATCCAGATCCAACCGTCGAACATGACCCTCTTCACTCTTGTGTTTTATGTTATCAGGAACTATCAAAGCTTTACCAGATCCAGAAGGTTTAACTAGCATATGATGTCCACCACCTTCTATCAGTCTTTTAGGACTTGTCTTCAGCAGGTCAGAGTCAAAGACAATACTTCCCGTAGAAAGTCTGGTTCTATGAACAGGAGGGGTGTCCATCTTGGTCTGCAAGAGTGAGGATTTTACATCTGCTGCTGTAATGCCTATTGTTACAGGAGATGTAGAAAGATTTGTTCTGCTCACAACTTCTTTAGATCCATCTAAGGTTATAGCACTCACAACAGCCTGCAACACTGGACGGGTTTTGTCTTTATTTGTTCTAATCATATTCTCAGTAGAATCCACTTTCCTTGCAAGTGAAATATCACCTACAGCATCAGCCTCTGCTCTGCTCTTAACTGGGGAAGCTTTATTCACAATGTCCTTATTGCCAGCATGCATCATCTTTACTTTGTCTGCTCTTCCTTTCTGATGTGGGGAGTTTGATATAAAGAAATCAGAGATACTTCTCTGCTTCAGTGATCTGGGTGAGTCAGTTTCTGCACCTGACAAACACTCCTCAACTGTCTCATTTTTGACCTTAGCATCTATGTTTTCTGAAGACATTGTCAAATCTCCACTCAGGAATTTACCCTCTCTAGGAGTGAGGGGAAGCTTTCCTTCCATCGGAAGGGTTCTCCTACGATCTCGTTCTTTTGAAGAATCTCTTGAACTATCAGACATATGTGATCGGCAATCTTGTGAACGATCCCTTGGTTTCCTTTCTCCAAAAACATCTACCAATGGCTGAACAACAAAGCCTGCAGAATTCCCCAACTTTGCCAGCTCTCTTGCTTGTCTTTTATTAACTGCATCTTCTTTAGCTGCCAGCAACTTACTGGCATCACTTTGATTCTCTGCTCTCTCCATCCTGTCACCTAATGTTTGTCTATCACTGCTTTCTGCTGACCTCTCCCTCTGTGGTCTTGTACCTCCATCTGATGCTGTCGTAACAAACCCTTCAGAGTTCTTCTGTTTGATCAGCCCTCTAACAAGTCTCTTATCTGCAGTAGCACCAGTGTTGTGTCTACTTGCAACAAAACCTTCAGAGTTTTCAAGATTTTTTAAAGCCTTTGGCAGCTTATAAGAGGAATTTGACCTAATAGATCCAGATGGAGACACAGATGCCGAAGACTGACGCGACCTTTCATCAGTGGACTCTCTCAACTTCTTCCGACTATTTCTCTGCATTGCTTCATTTCCTTCCTTTATCTCATTGCCTTTTGTATCATCGTCATTTCTATGGCGGGAAAATCTGGTACCATACACCTTCTTGACAATCAAAACCTTTCTTTTTCTTATTTGTTTCTTCATTGGTTTTGTCACCACTCCTTGCAGCTTTTTCTTTCCTTTTAAATTTTTAGCATTCAGTACACTATGTGCCTTGTTCTTACGTTCTCTAGCAAACTTTGTGAGGCTGGCTGTCTCTACTAGCTCAGCCATTTCTTTGACAGTCATCTTGAACTTTGAGTTGTATCCGTCAGAGCTGGAGCTGGCTGACATGGGAGACGTGGGACCAGGGCTGACAAATGAAGATGGACTTGGTGCAGAACCACTCACAATCACTTTTACAGGAGTCTTGCTGGACTTTGAGCCAGGTTTTGAAGAGGAAGATGGTGTTAACTGTTTTAAAGGTGATTTGCCAGATGTTCGAGAGGCTGAAGAAAAGGAGGAGGAGGAGGGGTAAGAAGTTTTTACTCTTTCTTCAGACATCTTGGAAGGTGATTGTGCTGAAGAAGAGGATGAAGGCAAACCTATTGAAGGCTTCTCTCTTTTCCCAGCATTAGCCTTTTCTCCCATTTCTGTTTTTGCCGTGTTTGTTCTTGTTGCTACATCTGCTGATGGATAAACACCACTTGCCTGCTTAGTACTCTTGTCCTTTGCATCAGAATCTTCTCTCAAGCCAAGTCTTCGATCATTTTCGTGGCTTTTTGGGTCATTTGTTGTCTTTCCACCAACAACATTTTTTCCAAAGGCTTCCCAAGCCAATTTCTCTTCAAGTTTACGTAACTCTCTTTTCTTTTCAAGTTTTTCATCATCTTCAGTCAAGTCTTCCGTTTGCTCTATGCTACCATTTTCATCACTGGAAAGATGCTCAGCTTTAAGACTTTCTTTTAACTTTTCAACCGGCAACTGTCTATCACTAGAAATTGAACGTCTACCAAACAGTCGGATATTGGTAACTGCTCCTTGCGAAGTACTTTCCGTTTGTTTTGATAATGAAATGATTTCATCCCTATCAACCTGTTTTGATCCATTTCTGGTATCTGTACTATTTTCAGTGAAATTACTTTGAGAACACAATTTTGAGGATGAATTAGAAGGTTGGCATACTTTCATTGCAGGGTTTTCAGAAGTTTTCCTAGGAGAATATTCTTTGTTGGACTTAACTTCCTCACCACTTTTGGTCTCTTGATTAACCTCTACAAGCCGTGATTTCTCATTACATACAAATGTTTTGGTAACAGCAGGTTTTGTTGGGGGGTGGACAATTATTTCTGTTACTTTTGACTGCACAGTTACAGCTGCATTCTTTGAGGGTGTCACTACTGTCTCATCTGAATTCTTACCACTCTTGCCAACTTTCTCTACTTTCTTTGCCACTATGTCTGCCTTACTGTTACTCCCCTTCTTACCCTTACAGAACTTGTAATGGTTAACAATGCTGGACTTTTTCCAGAACCCCTTGTCACATTTTCCACATTTTTCATAAAACTTTCCAGTTCGTGGCACACATTTACTACCCTCTGCAGAAGGATTCGAATTTGCTGGAACAGTTGATTTATCACCAGAATTCGATTTTGCTGTCAGCATGGACATCTGAAGTTTGTTTTTCAGCCTGTATGACTCCTTGATCTGCTGAATGGTGGTCTCACTCTTCTTATGATCAATCTGTAGATGGTCAGCCAGAGATGTAAAATAGACAAAGGTCTTTTCGCAGCTGGAGCATTCATACAGGCTGCCTACATGCTTGAAGCGCACATGCAACTTAAGCTTACCTCTAGTGGAGAATTTTTTATTGCATTTCTTACACCAAAGCTTGCCCATGTCACAGATTTCCATAAGAACTTCTGTTGGCATTGGATCCATCTCAGCAAGTTTGCCTTTATCCAGGGCAGACTTGTTTGTGTTCTCACTGACCGTAGAAAAGGTACTGTCGACTTCCATTGGTGACTTAGATCTTCTTATGGAACTGTCTACAGAACATCGTGGAGATGATTTCCTGCATCTTCCTGATGTCTTGGCAGGGGATATAATTGATGCTGACTTAACTGTTGAATTGGTCCCTGCCTGCGCACTTGCAAGCTCTTGACAGATGTCTCCAATGGATTTATTCTTTTTGGTGACCACACTTGTCACAACAGCAGTTTTTGAACCACAGATAGAAGTTTGTTTCTTTGGACTTGTAAAATTTTCAGAGGCGTTTAAAGTTCCTTCTTTCACAGATGATGCCTGTGTGGATTCTTTCAATGGTTCATTCACTGCTCCATTGACTGACTCACCCATTGTAGACAAGTCTTCGGAACTGTAAGTTACAAGAACTGCATTACTGTTGGTAGGAATGGATGTTAGTTTTATGCTTGTTACTTGTTTTTGTGCTTTACTCTTTTCAACTTTTTCAGCTTGATTTGTATACAAATGATACTCAGTAGATTTACCCTCAAACGTTTTATTGGCAACTTTGTCAATAATTGACGTGTTAACCTCACTTCCATCCTTTCCTGAAATTGCTTGTTTGGTGTTTTTTTCAGAAGATGGAGCAGTTTTTGCGCTACATGGCACTACTGGTTCTGGTTGCACGACTATCGTCTCTGTTTCCAGTGGCACTGATGTGATGTCCATTTCTGATATCATGTCCACATACAACCTACGACAGTATACTCGTTTGTGCGCCACATAGTTTGGCAGGCTACGGAACAGGTTCCTACACACTTTACACTCCATAATGAAGTCACACTCTTCACGCAGAAGGCCTCGGATTTCCCCAGAACCATAGTGTACTCCATGAAGTATCTGGTCAAGAACTTTATGACCCATATTAATCGATGTCCGTATCACAGAGTAGTCAACCTCCACATCATCAGCAAGGTAATCATCTGCCATGACTGAAATTAGAGATCACTTAGTTCAGCTGGCTTAAACTTAACAGAACAGTAAAGTATACATAAAGCAACATGTAAAATAAGAATTAAGAAAGTATCATAAAACTTCCTACAGGTCGTTAATGGTACAGGACCCTGTTGGTAAGGTCCAGTACACAGTACAAGGACACATCAGTATGTTTACTTAAAAAAAAAAAAATTATTATTTAAACTAGTCACTAAAATTTAATTTCAGCACCTAATCAAAATGAATCAACACAGCATTCCTTTATTGATTGGAATGTACCAAAGGTCACATTGTAACTATCATTCGTCCATATATGATTTCAGAGACAATAAAGAAATGGAACAGTTGTATATAGAATTATTATTAATTAAATATTTATACCAGAAGAAATGAAAGTGTTGCTTTGATTTAATTTAGGGTGGCAAAACCAGATTTTCATTTTAAGTATTAATAGGAATCTGAGTACTCTTGTAAAGAAAATATCTGGTTGATAACTGTAGAAACTGACATTAAAAAAAGAAATGTCTATTTTTAGTAACAGCTTACATTAAAAATAAAAAATACTTGTATTGGGGGAGTTTAAAGAAATAAAAATGTAACATTTTTTTATTTTATTGGTATAGGGGCTACTACCTTCCATCCTGACCGCCCCTTCCCTGAAGACATTTTTGTTGGGCATGGTTTTTACACTTGCTAATCCTGTTACATTTAGATTAACAATTCTGTGCAATGTGGATGAGATCCCTTCATTAGTTGCCATGTTATGCTCCTGAACTATAAATTTGCACAAATTTTGACCTTTGAACTCTTTAGTGTGACCTTGATGGTTCAGGTAGGGCCATGATTCTTGGATTCAAAACACAGTTTCATTGACGTGAATATTCTTTTATGCATCTAAGCTGAAGGACCTTTTTTAAGTACTAAACTAAGCTAAATTATGGCATTTTTTATACTTTTTACCCTAGGTGTGACCTTGGCCTTTGAGGAAGGGCCATGGTTCTAAGGCAAGACAATCCGTCACATTAAATGAAATCTTATGTGAAGATATGTTCAAAACTCTTTCATGAATGGTTACTGAGAAAAAGACAACGGAAACAAAAAAAAACCTAAATAAAAATGCTAAGTGAAAAAGGGGCATAACTATGACAAAATATTGTCAAGAGTTTTGAAACTTGTCCTGATAATAGCTACTGTGATAGCAGACGACTATGCTAAGTCTCAAAGCTCTACCTTAAACAGTTACTGAGAAAAATACAACTTTGACAAAAAAATTAATCAAAAATGTAAGTGAAAAAGGGGCATAATTTTGGCAATAGAGTCAGGCCAGGGGTTTTGAAATTTGTCCTGATAATTGCTACTGTGATGGTAGACAACTATGTTTCAAAGCTCTACCTTGAACAATTATCAAGAAAATACAACTTGAATGGTTACTAAGAAAAATACAACTTTGACAAAAAACTTAATGAAAGTTCTACATGCAAATACAAAATATTCTGGCCCTGCAAATCTGGCTGACAAAATGAAAGCAAGTCAAAAAACAGCAGGTGGTGTTGTAATTGTTAAGTTACTTATCAGCAGATAACATACTTCTTATATCCACTGAGAACAGCCAGATGTATGGGTTAACCTTTCAGAGCAGTCAAACACCAGTCATGATGGGCTGCAGGCTGGAACAAAGTAAGTTTACATCTAGGGTTGTAACATGCAAAATTACAATTAATTTAACCTTTATTACCTCAATCAACCTTATAAATTTATACAAGACAGATTTTGGTGGAAAAAAAACACAAATAATTCTTTGCCCTTTATGCATGTATGCCATACGCTTGTCATGTGCGTAGCTAATGCCTCAGTTTATATTACTTGTCTCAAGTGAACATTCGGTTCTATCATCCTCTGTTGGATTGGATATTTATTGTATTGTACTGAACATCACAATCAAATCCACAAAAAACATTTTATTCAATGGTAAGAATAAACAACTGCAGGTTACAACAACATTTTAACCATTGATATGAAAAAAACAGCATTCTTTCTTTAGCCCCACCTGCTATGGTGCATTGGACATCACATATTTTTCGAATGGCATGTATAAGGTAATTTTATAAAGCAAATTCATGCAAGGTATAATAAACTAAATTATTTCTGAAGAAGTGTTTGTATTGCGGTTGCCAATCTGTTCCGACACACTGTATGCAATATATAAATCTTCCCATGTGTGTTAAATGATCTCCTCAACAATGAGTTAGTTATGAAAACAACTTAAAAATAGCCAATATCTTTTGATGCTCTAATTTTTTTTAAGAACATCACATAATTATGGTCTTTATACAGTCAACAGTTTAATCAAGGAAGACTCCAAAACTCTGCACAGAATTACCAGTAACACTGCACGTCAGCTGGAACACATTCTAAAAATAGTAAAATAGTTCTTGCCAAACCGATAATCAAACCCCAGTAGTGAGCAGCCAAGGGTTCGCAAAAGTTTCATGTTAATGACACTAGCCACTTAGCCATAAAAAAGTATGCTTCAGCTGTAACAAAGTCAAAAGATAAAACCACTAGGTATGAATGTCAATGCAACAATACTCACAGATGACCACATGTGACCCATTGTTTCCAAAGGTAGAGTGCCATAACTCTAACAAGGTTGCATCTGAAAATTTAAAGACGAAATAGGATTGAATTTTAATAGCAGCTGGAGTCAGCAGCATTATCTACAAAACAATGCTTGTTTGGGTTTGTAACCCCACCAATAATATGTAGTGTATGGTGCTGATTTAAATATGAATAGCTCTGTAAAACCTGGCATGATACCACATTCAATCAAATCCTTTTACTTCTAATGTTTCTTCCAGATCATTTAAGTAAAGAACAAAAAAAGAAGATTGGCATTCACTTTGAGCAAGCCCTAAATGCATTACAGTATCTGTCACTAAGCTCACCATTTACCCAGACAGTCGATTTTAACGAGTTGTATATAGATTTTATATTTAATATTTTTTGGTCCTTATCCCAGATCTTTTTCACTTGCACCAAACAATGCCTTGTGCCTCCACATAGACATTATAGTTTTCTGCCCCCTTATATAGCATATTACACAATACCCAAGTAAATAACTTTCTAAAATTACTCCAAAATGAAGGATATGCCAGCAGAATTCTCGATACTGTTAACATTCCCCTTCTTGTGTTATGGTATGACAAAACTGTTGCCCCGCTTCTCTGGGAAATATTATACTTTAAATACTTTACTAAACAGATCTTGTATATAATGTATCAATTCTTCACAAGAATTGTATTTTGGGCTGGTGGCCATTATATACTGAATAAAAAGTCTGTCTGTCTGTCTTCAAAGTCGTACTTAAAAACTTCATTAACCAAACAATCAGGTCCACTTGCTTCGCATACTTTGTTTATTTCAGAGTGTGTAATTTCCATATCTAGTTTATTATTTATTGGGTTTATCGTCCCACCAACATTGGAGTTATCTGGAGACGGTGTCCACTTGAAGCAGATATAGTGCTGCCTTCACTGTGTACAGCATGCTGTAAACACCTGTCAAGATACCACACCCAATCACATTATCCTGACACTGGACCAACCAGTTGTGGAACTACCCTTATATTTGCTTGAGCGTTAGCAAGGGAGCTATACCACTAGAATTTGTAACGACTTTGGTATCTCATGGTCTGGAATCAAACTGTGACCTGCTGTAACGGCAGCCAACTCTCTAGCGATTGTGCTACCAGTTCCAGTATTACCATATCTAGTTCTGAAAACATAATTTGTAACTCATTAATCATGTATCTTTAATTAAAATAGTTAACATCTTCATCTGGTTGATAAAAGTATGTTTCTGGATTATTTTTGCCTTAAATACAGCCAAAGTATTTTGTTGTTATGTTATCGCCAGGTAAGCCTAAGCTGGACATCAATACTTTGGAACTGAAATTGCCTCTATAACTCTGATTACAGTTTTGGTATATCATTTAAGGCTGTTTTTTACAGAAAGAGAACAAATTATTTTTATGATATAAAGTATAGAATTAAGCAACAGTTGTATAGGTTCACTAGATATTACTTTTAACATTTTAAATACAGTAAAACAACTAGAATGTTAAGACTATTACTTAACTTTCAAAGTCTTAATGTTTGTTATGTTGTTGTTTTTTCAAGTATGTTTCACTTACATAATTATGGTCATATGTGCAAATTCTGGCCATAATTGACAGGGAAAGATCCTAAGCCAGTGTTTGGGTTCTACCGCTGGAACACCAAAGGTCAAGTGGAAGAACTCACCAACTGAAAGTTTTCACTCAGTCCACAACTCGAAACTATGCTGTGAGGTCAATCAGCAGATAAAATGTTGAAGATTTCTCATAATTTTTGTTTACTCTTTGTTTCAGAGTTCTTCCATCTTCCTGATGTTTTTCTTCAAGGAAAACACTGCATGATGTCCAGGTAGAACAGATTGCTTGGCAACAGATGCAGCTGGGCTAGCAACAAAAAGAGAAAATATTTATTATTTATTGGCATAAACCTATCTGAATTTCTTTAGACACACACACAAAAATTGGCAATTTGGTACAACATTAAAAAATCCTAGAGCTGTTAACAGCTAAACTTGATTAGACAAAACAGCAGCTTTTGCCAAGCATCATCTGCAGTCAATTTGTGACTATCATGTGGGTTTGTTCGTTCTTTGGGTATGTACATTTTGATAGCTTGACTGTTCTTTCAGTTGTTAAAATGTCTGAGAAATTTGTGATTTTTGTCAATACAGAAGTTTTCTATCTAGAAATATTTGCACTTTAATAGTCCATGGCAGCAGGTAATATATAAGCTTACATATACAAGTATGAAAGGTAAATACATTTCTACCAGAATGTACACTAAGAGCACAATCTCCACAAATCTATATTTTTGTTTTGAAAACCCAATTCAGAATATAGCTTTACTATAATTCTAAAACTAAAGAATCTGGTTTTATGTAGGCACATGACAAAGAGTCACACCATCAGCACTTCATTTGTATTTAAATAATTGCCACACTATTAAGCCAATTAGCATTTTGTCTAATGTTTCCATTGATGTATAAACATGATATATATTACAGTATGCAAGTTCAGGGATATAAGCTAAAAAGTTGCACAACCCTTATAATTCCTCCAACCTTAAAAGTTGTATCCCACAGTTTGCCTACATGAAATACATGTCACAATATCTTACCACTGCTTTGGAGAAATAAGGGGCATAATTTCTACATAAACGCATACTTTAGTCTAAGTAAAGACAATTTGGAACACTACCTATACTGTTAGACAGTACAAATCGTGAAATTATTACTCTTAATTTTCATTCTTTCCAAATCTATAAATAAGCATAATAGTAGTTACTGCTAAAAATAGATATTGAGGTCAGCGTGGACTACCCGGCTAACAATAAAAGGTTATCTCAAAAGTATGTTGTCACATGTTTTTTTTAGTATAAAAATAGCTATCTTTGCTGTGTGACTCAGATAGAAAAGACCTGTTTGCAATGATAAGTGCTTCACTGTTCACACAGACCTTGGGCATCAATGAACAGCATTTTGCAGGATATTTTCAAGTAACAATGACTAATTTGGTTATTTGAGAAAAAATGTTTGGTACAAACTGTCCGATACCACATTTAAGACACAACAATATTTAGAAGTAATGTTCACATATACAATTGATTATCGTTATGGTTGCATTTTGCAATAAAAGCTTAACTTTTCTTGAAACACGACATTTAAACGGATCTTAAATTTACCAGCCTAGTAATGGTCAAACTTATCCTTTTTTGTACCGACAATCACCTGACTATGTGGGTAAGGTCTTTTATATCTGAATGATTATGAAAAACCAGAACGTTTCCTGCTCAGAATTAACTCTAGTTAAAAGTTATGTATGTTTTTATTGCATCATAAATTTAAGTAAAACACATACAGCCATTGCAAACCAATAAATGTATATGCAAGCCACCCTTAATTTAATTAAAGCAACACTTTCGTTTCTATTGAACACATCATTATATGGCGCCTTGAGCAAACTCGTGTGCATTTTAGCACAAAGTTATCAGTCGATATTTCAATTTAATGGATATATTCCTTCGCAACACAGGCTTTAATATATGGTATAGTGTACAGGCAAACGATTAAAGCATAGTTTAGACAAAATCGTGGAATATAGGAGAAGACATTACAATTTTTGATGTCTGTTGAAAGGTCATTCCCACCGCAGTCTACCACCATTGGTTGTGGTGCGCGATCCTACAATCCTTTTCTCAGACGTGACTTCCGGCCATAATACTGTCGACGTGCACCATAGCCAGATCGTACCACGAATAAACGTACCGCTTGAATAGATGGTTATCGATTTTTCACCAAGGTGCGCGCGCACCTGTTTGTCCGCCATCTTTGTGGTAAGGTGAATCAACATATCAGTACCGTGAAAGCGCAGGTTTTTTTTAAATTGACCATTACAGGCAATGAAGACGATGATTAATTCTTGTAGTGTTGTGAAATGTCACAAAATATATAATCCGGATCAGAAATATTTATTTATCATTACCAGCCGTCAGTACAAACTAAGGGAAAAGGACGAGAGAACTTTCGGACGTCATACTTTCGCGCTTGAACGGAGCATTCATTGTAGCTAAGCGTTTTTAAGTGTTTTGGATTGCATTAAAAGTCGAAAGAAAATATGTATACTATAATGTTAATTGCTATGTTGTTGTTTATTTTATTGTTTTTATTTAGATACAAATAATTAACAAACAATTAAGAAATATATTGCTTATTTACTGGTCCTAAATAAACTAAAAAGCAACCAACAGTATCGACAATTTCCATCAAGGTCAATTTTAGACAAAATGTTGTCATCAGTGACATAAAAATATGTATGTGCCCCTCAAGATGCTATATGCACAAAATGTACCCCCAGATATTTGAATTTGACCCTTGAAAATTTTGACTGAGGAGTCAATGACCATTGACGTTCAGCGTCTATAGAACGCCCTGTATTGGTTGTAATGTGGTATCCGACAATTTGTTAATATTGTACCCATGTAACAACACATGTTACTAATATTCTTGGAAATTTATACATAATGCTCGAATAAACTTTAGTTAAAGTAAAGACTGTTATTACACTTACTTATTGTTCGACAGTGTGAATCTTAAAAATATCGCATTAAATGTCCATTATTTTTAAATAGGCACGTTGATGATTTCAAGTTATCTCAGATAGGAAAAACCCTTTACGTAATGACAGGCAAGGTGTTATGCTTTACTTTTTACATGGCTGTAAGAACAAGGTTGGGCGGTAAATTCAACCCCCGGTATTTACCAGTGGTATTTACTGGCATTTACCTGCTGGAAAATACTCCCCAACGTGGCAAATACTACTATTTTTACTTAAAATACTGCAGAAATCTTAATTTAGTTAACTTGAAATAATGTATAATCATATTGATAATTAAATTACTCGTATATTTTAATTAAAATTCTTTTTTAACCTAAAATACACGTGAGAAAGTAATGCTAATCCACCTGCACCTGGCCTTTGACACTCAGGAAGCAAAGCCATATGGTCTAGACTATTAAAACAACAGGTTTCAGACAAGGGGCTGTAAATAGCCAGGGGCAACATGGGCAAAAATAAAATGTCATACATAACCTAGACAGTTTGTATTGGTACAATTAAATGGTTGTGTATTGAGTATGGTATGAGCTAGAGTGTCAACTGTATGGCTTCATTCCTGAGTAACGTTTTTAATTTCTCTTGTCATCACCACTTCTATGACTTCACTCCACACCACTACCAAGATACTATTCACCATAAAGCCAAAGGATCCAGTCCGGAATGTAAAACAGCATTTTGCGGGAACTTTACAAGCAAAAATCATTTATTTGAATGCATGAGAGAAAATTGTTTCGTCCAAACTGCCAGATACCAGCTCTAATAAAGTGTAAGAAACAAACTGTTTTCAGAACGAGCCGAAACTAGCTGTTGCAGCTAACTATTTAAAATGGTTTTGCTTTCACATTGACATTTGTCAATAAATAATAGCACATAGTGTTTTTAGTTTTATCATTGTCCTATCTTTCAGCAAATTTAACAAACTTACATTATGTTAGAATAATAATTTCACAGAAAATTGAATTCAAGTTTCAGTACTTCTTTTAGAACCACACCATTTCAGAATTAAAAACAACACATTTTACGGTAAAAAATATTTAATGACAGTAAATTCATCGATCAATAAACAGAAAAAAAAGCAGACTGCTTAGGAAATTGGAGCATGTAATGGTATTCGATTACATATAATAAATATGACAACCATAACATGGGTTTTAAGGAACTTAAAGCAATGAAAAAATAGTATAACATGATGTAAAGAATTGAAAACAGTACACATAATAAATAACCCTGTTTTAAAACCAAAGTTTAGCAGTGCCCTTGTCCAAGCAGTTGTTGACTTGTAACTCCTCAGCCTCTCAGTGCATGAGTTCGGGTCCTGGTCGTGGAGGTTTACCAGCTAACCTGCAATGCGCAGTGGTTCTACCCTGGCACAAGTCTAGGATCTAGCTCCACCAATATTTAATTAGATGTCGCACTTTGCTGAAACACTAGATAGTTCACTCTGTCTGGATATGCAATGTCCGACTGCAAGTCATCAGGCTGTCGTCGAAGACGAGTACGGATCAAAAGCAATCAAATTAGTCGTCTTCAAGTCCTTTTCACGCACAATAGCTCCTGTGTATTAATATAGTCCTATTGCACTTTGTAACCATTACACACGACATCTTTCGCGAAAGAATCGGTTCAATCGTCGAATTGTAGGGACCTAAGCAGACATTAGTAAACAATGGCTTTACCACAAATATGGCGGACCGCATTGCATGCTGGGAAATGTGTGACGTCATACGATAACCATCTATAGACGAAGCGGATAATAATCACCTGTACGTTATAGTAGGGGTAGGGTGAGGAAGATATTCTAGCAAAAATTATCAAAATGAATGTTATCACCAAAACTTCGACAGAGAGGATTTAGTTACCAAGGCAGTAATAAGTACCATTGGCATGAACAGTTACGAAATTTTAAAGATACATTATGAAAATGGATAACAGCGTGTTACACAGATGCTGCACAGACGCTTGGTGTTTGTAAAAAATTAACCTTCTTATGAATGTGTGTATGTATTGGCATTATTTCAGATTAAAACTGATATTGATAAACAGGGAGCTAAATAATCACAAAAAAATCACAAAAGCGTTTAATATGATAGACTATATGAATATTCTGGCTGGGAGGCAGTCATTTGGTCGTTAGGTCGGTGGACGGGCAGTCAGGCGTGGGTTGGTTGGAGGATGGGACAGAGGCCAGAGAGGATGGTAGGCAGGCAGGAAGGTTTGGTAGGTAAGGTATAAAGTTAGGTAGAGGACACATGTGCTACTGATGGGCGAGTGAAACGCGAGACATTTGTCTCTGTTCAGGCTGGCGAGTGTGTAAATGTTAGGAACAATAGGAAAAGGTCCTATGAAAATAACCATAAAATACAAAATTTTGAACTACGACTAGACGAAGGCATACAAAGCAAATGTAAATGTGACAAAAACACAGAGACGAGACTCTAAACACAAACAACAACAACAACAAAAAAAAACAGTCACCGCCTTAAAGCGGTCAGTCGGCAAAAGGCTCAACAGTGGTGCTTCAACCTGTTTGGTGGAGCGCTCCTACCTCGCACTTCCTAAGGCGAGTGAAGCGTGGAACACTTGTGTGTGACTGATAGGCGAGTAACACGTGAGTCTCTTGTTTTTGTTCAGGTGAGCCGGTAAAAGACGCCTGTGAGACTAATAGGCGAGTAAAGAGTGCTTGAGCGAGAGTGACTTGTTTCTACCCAGGTAAGGTGTTAAAAGGGAAGTGTGTGACTGATATGCAAGAAAAGTGCATGTTACTTGTTTCTGCCTGGTGTGACTAGCAGGCGAATGAAACGGAAGTCACTTGTGTTGTATTCGGGAGAGCTGGTTAATTCGAGCACGCAGTGTGTATAGGAACATGTTGTAAAGTGTTTTATATGTTTTGTATGTATTGGATAATTTATATTATTATTTAGTTAAATTTAAAATGAGAGTTTTTGGCTTGATTGTTCGCGATAATAGTACATTTGTTCAAGTTGCCGTGTGACGGCGATTGCATGCCAACACTATTGAAAAAAAAACAACACAACACACAACAATTAATAATATAAAGTATGGAATTAAGCAACAGTTGTATAAATCGGAAAGTTTTCAACTATATTTTAACACTTTTAAAATTCAAAGCCGGTACCAATGTCCAGTAACCGTTGTATGCTTCAGTGAATAGCACCAATTGGTCAGGAGAAAAACATCATCTTATGTCTTTTTAACAAGGTAAGTACACGCCAGCCGTGACTTATAAGGAAATGACGAGGCGAAATTCACGGAAAACACGCACCCGAGGATGTGAGATAATAAAGGTGCCTGTGATTTGCCATGTTCGCGATGATCAAATTAAATTATCTAGTTTAAAGTATGTACTAAAAGTACTTTGACCCTAAACCACTCCGTTTTGTCAGGGACTTAAAGGTGATATCCGACAGTTTGGACCAAACTGTTTTACCCTCATGCATCCACAAATGTTATTGTTACCTGAAAAGATCCCGCAGAATGCTTTTTATTGGTTCCCCAATTCCGTTTAAAAATTAAAGAATAACAACCAGTCTGTCATTACAAAAATGAATTTCCTTTCCGAGGCACGCTGCACATATTGTTATTTGTAAACTAGGAAGACCACGTGATCACTTACCTTTAGAATCAAGCTACGTGATCATCCGGGTAATTAGCTCTGACGCCGGTATCTATTTTAACTGAAATCCACATCCTGCTCATTTATAGAGTTGGAAGTAGTGGATATTAACGCGGAATATTTCACAATTTGTGCTGTCTAACAATTAAGGTAATGTTATAAAAAGGCTTTACTTATACTGAAGTATATGTTTATGCACAAACTCTCAAATGATAGATATAAGATGTTGTTATATATATTATATACATTAGATATAGGCATACTGAAGTATATGTTTATGAACAAACTCTCAAATGACAGATATAAGATGTTGTTATATATATTATATATACATTAGATATAGGCATACTGAAGTATATGTTTATGCACAAACTCTCAAATGATAGATATAAGATGTTGTTATATATTATATATACATTAGATATAGGCCTTTACTCCAGCATTCTGACATTGAAATAGCCGTAAAGCAGCTTAGAAAAAAAGTCAATATAGTTAAATATTATCAATAAAAACAGCTACATCTATATAGTGTAGCGAAGTTGCTTACTGACTTATGGTTGAATAATATAATTATATGCAGAGCGGTAATTGTTTATTATTAGGGGCATCACTTATGTGTGATGCGTAAGAGAATGTTCAAGGATAGCAAAGAATTTAATGTTTATTTCAAATAGCTTGACCTTTCCAATTTACTACATTCGTCGACCGTGTGTTTATAGGTAAATTTTCGGTCGTATTATCGAACTGACTAGAACAATAATTGACCATTCATAATACTAGTTACAAAACCCATACTCTTCAGCGCGGAGGCTAGAAGTATAGCAATGACGTCGCCATTTTGACAAGTCTGTTGAAACAATGAAAGAACGAGCTTTATCATTGGACTGAAATGTTCATCGGATAATGAAGCGACCAATGAAATATCATTACCAGAAACGGCGAAAAGTGAACAAAATATCCTACGGGCGATGAATGGAGAGCAACGAATGGATCGGTCGTGGATGTGGATGTCCGACGATGCAACAGTCTCTGACATCCGATAACAGAAATAAGAAAATATGACAAAGTCCTATGAGCCGTGCAACATATGCCAAAATTTGAAAGGGCACAGGGTAAAGGTAGGCCTATTCACATGCAAGCTAAATGTAAAAGTAAGAACAATGAGTCATCTGTGATGACTGATGAGTCATTTAACAAAAAGAGCAAACGCGACAGTTACCGCCTTGGAACGTCAGTCGGCAATATGGACCGACTGGGGTGCTTAAACCATATTTACAGAGCTCTAACCTCGCACTTCCTGATGGGTTTCTCAAATGCAAGCAAAGAAAACCGATTTATTTTTAGTGAAAACGTCCAAGCTCTGTTTGCCTTTGTCTAGGGGTAGTTTAGATTTAAATATCTGTGGAAATTTTGATTGGAACTTTTCTTATTTACCTATTCTTTGATAAGGAAGGAAGAAGAGAGAGACCGCGTCATATCAGCTCTTAAGAACTGTGGCTACCCGAGTTGGGCGTTCAACCGTGAACAGCAACGAGAACAACGAGCGACATCTAGGAGTCAAAACACCAAAATGGACAGAAAAGGACTTGTTGTAATACCCTATGCACAAGGTGTTAGTGAAAAACTAAGCCGTATTTACAACAAACATGGTATCCAATTGGCCTCGAAACCCGGCTGCACTCTGAGGAACATTCTAGTGGCACCAAAAGACAAGACACCCAGAGAACTGCAGTGTGGTGTGGTGTATCAGATTGGTTGCCATGATTGCAAAGATACTTACATAGGAGAATCTGGTCGACAGCTCAAGATAAGACTTGAAGAACATCGCAAGTCCGTAAAAGAAAAATCTCTGAAGTCAGCTGTGGCAGAACACTCTATGAGTAAAGACCATAACGTCAACATAGACGACTATAAGATAATCACAGTTAAAAGCAACGATTGGCGCCGCAAGTGGAGAGAAGCCATCCACATAAGGACACAGTCACCAGCAATGAACAGGGACGGGGGCCTGCAGCTTTCTCACACCTACGACCAGATCTTGACATCACGATTCCCGCGTGACCAACCACGTGATGTCACTCACTGAAGAAGTCTGCAGCTGTGCAGACGAAAATTCTGAGGTAGGAATAAGTTTTGTGCTTGTGACAACATAACTTACATAGATTTAGTCAAACCAAGCTGATGAATCTGTTCGGATCTATTCTTTGATAAGTAATGACGAAAGTAGTGACGTCATTGAAAAACTATGTCCACGTGGACTTTAGAAGAGAGAAGTATTATTTCGATTGGAAGAACTACAAAAAACTGTTGATCGTAAATTAAATTTAAAATTTTTAATCAAGAAAACAATGACCAGAGAAGAGTAAATGGTTGTAGCATCCAGTTCACGTGAAGTTGGATTTGAGGAACCAGAGTCCAATGTCCATCAAAGGAAATACACGTAACAATCCTTATAGGATAAATTAAATGACAACATAGATTACATGCACGGGGAGATTGTTTACGACCGCCACACTGCACAAGTAACATAGTTGTGATCATGAATAAGAAAATATGACAAAGTCCTATTTTATTTAATATGCAATACTTTCTATATGATTTAAACTTAATTAGGTCTTAAATAAATGCTCCCAAATGCCACCGGATGCAACCAGAATACATTGAGTTTAAATTAACTCCCAGTTACTTATTTTGTTAAACACTACACCCTTGTGTTCGGAATCTAAAAATCCCGAATCCGCTATTTTTTTCCGAACGCGCGTTGTAATTTAATGACGATTTCTACAATAAAAATCCTTTCACAGAATTTTCTATTTTTTTTATATCCGTAGAAGAATTCAATGGCGAGTTCGAAAATGAAAAGAAAAAGTAAGGTTGTTGGGCTACCTTTTTAGTAAAAATGAAGTTTCCACGGTAACCAATTTGGTGAAATCCTATAAAATGGACAAAATGGCCCAATTTATTTAAGTCACTTAAAATATTCCAGATATTTTACACAAACATCACAAACCTTAATTTGCACACAAAATAATTTTATTTTATGTTATACTTCTGTAATTATTCCATCTGTACATTTTTTTCAACACAATACAGCCATTTTGAATTTCCTCACAGGGTAAAAATGAAAGAAAAAACACACATGTTCTGCAAATAAATTAAGATTAAATAATAATCCTTTCATAAAATGTTTCTTTTTTATATATCCATAGTAGAATTTAATGGTGAGTTCGAAAATGAAAAGAAAAAGTAAGGTTGTCGGGCTACTTTTTTTTAGTAAAATTGAAGTTTCCATGGTAACTAATTTGCCAAAACTGTAAAAAAAATCATAAAACTTTTTTTAAATATCTAGAATTCATGTTATGCCATGCTCACTTAATAAGACACAAAAAAGCACAAATTTATCTCAAAATATTGAAAAATAATGTTTCTGTGTTAATTTTGATATGTCCGAATAATATTCAACTATCTCCTTTTTGAAGAGTAAAAGTCGGCGATTACCTCCCCTAGATGCGCTTGAACGATGTAAGAGCCTCAGAAGGCAATGAGGTCCCGCGCGGGATATTACTGGTATCTAGTAGATAAGGCATAGTCAGTGGAATACTCGTTCTAATTACGGTTCGCTGCCCGTTTCGACCATTGCCTCTAGTCACTGAGTGATATTCCCGCGCGACATCATTCATTCATAAACCTACATTCATGTATATCTGCATTACACAATATAATTACTATAATCTAGTTTAAACAGATGGCACTATTTATACTAACATTTGAAGCATCCATTGACACAATTAACGCGTCTAGTCTCCTTCGACATACATATTTGATTCTGTACATTCCATACATGCACTACTTTTTTCAAGGCATTTACTGACCGCGGGTGGTCAAGGTCATACAGGGTCAATCCAAGCGACACCGCCCCAAAACAAAGATGATAACGAGGAATCTGTCTAAAGACGCCATTGTTTTTGTTTTCCTAACTTTAGTACACCCTCGAATGACTTAGTGAATTTCCGTGAAACTACATTTTGGGTCGTAACCTTTCCGGCGAACAGAAAGTCGCGATTCTGAAAGTAGCAATGCGCCAGATACATTGAGGAATGGTAGTACCGAATGCGCAATTACCCTAGGAGTTCCGATTGCAGCATGACGCATAACAAGTATTTAAAAAAGTACGTCTAGTTTCTGTTACATAAGGTAAAAACAGACATGATAAACGCAGTTTATATGAGACAGACTAAGACACGTATACGTGTGTAAAGGTCTTTGATGGGTATTTCTACAGAAACAAGGAAAATAGAAAATCTCTATAATGCTTTACTGAACTTTATTTTTCAAACTAAAATCTACTCTAGTCAACTGATACAACTTAATAAAAGAACATTTCAGTTAAGAGCTTGGTAATAGGTAAATAAGAAAAGGTCCTATCAAAACTCTAACAGATATTTAAATTTTATCTACCAGTAGACAAAGGCAAACAAGGTAAATGCAAATGTGAAAAACAAACAAACACAGAGACGAGACATAACACACATAAAGAAAAACCATCAGTTACCGCCTTGGAACGGTCAGTCGGCAAAAGGGCCAACTGGGGTGCTTAAACCTGGTTTGTGGAGCGCTCCAATCTCGCACTTCCTGAAGGTTTTTCTAGCAAACAAACAGTGTAAATAACAACATCCCGTCAAAGTGAAACAACTAACAGTAAGCACCTGCATCGGGAGTTAAAACAAATACAATGAACTTATATACATAAATTACAACTAGCAACAAAATAAACTATAAACATATATTAAAGACTTAATATTTTGACAAGTAAATTAAATCTTTTTTCGTATCACTGCAATGATAATGTCACTACCGCTACAAATAAAATTTACACAATAATTCAGTACTAGATACACTTTGTTCACGATCTAATTTAGAGTACTGTAACATATTGAAGATATCTAACTAATCATATGAACAATCCTTTCACTTCTAAAATACAATAGAAATTGTGCTTAATAAACATACTAGATTTCAAAATTCATTCATACATTTGTACTGTTAAGTTTTCTGTGAGGTTTCTGGGTATACATCATTGGTGCCTTTTACTTTATACGAAGATATTTGCAAAAGGTTAATTCAAACAGCATTTAACTATATTTTTTGTAATAAAAGAAATGGAAATATAAGCAAGAAAGGCCAAAGAAAACTACTATGTCTGAAGTCTTGCTTTCCACTCAAATCTAGTCTGTCTAGCTCTTGGGCAGACTAGCTCCCATGTCTCTTCTGATGTCTCGTTTTGTGGCATAGACTGGCTCCTGGTCCAACAAGGCAATGACAAATTCGTCATTGTACCATCACGCATCCTCAATGAAGGGCCAGATAGATGATTTGCCTTAGGATGTTTTTCAGCGGCATACAGCAGAACATGTTTAAGGTGTCCTCATATTGCGGCTTGACCGTGTCTCAAGCGGTCTGCGGTCTGCGGTGCTTCCTTTGGATTAAATTTCTCCAGTATAAAGAGATATTTGTCTTTGATTTGGGCCAAAGTGCATGCTCCGAATTTCTGTTTCATATTTGCAGGACAAGTTTTTAGGGAATTCTATGTTAAGTAAGATGTCGTTTCCTGTCAGTTTGGATTTCATATGCCGAATAGCCAGGTATTGGTGACTGATGATTAACAAGTGCTTGTACATTCTTATCATTTCTGAGTGGAACATTCACGGTACATACATTTCTTATTTGCTACATTACAGACCATTATAGCAGTAAGATCATTCAGTTCATCTGTCTTAATTATTTTCAGCTGTACCAGTCTCGTTGCTTTGTATTTCAGCTTTTTGTGTCGCTTACATTCACAGGTTTTGCGGTCACTGGATTTAGGTTTTCGTCTGAAGAACGGTTTCAGTTTGCAAAATAGAGAATACTAGATTTCAGAATGTTCATTTTGGCCTTGAATTTCAGGTGGAGATTTTTTCATTGTGTTTTCACACAAAGAATGCATCGTTTTTTTCCTTCTTTTTGATGTAGCCTTCTTACTAGATGCCATCCTTGATTTAATTTCCCTATTTAAAAAATCTCTTTTTCGTCTTCTGCTTCACAGCTTTTCTGCTTTCTGTGAGGTTTGCATTGAGCTCGTGTTTCTTTCTAAATGATTACGGTTTTATCCCCGTAGACAAAGAAGCATGTGCTTGAATTCTGTACTTTTTTTAAAAAGCTTGCTGCACAATAGCCAGGCAACAAATCTTGCCACCCAATGTTTTAGTAACGCATTATTTCCATTTCTGTAGAATTATAGTGATACAATTACCTTAATACTTTTTTTAGAAACCGCTTTTAGAAACCGCTCGGACCTTACAGTACCTATTTGTGTGTTTTAGCATTGATTTTAGTTGAAAACTTGCGCTTACAAGTCTGATGTGGATATTCAAGGCTTTGTTCAAAATAAGCCATTTTTACACTTGATTTCGTTATTTCTAACTGGCAACCCAGCTTTCGTCAAATGTGCAGGAACTACTTTACGATATAGAAAGGCCGAAGCACGTACCGAGAATCCAGGAGAATCAATACTATTACCTTCGAGGTTCTTCTCCAAACGTGTACAAAAAGGGCCGAAGATGGTTCTAATGGGCAAACAACATCGCATATTCCGTCAATTCATTCGCTTTACAATAACGAACGATAACTGCGTAGAGGATTGGGGTGGGGCGGTCAAAATAATTGTTTTTTCATCAACCTAAACCATATGTATTAATCGTAAGCGTTTACTGCATTTTTAACGATACTTCATAACAATATTGTATATCATGCCTAAACGTCTTCACATATTTAGAATATTTTGATCTATTAATAGTAAAGTGGTAGAGTTTGTTCACTATCAGAATATCAATACTTGAATTGACATGTTTTTTTATCACATCTAATTGTATATATTATACTTTCAGACGGGGTTTATCGTCAATGTCTAATAAATGTCATCAAGACAATTGACCACGTTCTTATTGAGTAAACTTGAAATCTCTTTTACATTGTTATGCTGTATTTATAATTTACGATACACAGCTACATGTTTTATGCTTTCAAGCGTTTAAATATATCCTGTGTGCCAAACCATTGGCATACATCATCATCTTCTTGCAAAATTATATTTTGGAACATAGTTATGATATTTTAATCATGACCATTAATCATCTGAGTATATAAAGTGTATTTGTAGTGTAAAAGGTTGAACATAAATCAATTAAACAACTTTTGTTTTCAAATACAACATGCGACTTTCTCCTAGTGAAAAATTGCAGTGCTTAAAGAGTATTTATTGAATTTGTTATTCAAATGTACAAGTACAATGCAAATACTTTTCACTTTTAAATTCATTTTCATCCAACAATCTCAATACCGTTAAATCTTTCCTGAAGCAGAAAACCAGCGAACGAACTGTAACCATATCCGTTTAGGTGCACATTCTGGTCAATACACATCACTTCTACGTCGTCACCCGCATCAAGGTCAAGGAGGGCCGTTTGGCTTGTCGTTTGCGAGGGCGACTCACTCCCGCGCACGTACATGTAAGACTGCGCAACTCCATTTTTGCCTATTATGTAATGCGCATTGTGAATAGAATATGTCATCAAAGACGTAGAGAATACGTAAGTGCCGGCGACGGGTGCTGTAAACACGCCCCTGGACGGATTGTAGGCTTGGCCTATGTTGGTTATCACGTTCTCGAAGGCGATGGATTGATTGTAGGTGATGTTATACATATGGTCGGCCAGGGTTGCGAAAAATGCGGGAAGCCGGTCCGGCCGCTCACGTCTTGTGTTAGATCGCTTGTCATCTGGGAAATAATTCGTTTGATAATAATCTCTATTAACCGTGATCATGAGCAATACTTAAGTCTAAGTGACTTATAGAAACAGCCAGTAAGACATTCTTTAGATTAGATTTTTAGTGGCAAAATGTCGATTCCAAACAAACAGCTTTCAGTGTTTGTGGAGACATACACTGTTTACCGTACGGTGATCATGTCGTGATAAGGAGGCTAATCGTTTAACGTTTTGAAGATTTTAATATAATAACACAGTCAAACAATATTTACTTTTAACATATATTCATGGACGAAGTTTGAACTATATATACTTTGTTTAAATTGTTTTACTAAAAGTACTAGATTTTAGGCTAAGGTGGAAAAAACATATATGCATCCAGCTGAAGCCATAACAGTGTTGCAAGTATAATCTATTTTTAGATGTTTCTTTCATTGCTTTTTTATGTGTTAGGACTTACTTGAAATCTTCGTGGTTTCTTAGTAGTTGAGATTACACTATGTATTTTTTTAATAATGAAGTGACCATGAGTATATACGCTCACAAAATTAGTTCATACATACTTGAGCTGTGCGAACTGGACGACCTTTGCAGTATTTGCATCTGTTCTTCTCCTCTCTGTTTCGTGCCATCTGTTGTCACGCCACCTAGTCTACCTCTGCTTCTACTCTCATCTAAAGTGGTTTCTACATATTCTAACCTGGTGGACAGTGTATGTATTTCCTTCATATACCGCTTTTCCTGGTTTTCTAACCGTTCCATTAAATAACGAATGGAGACATTTTCTTCCCTGCCTGTCGTGGCTGTAGTTAACAGCATAGAAGAAAAACACGTAAACATAAATAAAATTACGGTGTCCATTTTTCAAACATTTGCTGTTTATAACCTTGAACACAATCGAAACGAGTGTCCAGCCGATAAGATAAGAGCTGGTGTTCTGAAAGTTTCATGTGTAACAACACGTCAGCTGTTTATTAAAGCAAGTCAGACGTAAGATAAAGCGTTTCCTGAATGTTTACGTTATAGCCAAGGGCAACTTTAAAGCAGTGTCAAAACCCAAAACTTTCCTTTCTAATATAACTATTGCAAACCATAACTCTATGCAATGTGGAAACTTTTATTCGGTTGTGATTCCAAGATACATGCGCTGTGATGGTAAAGTGAAAGCGACCCTATAATCATAAATGTCTTAAAGTTGTTTTTGAACATCCAAAGAAAATGAGTATTTATAACTGAAAACAAATTATGTGTCCGCCTTTTCCATTAGAAAGATGAAGAAAGGAAGATAACAAATAATGCTTCATATGAATTTCTTGTGTGAAAAACAAAAGCTTAAAAACTTAAGGTTGGCTGCTATTTGTTTGTTGAAGTATACTTCTTAGATAAGAACTCACCTAAATTGTTAGCGCTTATCGGTATTTCACATATGAGTTCGCCATTGGAACTCCAAGATCAGCTTAACATCAAGATATCACTTAAAGTCATATGTCTCTTCAATATGAGACCCTTCTCTCTGTCGACAGACAATTTCTATATCTGTTTTTGTTCTTGTTTTTTGTTTGTTTCTATGTGTGTGTTTGTCTTTTTGGTGTTGTTTCTTTGTTGTTTTGTGTTTTCTTTTTAGTTGTTTTGTTGTTGTTGATTTTATTTATTTATTTTGTTTATTATTATTTATTTTTTTAATCGCAGAACAAAAAAGGGTATTATCCAACATTTTCCACATTTCCTAATGTTTTAGGTAAAACAGCTCAGTTCTAGGATCCAGTATAATTATCGAAATAAATACATCTGTTTCCATCTTGTCCTATATATATATCTCCTGTTGATATTCCTAGACGATGCTGTATAATCTGACGATTTTAGACAGATGAACACATAATTGACATTCATTCAATTGACATTCAGATGGACACATAATTGACATTCATTCACAAAATTCCCATCATTTAATTACGTTTCACGTGGTTAACTGGCGGTTAGTTGACAGCAACACGTTATAAAACACTGATGTGATTTTATTTATAAACGAATGATATGAAGGTAAAGTGCTTACAACCTAAAGCATGAGCGTGTACGGCCATCTGTCTAGTTAGTTATTTCCGGGATGCAAATTGTCGAGATAAGCCTGAATCGGGAAAGACCTGACGAGGCTAAAGTAGTTTGGAATTTGAATAAATAACTTATTTTAAATCATTTAAAGAAGATAAAAACAGTTTTAAAACTAACCATAATGAACGTCATAAATTAATTAACGTAAAACTTATACGCCGTTTTCCCTCATTTTAATGATGAACGTCGTCTCGGATATGACTTAAAAGTATGACGTAAAAGTCATATACTATGACGACTTTTCACCTAAATCTGTACCATGGACAAGATACCAATCAATCACGATATAATGATGTACAATTTACTATTTTGAGTATATCCATTTGCTAATGCTACAACTACCACCACCGCCACCACCACCCTCACCGCCGCTTCCTTTACTGCCATTTTCACATCTTTTGTTTTCTCCTCAGTTTCCTGCTTCTCTTTTTTGGACTATAAATTTTTTTATTACTACTTCTTCAGCCACATCTTGTATAACAACATCACCAGCTGTAAGTCTTGCTACGGATATATGCCATGCATACTACACATACATTTACATATTATCTCATTTTCTATCCTTCAAACAATTTTACCTTGATTAGTTTGTAAGATACGATTCCCAGTCTCTTTAATGCAATAATGCAAAGCTTTTGCGGCTAATCTGATAGCAGTTAAAATCTCCATCCAATCAACTCCTCGTCCATTCCGTTCATGAAGTCCGTGAACATGTGGCTCATGACACACCTGGTATTATACTTTGTTATTTTAAGTGTGTCTGATGACATGATACAAAGAATCAAAGTTTATTAGCAACTCGTCATATACATGTCTTTGGCCATTTACAATAAATATTAAATATGGCTAAGACGTCATAAAGTCAATGTGCGAACAAAATTAACAAACGTGGATATATAACATGAACAATGTATAAACAGTTTCTACCAATGATATACATAAATATTGATTGACCGACAGTTATATAACTCCTATGGCATTACTTCGGATAACATTTGCCTCCAAGATGTAATTCGATAAGGTAATACATATTTTTGGATTTGACATGATTGCAATAAATTTTTGGACATTAGGAAAACTTCTAAATGCTGGGAAATACTTATTTCTAATGTACGAGTAAAATGGGCAACACATAATAAAATGATACTCCGTTTCTATCGAGTTCATATTACAAACTGTGCAGAGTCTGTTTTCTCTTGGAATATTGTTATATCTGCCTGTTTCAATGTTAAGATCATGCGAGCTCAAACGGAAACGAGTTAAACAACTTCTAAGTTTAAAAGAATGTATTTTTGTAAGATATTCTTTAAAGCCGAAATTTGTTTTAAATTTGGAATAGTAGTAGAGTTTAGGACTGTTATTAATTATTAACAAGCAGGTACTGAGCAAGGTTCTCAGAAAACCTCATCCAGACAGTAACGCATGACAGGAAGCATGTCCAACGTATGCTTTATCTGTGGCTACTGAAGCTTGTAATAGTCATCATGCAGTATTGTATCCGTGTTGATTCATTACTTATTGTAACAGCCAGAATGGCAAGTATTGCACGTTAAGCTTCCGGTCTAGACAAAAACTGTACAAATGGTACTGCTGCAGATTAACTGGCTTACGTTTTTGTCGTTGTTTGTTACATCCCACCGACACAATAATGAACATGGACAAAGCTGGAAGACCTGCCCCCACCACACACTTCCAAATCCCCCCCTAATGAATATTCACTGTTCACGGTTTTAGCAATAAGTTTTAAGTGTTTCAATTTATGGATAGTTTATTTCTCCGCTTGGGTTATTAATTACTCGGTAATTACTATAAGAATTAAATACACACAAAACCTCCACAAAAACAACAACAAACAACAACAAAAGAAAAAAGAACAGGATTTGAGTTTGTAACAGTAGTCTCTTAAGTTGCAAAGGTTCCATTCAACGCTCTTTCTGTCATCTGTACAGTGAAAGTGCTTCCATACGTCGAAAGTAATTGATGCAGGTATAATTGCAATATACTGACAGCAATATGAATGGTATAAGAATTCTGCTATAAAATAATAGGACAGAAAATCGGGTCAATACACATGTATACCCAACCATAAATTTGAGCAAAACTTTACTGACACTCTGTGTACATGGTTTCATCACTTGGCACGTGTAGACAGTGACCAGGGATGTTTATTACGCTGAGGTCGGGGTGGTAGATGTGAGTGTCACCCGCTAGTAGGAGATGATATCGTTGTCAAGTAAACAGCCAGCATGCCCCCAGCATAAGACCGCTTCCCTCCCCAGCTTCCGACACATTATCTACTTTACAACCACAAGTGTGAAAGAGAGTCGTTCCAGTCGTAGTTCTCAAGGTCCCTACCCCCACCCCGCTCCTAACTTGCCATTTATAACATACAATACTAATTAATAAGTATACTTCCATTATTAGACTTTACTTAAAGCCGTATTAAGTCGACATAACAATGAAAATTGCTTGGGAAATTGATGTCTTAAGGCAGCTATTCCGTCCTTATTACTGTATGTAATAAACAAATCATGTGATCTAATTATAAATTTATTGAACCTCATTTTGACCATACTGGTTCCACGATATTGCTCGCCTGCAGAGTTGTCCAGTATGCGAGCCGGTAGCCAGTCGTATGTCACGCTATCGACTGCCGCGAAAAGCTTGAGGAAATTTCCCAGGTTGAACACGAGTTCAGTTGATGAAGTTTATATTTATACGTTGAAATAATAGGAAAAAACAATAAGTTAAACGAGGTTCCTATTGTGACACCGTGACATTGCTAATTACCTGACCACCACAGTTCAACGCCTCCTACATGCTAACACGTGTGAATGTTAAACAGCTTGAACAATAACTGTTTAAGCAAGCAATAGTATGGTCATCGTCGTTTGTTTGTTTGTTGTTGTTTTATGATTTCAGTTTAGGCAAACCAAATTGGTTCAAGTTTTCTTTGGCAAAGAATCTTTTTTTGTTTACCAAACGTTCGAATGCTTAAAATACATTTGAACGTTCGGTATCTATCCGAACGTTCGAACGTTCGCTTACATCCGTAGAAAATATTAATTTTGCGCAAAATCTGAATAAAACTCTAATTTCTATCTGCACATCGTGGATTGACACGTGCTTGTTTTTCATTAACTATGACCCCCATCAGGAGGAATCTCGGCGCATTAAAGAGCTTTGTCTACATCACGAGTCAATGCAAAAATGAACAATATGGTGTGGAAGCTGTACTGACGACATGTACGCCTTGCACAAGTAGGAATATTGATCTTTCATTGTTGACATTGCTGTTAAAATGTAGCGATGGTAAATATCACTAAAATAGATTTAGAATAAGGTTGTTGTTAAGCCATGCCGTGCTGAAATATAATTGTATAACATTTTTTTATTTCAATTCAACTAACAACAGGGGAAGAGTAATCTTTGGATGGAAGTATTATAATTCGAAGAACGTGATTGGATGTTTGTCTCCATCACGCAAGCATATGGGGCGCATGCACATGTTTATCCTTTGGAATAAATACAAATGTTTCAGGAAAGAGAATAGTTTATTTAAGCACTATGACAGGGTCTGTTAGTAATAACCTTATAGATATTGTATAGGCTCATGTGTACCTACGTACCCCGTGAAGATTCTTTTCCGCTAATATATTTCTCTGGCACACTTACGGCCGCCCTGTTATTCAATTACAAATCAGTTACAATGTTTTCACTCATGTTTTTTTTTTATTATTTGCTCGTGTTTCTGTATGTAATATACATCAAATAAATAACTCAAGCACTAGCGAAAACAATTTTTACTAAACACTTAAGTCGATAATGGTCACAATGTTTCTAAGTAACAGAAATACATAGGCAAGAACTGAAAGAACAGAAGTTTGCCTGTAGAAAGAAAATAAGTTGTATTCTAAATTATTTTTTTTTTGTATCAGCAATGTGTAATAAAACAAGACGACTGAACCGCAATAAAGAATATATTTAATCCAAACATTGTTTGATCGTGAGTTGTCGTTTCATGTGCGTTTTTATTGAGACTAACAAACATACTTAATTAACTTCACAACAAAATAAAAAGTTTATTCAGATTTGAACATAGTTCATGCAACCGTTAAATCCACAATCTCAGTAGGTCACATTACACAAAATTACACAACATGAAGTTATTTATATCAACTTTTCTACAACATATAAATATTAACTAATTACACCTAAAAATGTTAGTAAACCATATCATAGACAACTATCTAGATACTATTAATTCTACTAACTATTAATGGTCATGTATTTGAAATGTTAAAATCTGTGTAGCTAAATCTTATTCTATAATTTAAAATATTTTCTCAAAGCACAAATAATCCTTTAATACACGACTTTAACATTTGATTCACATGTTTGCCTATATTATAGCATGAGTATATACCGTAATATAAAATATAAGATCATTAAAATACATCCATATCATTGTCTGAGTGGTTTCAAAATGCTAAGTTTAAACAAAAACTACCAGTGATGTATATATTTTACGAAAATGAGCATTTGAGTAGTACTAACCAAATAACCAAATCATGGTTATTTGACAAACACCAGCATTAACGACGATAACCACAACGACGAACACGACGGAGATGTATAGAATACATCTCAGTGGCATACGTGTGTACGTGAAGCTGTGTCATTCAAATCTCGCCTATGCGAGATTATACGTGTACTTATGAACTGGTTTGTACGTTGTCATAATAATGTGAAATGGCATGAAATGTGCACGACAACAACATTTTCATTAAATTTAAGCTGTCAAACAATGACGGTAAGAGTTGTACGTAAACACCAACACCAAGCTCTGCCAATGTTTAGAACATGTTTACAGGTCGTTGCTACATATTTTGGATACGTAACACAGTTAAGCCTGGTTCCACAACATAAAATCAAGCATGTTGACATAAGGAATTTAATAACACAACCTTTTAATACCAACTTAACACTAAAATCCCAATGTCCGTCCCATTGTGGTAGTGGAGCAGGTTTAAGTCACACAATTAATAATACTTTAAATGACCCCACTTCGTGACAATGTTTACATGCTGCGCATGTCCCTTTTATACAAAACATAATATGATTCCTGCTTGATACCAACTGTACAAAGGCCACCAGAAGCGCTCATCAGACTGGCGCTAGAACAGGTTTTGATCACTGATGGAGTTCAAGGTCCCAGTTAAGTTTCTTGAACCTGTCGCCTCACCGTTGCTATCCAGTCGGGATTGTAGAGTAGATTTGACCGGAAGTGTCCGGATTCCTTCATTGACGCCTACGCGTGACTTCCGGAATACGGCGTGAATCTGCAACGCACGAGAATAAATGAAAAAAGAAACAATTGATGGGAAGCAACAAACGTCGCCGTCGAGATATTGTTCAGCATGGGTACATTGTGCCTAATAAGTAACTATCGAAACAACAGAAAACCTTCTTGTTGTTAAAAATATTTAAAATGCCGTCAAACAACTTAGGGATGGGGGATGGGATTAGCCGGCATTTTTGCCGATACTGCGCAGCGACATTTCTATCATTATAGCACAGGGGCACTTATGAGGTGCCCAGGGACTGAACCCGGCCGGTCCATTATACTGACACCGACGAGTCAGGCGTAATGCTGTCCCTTTAGCCCCGAGCGTTAGGAGGGAAGCCACTACTACCAACTTCAAAGTCTTTGATTAGACCCGGCCGGGGTTCGAACCCACGACCTCCCGATCCGCAAGCCGACGCTCTACCACCTGAGCTATTGCGGCCGGCAGACTGGCGTTTGTATGTGATAAATAGAAGCGTGTCATTTACCGTCATAAACCTGTTTTGAGTTCCTTCGCAGTATAAAATAATAACCTCATTTATCAATGCATCAACATCTGTCTGAACGATTTATGATGGAGAATCCTCCATTCGTTAGAAGTAGAGTATTTGCGCGGAAAACAAACCATTTCTGCTTATTGATTGGCTAAAGTACGTCTAAGTATACGATAGAGTCTATAAAGACGTTTCTATAGAAAAAAGAAGCCGAAATGATTCTATCCGACTTAAAAGTCCCCGCCTCACTTCTACATGTTCTATCAAAATGACAGGTAATCAGCCCCATAAAACTGCCAATCAAACTGGCAATCGTCTTGACGTATTCAAACTTGTCGTCACATGAGGAGGAGTCAAGCCAAAATGCGTGGTTTGTTGCACATGCGCAGTTGAAAATTAAACCATTTAGTAAAATAGATCGATCTATTTTGTTCATTTTAAAATAGAAAATAGGAGTTCTATTGAAATAAATCGCTGATGAATTTGAATTTGAATTTTCATAGCTTCTGATTGGCTACACACGTAGAGCGACTTCTAAATATTGTGTGTCCACTATTGCTGTTTCCGATAAAACGTAGAGCGACTTCTAAATATCGTGCGTCCACTATTGCTGTTTCCGATAAAACGTAGAGCGACTTATAAATATTGTGCGTCCACTATTGCTGTTTCCGATAAAACGTAGAGCGACCTCTAATTATTGTGCGTCCACTATTGCTGTTTCCGATAAAACGTAGAGCGACTTCTAAATATTGTGCGTCCACTATTGCTGTTTCCGATAAAACGTAGAGCGACTTCTAAATATACTATTGCTGTTTCCGATAAAACGTAGAGCGACTTCTAAATAATGTGCGTCCACTATTGCTGTTTCCGATAAAACGTAGAGCGACTTCTAAATATACTATTGCTGTTTCCGATAAAACGTAGAGCGACTTCTAAATATTGTGCGTCCACTATTGCTATTTCCGATAAAACGTAGAGCGACTTCTAAATATTGTGCGTCCACTATTGCTGTTTCCGATAACTAGAATAAGTCCTGTCTGCTTCTAACAACAAATGATACACGGATAAGATAAAACTAAATTAAAATAACAATTAAAAGCAACAAGACGCAACGTACAAAAACTAAAAATAATTCTGGTGTTTATGTTTGGTTTTCGTGTCTTAAAAGTATTAATGATAAATAGATTTGTTTACAACACATCAAATGGAAGGAAAAAGAAGATACCTGTATACAAATATGCAGAAAAAGTGAAAAAAATTAACAAATTTTAATACATATATTGAGCATTATGTTTGTAAGTAAACTAGACTGACAGGAAAATTTTTATTTAAAAAAGGCACAGTTAACAAGAGCGAATTATTTATTAACGAAACAAAGGTGATTGTTTCCATATTCTATAATACAGTAGAGCAACAACAGGTGGGTAATCCTGACAATGAAACATGTATGCAACCACACATCTCCATTTTAACGATACAATCGAACATTAAAATAAAACGATTTACATGTAATTTATTCCTAAAATACACCACATCAAAAGTTGTTTATTAGAACAGAATAAAAATGACAAATATAAAAATATTAAATATAAGTCTTTCAGCACAAGGGAATTGGTCCAGTTAGAAACAGTAGAACAGAACATTAAATTTTGCTTGTACAATGTACGTCCCTGTAACAGATGCAATTTAAACAAATTAGAAAAAAATACAAATGGTACTTAAACAATTTAAAGTGATTGGTGAGAATGTTTCTACATTTGTTTATGTAACTACATGGCGTCACCCATATAGCTTTTCCAGGAACGTGTACATAAAGGTGAGACGATCGAGCAAGACTAAATTGTTGCAGGGTAGATGCAGGTAATGTCGTGGCTCTGTAGTGGTTGGACCTTACAACAGTGTATTTATTGCTGCCTAAACACGCCTAACCTTTAAAGTAATAGATGCAAAACAGAAACGGAATTGTTTCGGATTTTATTTTGACATATTCACACAAATAAATAGGTGTTTTGCAAGGTGTGAAAGCAATTTATTCCAAAAGTGTATAAGCACCCCAGGTTTCCGGAATATGTAAATAATTATAGAATAAGTGTTGTTGATAATAAACACTATACTAAAGTGACCTTCGTCTGGACAATTTTAATATTCATGTACCTACCTTTGGTATGAAGATAAGTATCTGTGTGAGGGTGGTGCCGATGATGAGACAACCGGAAGTGACGCCATAGATGAGCACGACCTGCTCGTCGAATAGAAGACTCAACGTCAGCCCCACGGCGCTGAGTATTACCACGTTGTACAGGCATAACCCGATCTGCTTCGAGTCGTTGAGGGCTTCAATAGTCACCTATATAAAACCAGATAGTACAGTTCAAGATAAATATTTCTTTGTTATGTTTTCTTTAGATGGTACATATCGGTTTATCACTATTAAACCCATTTTGACGACATAATTTTTTTTAAATGTAATTCGATGTAAAATGTCCACATTTCCGATGATATGATATAAACAGTTTAGTACTGTCTTGTTGCGTATCACTTTGGAGTCCATTTGCAAAGTAATAGTTGATATCGACCACAGTGGAGCGTTTCATATAAAAAGGTGACGTCAGGAAGGTTCTTTGAAGAAAACCGAGAAACAGTTGCTAAGAAATAAAAGAAGTTAATAGAAAGATACGTTTTCTTTAAAAAGAATTAACAGGTGGCATCCGACAGTTAGGTGCATTTATTTTTCTCTCAAACAATCAAATAATTTGCTTGAAAATGTCCGAGAAATGATGTTTATTAATGTCCTATATAGATGTGAAAAGTGAAGCATTACACTCCACATGTCATTTCCTATCTAAGCCACCTGCACAGGTATTTATTGTTAAGACTAAGACGACCACGTGACCAATTACTTTTGAGATCACGTTATATCATCATTCGTGTTATCCTCTCTGACATCTATATCTATTTTCTGACCCATTGTTATTTATAGATTACCAAAGAACGAATTTTAAAGTTTCAAAGCGATTTATTTCACTATTTGTACTGTTTGACAACAGAGGCAGTATTTAAAATCGTGTAGACTTAAAATTGGGGTTTTGCAGAAATTATGCCCCCTCACCACCACCCAAAAAAGGGTAAAATATTGTTTGTTACATGGACACTGTCGGCTACTACTTTCAACATATTGCTTTCATACGATCAGACAAAAAATAAAATATTATAAAACTCAAAAATCAATAAAAAAATCAAGGGATGTAGATGTTTAGGAAACTTCTTACCCTTCTAGTTTCCCATGCAAGAAAAGCTCCAAACGACAGTAAAGTGCCCTCAACGACGTAAAGCGTCCAGCCAAAATAGTGTGAATGAGGCGAGAAGCAGATGCGTACAAACGGATGGATCTCGGCATCGATGTCAGTATTATCAATCTGACGACGTAAATAAAAAGTAGTAATATGACTGACAAGATTGTCATGTGACACAAACAGGGCCGTTAAGAAAAGAAGAACAACGAAAGATGACATTATAAATCTGTGTAAACACTGTAAATGCAATCAAAGATACTAATAGACGTACTTTTCTGCCGAAAAAAAATCTATGAAGAATAAGTTATTGTGCTTGAAGTATAAAAATGATACTAGATATAATTACATGGGCTAAAATGGGACTCGCCTTCAGGTAAAAACATCATTTTTATGCAACTGTATTTGCTTTTCAAGAAAATAAAATCAATAAAAGTGGTAAAATATTTCATAACTAATAATATTGTTTGCTATTACTTTTTTCCTTAAGTGTTATTTCTGTGTAATATGCAGAATTACTACGAGCAATTATTAACTGCACAACAACTAACTGAAAATGTATCTTTATAAATAATTTAGAAATAACATGTTACTCTTCTGATGACGTGATCTAAATATGGTGTTTAAATGCGTAGAAAATAGTCCACCATTAATTCAATACCATTGACTACCCACATCATAGAGATCCTAAAAGGTAAAAGACTATTGTAATAGATGCAGATTAGGATTACATTAATACCCGTGGTGTAATATGCAATTCAAGTTTCAGGTCATTCTCACGTAAATCCATGTACATATAAAGATGTTTCACCGGACCTGGTAGCGCAGTCGGTAGAGCGTCGGCTCCAGGTACAGGAGGTCCCGGGTTCGATCCCGGGCCGCTACACAACAAAGTCGATAAATGGTATTGATATAGCTCCATTGCTAACACTCCAGCAAATAGCAGTGAAGGCAGCACTATATCTGCTTCAAGTGGACACCGTCTCCAGATGACTGAAAAACTGTTAATGCGACGGTACCCCCAATAAACAATGAACAAACATAAAGTAGTGTATCTCTTCGAATCGGACTTCCTATTTTTATTTTCTGTTTTAAGTCAGTGTAAAAATAAAACAAAAAGGACCAATACGTGTATGTGTGACCTCCAAGGGAGTCGCAGTGAGCATGTGCTTAAAACATAATAGTGGATGGCAAGTTTTATGGTACTATTATTGGCAGGAACTAATATCAGAATATATATATGGTACGCGTTCAATGTCGATGAATATTTCGATATATTATCTTTTTTTCTAAACAACGTTGCTATTGCATGCTGTTGTGCTGTTATTGTTGTCTGCTACATTGATATTTTAGCAATTATAAGCTGTATTGCTGCCATAGACATACACAGTTCTGTGGTTTTTAGAAAAAGCAGGCATCGAGACCTTGCCAAACTGCCGTGGGGCTTGCTGTTGTTTTTTCTCGCTATTCTCAACTTAAGATTAAATGCAACATATTCATGTATCTAATCAAATCGTTATTTGATTTCTAATCGTGTGTAAAGTGACACACTAAATGCCAACATTTTAATTAAATTGGTTCATAAAGAAATATATATTTCCCATGTATGTCTCTAGGCGGTAACCGTATATAGTTACCGATTGGGAAAAATATATGTGAAGCTGTTTCTAATTAATTATATACAGTAAAATGTCACCCAACGACCACGTCACTAATGTGACCTCACGGCTATTAAGACCAGTTTAAGTAAGTACACACTATTTTGCCTTTATATTCAATTAAAAAGTTTGACCACATTTACGGGCACGCCTAATCCGGATAACGACCAGCTGCTCTAGAACATATTGTATATTTCATATGTAAACACTGGCCATAATTGAGGCCACCTTGACCAGAAGAACAAGTCAACCCATGGTGTAATTTACACTCGCTGATCGGCAAAATAATGATGAATATTATTTAATTATTTTCATTTAACTAACTAGGACACCGGGTCACTTGAGGTCATGATCTTAGTCAGGTAGGCGCTTATTGACCGGTATAAAAAAGAGCTTAACAATTTGTATAAATCAAGGAATGTATGAACAATAAGCAACTTGTAATCGAGATTGGACAGATTTGTACAGGTAAAAAACACTTTAATTTGTTTGAAGCTGCAATACATTTGTTTGCTAGCATCGGTGCGATAATTATACCAAATTATGAGTTTAAAGGTTGTTTATCTAAAACATAAACGTACATCTCATTATTGCCGATTAAAAATGAAATAAAATCTGAACATTTTATTCATTGTATTAATTAGCTCCTGGTCTTATAGAGTAAAAACAGTTATGCACGTTACAGACAGCAATCGAAATAATGCACACCTTCAGGCTGATTTTTGCTCATTCTGGTTTCTGCTTCGTAGTTGATTACTTTTATACACAGTGTATTGACAGGTCAACATAATTGTTGTAACTCATTTACAATACAGCAAATAGGCATTTAAAACACATGTTAAATACAACAGTTAATACAAAGAATCATTGTGGGCAGAACGTACCGCATTTAGAGACCAAGGAGGTACCGCAGTAAGAGACCACGAATGAACCGCAGTTAGTGACCATGCACATACCTTTTTAGAGACCATGGACGTACCACAGTTAGGGAACAAGGACGCACTGCAAATAGAGACTACGTACGTATCACGGACGTGTCGCAGTTAGATACGTGGACGTACCGCATTTAGGAATCACGGACGTACTGCAATTAGAGACCACGGACGTACTTCAGTTAGGAAACACGGACGTACTGCAATTAGAGACCACGGACGTACTGCAGTTAGAGACCACGGACCTACCGTAGTAAGGAATCGCGGGCATACTGCAATTAGAGACTACGGACGTACCGCAGTTAGGAATCACAGAGATATTGCAATTAGAGACCACGGACATGCCACAGTTAGACACCACGGACGTACCACAGTAAAAGGCAGGGGACGTACTGCAATTAGGGACCATGGACGTACCTCAGTAAGAGACCACGGATGAAAGCAGTTAGACCGCGGACGTACTGCAGTGAGAGGCAGGGGACGTACTGCAATTAGGAACCACTGACGTACCTCAGTTAGAGACCAATGACGTACCACATTAAGTGGCCAAGGACGTACCGCGGTTAGGGATCGCGGCTATATGGCAGTTAGAGAGCATGGACATACCGTAGTTAGGAACGACAGACGTACTGCAATTTGAGATCACGGACGTATTACAGTTAGAGACCAAGGACGTACTGCGATTAGGGGCCACGCACGTATCACAGTTAGAGATCACGGATGTACCCCAGTTAGGGACCACGAACGTACCGCAGTAAGGGACCACGTGGGTACCGCAGTTAGGAACCACAGAAGTACCGCAGATAGTAACCACAGAAGTACCGCAGTTAGTAACGACAGACGTACCGCAGTTAGGAACCACAGAAGTACCGCATATAGTACCACAGACGTATCAAAGTTAGAAGGTGGTGTTAAATTCGTGCTTAAAATTGATTCTAGGTACGCGCATTATGTCTGATTGACTTATTGTGCTAGTGCTAAACGTGTGTACCTGCTTGCTGAGGTTTCTGGTGATGATAATCTGTGGACTGACCACCTCCCACGTAACCAAGACAACCAGGATCACGGACACCATAGCGCACGTGATCACCAGCAACTGGTAGTCCTTGATGGTCTGGAAATAAACATTTATACTAATCAATCAAGCAAGCATGCAAGCAAAAAGCGTACAATGGAACAATAAAGAAAGCAAGAAAACAACAACAACACTTATTTAATCCAACACCCCTCCTCGTCGTATTCACCATCATTGCCATCATCGTCGTTATCCGTGGTAATTAGCAATCTCATTCCTAAACTGTCATTTAATCCCCAAGTTATTAAACCAATAATCTAAAAGATTTGTCGATCTTTTTGTTGACATAGACAGCTTCAAGCTGGAACAAACTTTCAAAAAGAATAAAAATATAAATAAATAAAATAAAATAAAAAGCGTTGGGAAACACGCTTGCTAAAATCATCTCTTGCGAGGAAACGATGTGGTAATTGGAAGAAAGAGGTAAGACGAAAGATTTGGAGGGCATAAATCAAAGTGTTAAACTATGTCATTTCATAAGGTACCCATATTTTAGATAATTAAAAAAAAATGAAAAAATCGATGGTCACCGACTTATATCGCGATGATTAAAATCACACTTTTCTTAAAGTTTAATTCATTCGTCTATGTTTGAAAAACAGATGTTTGAGGTCACATGTTAAAAAACTTTGAGATCGATGTAGGAATTCATTTACACATAAAAAGTTTTGTTGGGATAACTTCGAATTTTACCATTTCTTTATGTTTACATTTGAACAGATTTTACTAAACAACGATTCATGAAGATATGGTGATTTTGGAAGTAAATGCGAATACATTCTGCAAAGCCTCCGACCATCACAGCTATATATTGATCTCTTCTTTAAACGTGATATCAGTTTATTTTCATTTTACAATGAAATTAACATGCAATGCTGTTTATTAATGTCCTGCATAACCTAATTTGCTACTCGTCATTACAAACAGGTATTTCCTATCTGAGGCACGCTGCACTGTTAGTTTTTTTCACTAAGAAAACCACGTGACCACTTACTTTTAAGATTACGTAAATTAGTCTTTGTTCTTATCTGCTCTGACGTCTGTATCTAGTTTTAATAAAATTCCCCGTCGTTCTTTTTTATAGATTTGTGAAGAATAAACACTTGGAGAGTTATATTTCACGATTTGTACCATCTTGGAATTAGATGTAGTGTTAAAATATTTATTTTTTAAATTCATTTTTTTGGCAGAAAGTATGCTTACATTCGCCTACAGCTAGGATAAGATATTGCAACATGTAATTGTTTTTTTGAAAACTATCGAATACCACCTTGAAATAAAAAAAAGCAACAGCAGCACTCTAACCGTATGAAAACTAAAAAATAATGTATTTGTATTTTGGGGTTTACGGCACACCGACACTTGACAGGTCATACGACGCCGAATACGTTGAAGTTTAACGACAAAAGAATATAATCAGGTTAAAACTAAAATACGTGAGTAGAAATAAAAATCTATTAGGTTAAAAATGTAAATTATAAGTGAAAACAGGTTATCATATATAAACAGTTTAAACATGTATAACTTATTTAGAATACCAATCTCGTTCAGGAAGCAAACAAGCTTAGCATCGGATACTCTTAAATAGTTCATATATGTTATTGACATTAAAATACCGAATATGACCTGTGTCAATACAATGCAATAAAACATGACTAACTGTCAGTGGTTCCTGGCAAGGAACACATTCAGGTTGAACTTCTCTTTTTAAAAGATATGAATGAGCTAATCTTGTATGTCCAATGTAACAGCGAGTAAGAGCTATGACTTCCCGCCTACTTTCTCTGCAAGTAGAGATATTGGCATCGACTTTAAGTTAAATTACGTGTAATTTGTTATAAACAGTAAACTTGTTTGTCATTTAGGTAAAATATATCGATTGATAAGTGGTTTAAAATCTGAGTGTGGGATGCAAAGATATGTTTCAGAAAGGACTGAAGCAGATTTCGCACTTTTTTCTGTATCCTCATTTCCTTGGATGCCTACAAGACTGGGTAGCCAACAGAAAAAAATATTCTTACTTAGACAAACTTCATTAAGTTTTTAAGAGTAATTATCTTATGATCAGGTTGGAAAGATTGAGATTTTTAATAGACAGTAATACCGACAAAGATTCAATTAACACTACAAATGTATCTCCAGGATGATCTGAAAGGAAGTCCAGGGGAAGCTTAACAGCCTGAATGTCGACTGTAAAAATAGACGAGTCGGTTGTATATTTTGTTTAAAACAATGATTTTTACTTACGCGAGTAAGACATATAAATATCTGCTTTTGAGCCATTAGTATATATTTCTTATCGTGCAGTTCGATAAAATTTGAGCGAAGTACGAGGTGGTCTGTTTTTGACTTATTATTTGTACAGAGTTAAATCAACAGCGTGAATTTTCAGTTGCCATGGTGGAAACGCCAAGAAATAATTTTCCATTATTTTTAGGGATGTTAACGAATATTCGAATATTCGAATATCAAGTCTCTATTCGAATAGAGATTTTGGGATTCGAATATTTTATAATTTTTATTCCGCTTTTGTTTATTTCGAAGGAACATTGAAAAGACATTTCTTTAGTTGATCGTAGTGTCCCCAGCGTCTTAAGACGCTAACGATATGTAACCGCGTTCGCTCTAAGATAGAGGGGGTGGGTCATGTCTCCTGATAACGAATTGCCATCTGGTCAACAGCATGAAATCACCTTACCGCGCACAGCTCCTTCTCTGCCCCCTCTCCCACTTAGACCCAGTCACATCAACCACATCACCATACAGCTGGGGAAACAGTTGCCAACGTACAATAAACACACATGTCAGTTCAATGCTGCGGCAATTAGCTACAGCAATTACGTAACACTGACTCTACCCAGCTTCGGTCGGGATAGTGTGTAATAATTACATTATATAAGGCTATACTTATTGATAACAGTCCACCAGAAGCTGAGAACGTCTTTTATTTTTTGGAAAGCACAACTAGATCACTGTCAAACAAACTTTAATTGCAAACACTTTCTGTTTTTGTCACTCTACTTCATACTTGTTATTTTATTCCTATATAATACCGCGACATCTGTTATTTTTTTGTCACCGCGATTTTCTGTTCTTTGTTTTTGCTTTGTTCTCTCCGAATAGCAAAAATGTAAATGTACATACTTTTTTAATTGTTCGTCATAGGTTTACTTAACACACTTAAAACTCACGAGCTTACAATTTTAATCATTCTTTATATATATACTGGTTGGTACTTCATCAATTTATCAACAGTCAGGTAATCTTGACACTAGCCAATCGCAGTAATTATCGTCATCAAATGGTTTTGTTTACATTCGCCTTTCACCCATAGGCATATGGCGAGCAGGTTCGTAATTGTCACTTGTGTATTGGTAACTAAATGTCTCTAATTGACATGTTATGGCTTAGGATTAACGTCCTTAGCGATATCAGCCAATCACAATTAAACATCAATCCGACCACCAACCAATCAAGACCGTTAATTGGCTGTACACTTGAGCGATTGTGTATTGGTAACTAAATGTCTCTAATTGACATGTTATGGCTTCGGATTAACGCCCTTAGCGATATCAACCAATCACAATTAAACATCAATCCGACCACCAACCAATCAAGACCATTAATTGGCTATACACTTGAGCGATTTTCTTTCATAAAACCTTCGTGGTTTTGCCTAATTGTCTTACAGTCGATCCAGTATCACCCGCATTTTGTCCTTTAGAAAATGCCGCCTTTAATCATTAATGTATTTTATAAGATTAGTTCACAAAACATAATTGACTGTTTGTTGTTATACATTGTTTGCGGTTAATAGAGTAAAATATTAAAATTGTAAGCTATTTTGCATGTGTTGTACAGTTTCATCTAATAAAATTATGATATGGTTATATTAAATCGATAAGTAGCCCCTTAAATACGTCATATGTTAATACAAATAAGTAATTAATTTCACAAAATGCTTTTCAATTGTAAAGGTTATTACACGAAGTACAGCACGTAACAAAAAGACACCCAAGTTTAAGGTGACTAATTAATAATGTATATATTATACGGGACTTTGCAGGTCATCTTAACATTGATTGGTTACTTTATAGTAATAATAATAATAATAATTGTTAAGTGGCAATGACATTATTTACGCATTTACTGGCATTCTTCACTGACAATATTTTCTTGCAAACTACCACTGACCAAGTAAAGAAACGCCCCGTCTGGTCCTTCACTATAAACAGGATAATGGCGGATTCATAATATTGCCGTTTGTATTTCAAAAAGAAGAAATTGTCGTTTTAAAATTAAATGCTATGATAAAATCATAAATCTACCGCCGCTTCTGCATTAAGTAAGGCTAGCAATGTAAATTGTGGTCAGAAATAAACATTTTACAATGAATAAACACATTGAATGTAATGGAAAATTACCGTGTTATGTGCCACTTTGATATAAATTCGTTCCGAATATTCGAATATGATTCGAATACACGTTCCGAATATTCGAATATCGTTTTGGGATTCGATTTACATCCCTAATTATTTTATTTAAATTCAGATGTGATGAGTGTATGATTTCTATAATTCGCAAACCAAAAGGTTTAACTGCCTTTGGTTTGCGCTCGTTCAAGTGATCATATTTAGGATTGAAAATAACAATGTGTTGGATTTTTAGGATTAAACTTAACTTTTGTTATGAACTGAAGCGAAAATTTCTCTCGTCTAAGGTATAATGATGGCTCATTAGTTTCAACGTACAGGCTCTCTACAGGAGAGGTCCTGAAAGCTCCGAGGGTTAGACGTAGTTCCTGGTTGTGGACAACTTCTAGCCACTGTAGATATGATCTCCTGGCAGAGTCGTAAACAAAGATGCCATTATCTAATTTCGATCTTACTATTGATATAATGTCGATGTTTATTGTCAACGACCAGTTCATATAGGACACATAGCTGACCATGTTAAACTTACAGAGAATCTTGGATTCCTTATGATTTCCGATTATGTCCAGATCTAGATCGAAAAAACGCCCATCCCTTTAACTTTTTTATCGGTTACAATAATGAATATACTTCACGGTGAGGTTCTGTTGACCTTTTTGTATTTCATTCAAAATCAGTGACCATTGTTTATGTACATAAATAGGTTGCTGAAGTGTTAGATAATGTAGCATCATTCAGCATCCACGTTAGTTATGCTTATGAGGACTCCGTAGTTAACACAGTGTTTTAAATAGTTATTGTTATCCCTGATCTACATGAACCTGTATATAGGTTTTACTCATATGGCCTAACAAAAATGTTCTCGACAGCTTTGTTCAAATGTATATATACCCAGCCCCTCCCCCACCCACCCTGACACACTTGATCTTTAGAAATCAGTTGATACTGAAAGGGTAGTAAGTAAACACATAAGGATCGTTGAATTTATATTTTGATTTAAATATGTTCCTGAAAGGTTTCAACGAAGATAAACACCATACCACTAAGATTACAATTTAAGTAGCCATTTTACATGTACTTTTAAAGTTGTATTTTATTATTTCAAATTTTTTATGTCTGTTTTTATTCACAGTAATAGTGGGGTTTTCTTTCTCTTTGTGACATTACGCATTTTAGAGCGAGTATAAACTGACGTTATCACTTGATTTTATTGAAGGTTTAAAAATCCCCCTTTTTGGTCTATGCCTTTACAGTTCTGATTTTCTACATGTACAGAATACTTAAGTCAGCGACTTTAAAGTAAATGTTCATTATGTTGGCTGTAAGGATTGTCAAAGAAATTGAAATAAAATGAAAAGCATACAAACCCGTTTTAAAAGCTTCTTGTTTGTGAAAATTCTGTATACTCTCCACGTTTTACAGAATAAAGCACCAAACGCAATTGTAAAACCAAGTGTGAAACAAAATGTCCGCATCTGAAGGAAGAAACAACAAAACATTCAGTTCAGCATGCAGCTTTAATGTTTGATATATATCTCATACCCTTTTAAGGTTCTAACAGACATAAAATAGCTCGGGTGAAAGAGGTTATGCCTTAGACCTACGTGATTCAACAGTTGTTCAAATTGGGTAAATCTGTCCGAAACCTCGACTGTTTACACGGATCTCTTAGCTAGTTGACAATACCTCTTATGCCTTATTTAATTGCATGTTTGTTCCTAAGTATTTTAATTAAAGCTTATTCATAATCCAGGAGTCACCACCTTCGTGACCACACGTTTCACCCCTGTCACACAGAGTTCAGATTTTTTTGTTTTGTTTTTGAAATACATTGCAGCGTCCATTTATGATCATTACAGCAACGGTCAGCTTTTTTGATGGAGGAAGGCCCCAGAAACATGTCTGGGTAGAACAACCGACGAACAGCAAGTCAGCTGGAAGACCTTCCCATATTGAGTCCTTGGCCCCGAACGGGACTCGAACCCACGCGGTGAAAGAGAGAGAGAGAGAGGAGAGAGAGAGAGAGAGAGTAGATAGAGAGAGAGAGATAAGGATAGGGCTATAGATAGAGAGATATAGTAGATAGAGCCATAGAATAGAGAGAGAGAGCGAGCAAAGAGATAGATTAAGATATAGAGAGATAGAGAAAGAGAAAGTAGAGATTACCTCTCTATTCCCTCGCTCTCGCGCTATCAGTTACCTCTACTGCGATAGATAATGCTAGATATCGCTATCGAGCTTCTCTAGAGAGAGAGAGAGAGAGAGTTCAGAATGGGGGGTCAGATAATGACCAGCCTATTCCTTACTCGAATGTACACTGGATTGCAATCTGTGGTCGAATGGTTTTATTTACACTCGCCTTTCACCTTTAGGTATATGGCGAGCACAATCTCTTTAACATTAGAGATTTAACATTAGAGACAACAAGAAGTAATTCCGGAAAATCTTTCAAGACTTCTGACCAGTAATTTCCTGTGGTACCAATTCATTACGTGGAATACCAGGAGAATCCTTAAATGTCCGACCTTTACTGGGAGTCTGGTATGATTTGTCTGTACAAGTTTATGCTAGGTTTCAGCATTATGCTCAATACTGTGCTTGTCGCATGGTACATACATGCACAATCAAAATAATATGTATCCAAATCACCATAAGCATATATGTTGTTGATCTTTTGTCTATCTCAGACAGTGAATGGCTCTTTATGTGTGTTACGACCTGAAACAGTCGAGAAGTTAAGTGTAAAGTAGAGACAGTATGAACATATGAAGGAAAAGAGCGATAACCTGTCTGAGATCAGACGACGAAAACGTTACCTTACAAATGGCGTCATACTCCGTCTCTGTCGTTTTTAGAAAGACGGTTATGTAGCACATAACACATCCAAGCAAGAGGATATTGTTGATGTTAGGAGATGACATCTTAACGATCCTACGAAATACAAAACACAAACAATTGAATGTGTTAAGTTTTAATCAAAGTTTGTGATTGAAGGCATATCATAATTGCAGAACTAATATGATAATTCATTTGTGTAGAAAGCGAATTGTGTTAATAATTACGTATATTGATTTATTACAGGTGTTAAACTGCAGCTTTATCAGGAAAGGTTCCAACTTGACTGGTGCTGCACCATATTTCTGTATCTCCAGTTTACCTGTTTTCCCGATAATATATATTGAAGGCGAAGAAGGCAAAGGCCAACACTATTCCAAATGACGCTAATGACGACATGGTGACGTAGATTGTTAATGGAATTATTATCTCCTTCCTCAGGATAAAGGTAGAATCCCGGGGAATGTAACCACCTGGAATACATGACATGGATACTGGTCGAAGGAAATTACATTCTATATATAGGATTATGTTAAAGATTTGTACAACTATATATCTTTCCAAAACTGTAGCAGTGCGAAAGTATGTATATAAACAAGGAAAGTCTGTTCGCGCGTGTGTGCGCGTGTATATATAATTTACAGCAGATAAACTAGTTTTAAACACAAGCAGCAACACCAATGTATCTCCTTTACATAATTACCAGGCAATGTACAGGAGGTACACTCGTGTTACAGCTGGGGTTATAATTTAAATGAGATACACTCATGTTACTGCCTTTGTAATGATGAACATGAGATACACTCGTGTTAAGGCCCAGGGTTATAATTTACATGAGGTACACTCCTGTTACTGCCTGGGTTGTAATGTACAGGAGATACACTCGTGTTACTGCCCGTGTTGTAATGTACAGGAGATACACTCGTGTTACTGCCTTTGTAATGATGAACATGAGATACACTCGTGTTAAGGCCTTGTATGAAATACATATACACTCGTGTTACTGCCTGTGTTATAATGCACATGAGATACACACGTGTTACTGCCTGGGTTATAATGTACATGAGGTACACACGTGTTACTGGCTGGGCCATAATGTACATGAGATACACAAGTGTTACTGCCTGGGTTGTAATGTACATGAGATACACACGTGTTACTGCCTGGGTTGTAATGTACAGGAGATACACACGTGTTACTGCCTGGGTTGTAATGTACATTAGATACACACGTGTTACTGCCCGGGTTATAATGTGCATGAGATACACACGTGTTACTGCCTGGGTTATAATGTACATGAGATATACACGTGTTACTGCCTGGGTTGTAATGTACAGGAGATACACTAATGTTACTGCCTGGGTTATAATGTACATGAGATACACTCGTGCTACTGCCTGGGCCATAATGTACATGAGATACACACGTGTTACTGCCTGGGTTGTAATGTACATGAGATACACACGTGTTACTGCCTGGGTTATAATGTGCATGAGGTACACACGTATTACTGCCTGGGTTGTAATGTACAGGAGATACACTCGTGTTACTGCGCTGGGTTGTAATGTGCATGAGATACACTCGTGTTAATGCGCTGGGTTTAGTGTACATATGATAAACTTGTGTTACTGCCTGGGTTATAATGTACAGGAGATACACTCGTGTTAATGCGCTGGGTTGTAATGTACAGGAGATACACACGTGTTACTGCCTGTGTTAAAATGTACATGAGATACACTTGTGTTACTGCCTGGGTTGTAATGTACATGAGATTCACACGTGTTACTGCCTGGGTTGTAATGTACATATGATACACTCGTGTTACTGCCTGGTTATAATGTACATGCGATACACTCGTGTTACTGCCTGGTTATAATGTGCGCGAGATACACTCGTGTTACTGCCTGGATTATAATGTACATGAGATACACTCGTGTTACTGCCTGGTTATAATGTGCATGAGATACACTCGTGTTAATGCGCTGGGTTATAATGTGCATGGAATACACTCGTGTTACTGCGCTGGGTTGTAATGTACATGAGATACACACGTGTTACTGCCTGGGTTGTAATGTACATATGATACACTCGTGTTACTGCCTGGTTATAATGTACATGCGATACACTCATGTTACTGCCTGGTTATAATGTGCATGAGATACACTCGTGTTAATGCGCTGGGTTATAATGTAAATGGAATACACTCGTGTTACTGCGCTGGGTTGTAATGTACATGAGATACACGTGTTACTGCCTGGGTTGTAATGTACATATCATACACTCGTGTTACTGCCTAGGTTATAATGTACATGAGATACACTCGTGTTACTGCCTGGTTATAATGTACATGAGATACACTCGTGTTAATGCGCTGGGTTATAATGTAAATGGAATACACTCGTGTTACTGCGCTGGGTTGTAATGTACATGAGATACACGTGTTACTGCCTGTGTTATAATGTACATGAGATACACACGTGTTACTGCCTGGGTTGTGATGTACATGAGATACACTCGTGTTACTGCCTGGTTATAATGTACATGCGATACACACGTGTTACTGCCTGGGTTGTAATGTACATGAGATACACTTGTGTTACTGCATGGGTTGTAATGTACATGAGATACACGTGTTACTGCCTGTGTTATAATGTAAATGAGATACACTTGTGTTACTGCCTGGGTTGTAATGTACATGAGATACACACGTGTTACTGCCTGGGTTGTAATGTACATATGATACACTCGTGTTACTGCCTGGTTATAATGTACATGCGATACACTCGTGTTACTGCCTGGTTATAATGTACATGAGATTCACTCGTGTTACTGCGCTGGGTTATAATGTACATATGATACACTCGTGGTACTGCCTGGTTATAATGTACATGAGATACACTCGTGTTACTGCGCTGAGTTATAATGTCCATATGATACACTCGTGTTACTGCGCTGAGTTATAATGTACATATGATACACCCGTGTTACTTCGCTGAGTTATAATGTATATATGATACACTCGTGTTACTGCCTGTGTTATAATGTACATATGATGCACTCGTGTTACTGCCCTGGGTTGATAAAACGTACATGAGATACACTCGTGTTACTGCCCTGGGTTATAATGTACATATGATACACTCGTGTTACTGCCTGGGCCATAATGTACATGAGATACACTCGTGTTACTGCCCTGGGTTATAATGTACATGAGATACACTCGTGTTACTGCCCTGGGTTATAATGTACATGAGATACACTCGTGTTACTGCCTGGTTTATAATGTACATGGGATACACTCGTGTTACTGCATGGGTTGATAAAACGTACATGAGATACACTCGTGGTAATCCCTGTGTAACGATGCCCTGGGTTATAATGTACATATGATACACTCGTGTTACTGCCCTGGGTTATAATGTACATATGATACACTCGTGTTACTGCCTGGGCCATAATGTACATGAGATACACTCGTGTTACTGCCCTGGGTTATAATGTACATGAGATACACTCGTGTTACTGCCCTGGGTTATAATGTACATGAGATACACTCGTGTTACTGCCTGGTTTATAATGTACATGAGATACACACGTGTTACTGCCTGGGTTGTAATGTACATGAGATACACTCGTGTTACTTCCTGGGTTATAATGTGCATGAGATACACTCGTGTTACTGCCTGGGTTGTAATGTACATGAGATACACGTGTTACTGCCTGTGTTATAATGGTCATGAGATACACTTGTGTTACTGCCTGGGTTGTAATGTACATGAGATACACACGTGTTACTGCCTGGGTTGTAATGTACATATGATACACTCGTGTTACTGCCTGGTTATAATGTACATGTGATACACTCGTGTTACTGCCTGGTTATAATGTACATGAGATTCACTCGTGTTACTGCGCAGGTTATAATGTACATATGATACACTCGTGTAACTGCCTGGTTATAATGTACATGAGATACACTCGTGTTACTGCGCTGAGTTATAATGTACATATGATACACTCGTGTTACTGCGCTGAGTTATAATGTACATATGATACACTCGTGTTACTGCGCTGAGTTATAATGTCCATATGATACACTCGTGTTACTGCGCTGAGTTATAATGTACATATGATACACTCGTGTTACTGCGCTGAGTTATAATGTATATATGATACACTCGTGTTACTGCCTGTGTTATAATGTACATATGATGCACTCGTGTTACTGCCCTTGGTTGATAAAACGTACATGAGATACACTCGTGTTACTGCCCTGGGTTATAATGTACATATGATACACTCGTGTTACTGCCTGGGCCATATTGTACATGAGATACACTCGTGTTACTGCCCTGGGTTGTAATGTACATGAGATACACTCGTGTTACTGCCCTGGGTTATAATGTACATGAGATACACTCGTGTTACTGCCCTGGGTTATAATGTACATGAGATACACTCGTGTTACTGCCTGGTTTATAAAGTACATGAGATACACACGTGTTACTGCCCTGGGTTGATAAAACGTACATGAGATACACTCGTGGTAATGCCTGTGTAACGATGTACATGAGATACACACGTGTTACTGCCTGGTTACAATGTACATGGGATACACTCGTGTTACTGCCTGGGTTATAATGTACATGAGATGCACTCGTGTTACTGCCTGGGTTGTAATGTACATGAGATACACACGTATTACTTCCCTAGGTTATAATGTACATGAGATACACAAGTGTTACTGTCTGGTTATATGTACATGAGATACACACGTATTACAGACTGAGTTGTAATGTACATGAGATACACACGTATTACTGCCCTGGGTTATAATGTACATGAGATACACACGTATTACAGCCTGTGTGTGTTTTTCTTTCTTTGAAGAGTCATAACTGGTAGCAGCACAAAGTGGCTTAGTGGTAATATTGTTCTTGTGGTAAGGTGGTACACGTGTCATAGTTGTAACATTGTTTCTGTGGCTAGGTGATACACGTGGCATATTGGTAACCTAGTTCTTGTGGCTAGGTGGTACATGTGGCATAGTGGTAACCTATTTTTGTTGCTAGGTGGTACATATGGTATAGTGGTAACCTAATTCTTGTAGCTTGGTGATGCACGTGGCATAGTGGTAACCTATTTTTGTTGCTATGTGGTACACGTGGCATAGTGGTAACATTGTTCTTGTGGCTATACGGTGCACGTGGCATAGTGGTAACATTGTTCTTGTGGCTAGGCGGTACACGTGGTAGTGTGGTAACCTATTTTTGTGGCTAGGTGGTACACGTGGCATAGCGGTAACATTGTTCTTGTGGCTAGGCGGTACTCGTGGTATTGTGGTAACCTAATTCTGGTAGCTAGGTGGTACACGTGGCATAGCGGTAACATTGTTCTTGTGGCTAGGTGGTGCACGTGGCATATTGGAAACCCGGTTCTTGTGGCTAGGTGGTACACGTGGCATAGCGGTAACATTGTTCTTGTGGCTAGATGGTGCACGTGGCATAGCGGTAACATTGTTCTTGTGGCTAGGCGGTACACGTGGTATTGTGGTAACCTAATTCTGGTAGCTAGGTGGTACACATGACATAGTGGTAACATTGTTCTTGTGGCTAGGTGGTGCACGTGGCATATTGGTAACCCGGTTCTTGTGGCTAGATGGTACACGGCTGCATAGTGATAACCTAATTCTTGCAGCTTGGTGGTGCACGTGGCATAGTTGTAACCTATTTTTGTTGCTATGTGGTACACGTAGCATAGTGGTAACATTTTTCTTATGGCTAGGTGGTACACGTGGTATAGTGGTAACCTAATTCTTGTAGCTAGGTGGTGCACGTGGCATAGTGGTATTTTTTTGTGCTAGGTGGTACATGTACACATGGCATAGTGGTAACATTGTTCGTGTGGCTTGGTGGTACACGTAGCATAGTGGTAACATTGTTCTTGTGGCTAGGTGGTACAGGTGGCATAGTGGTAACGTATTTTTTTGTGGCTAGGTGGTACACATGGCATAGTGGTAACATTGTTCATGTGGCTAGGTGGTACACGTGGCATAGTGGTAACATTGTTCATGTGGCTAGGTGGTACACGTGGCATAGTGGTAACATTGTTCTTGTGGCTAGGTGGTACACATGGCATAGTGGTAACATTGTTCATGTGGCTAGGTGGTACACGTGGCATAGTGGTAACATTGTTCTTGTGGCTAGGTGGTACACGAAGCATAGTGGTAACATTGTTCATGTGGCTAGGTGGTACACGTGGCATAGTGGTAACATTGTTCTTGTGGCTAGGTGGTACACGAGGCATAGTGGTAACATTGTTCTTGTGGCTAGGTGGTACACGTGGCATAGTGGTAACCTATTTTTTGAGGCTAGGTGTTGCACGTGGCATGGTGGTTACCTAATTCGTGTAGCTAGGTGGTACACGTGGCATAGTGTTAACCTAATTTTTGTAGCAAGGTGGTACACGTGGCATAGTGGTAACCTAATTCATGTATCTAGGTGGTACACGTGTTACGCATTACTAATATTTTATTTTATCCAGTGTCCTTGAGAAGTATCATTATCTGATTTTCGTCTTAATTAAATATGATACAATTATCAGGTGAGTAGCCTGATTTCAGTTAGACCTCAAAAGTTTATCATAATTAAAGCAGACTTCATAGATTGATAGAAGAGTCGCAAGTATTCGATACATCCTTCGTAGCAGTAGCCCAACACAGGTATTCAACTGTGTATACAAAGGCAGCACTCAGGTAAACTTACTCATATTTTTGGACCACTATTCATATTCATTTGTATCTCATGATGTTAAGGTAATACATTCTCTTTGTTTTCGTTTAAATTTTGTATTTTTTTAACCTCGTCAATAGGTATCTATGAGTCGAGGTCAACCTTCTCCATTTTGTACATCAGAAATATGCATGTTTCTAACACGGGTAAATAGATATTTAAACACAGCTGAACATATAAAGTAAGAGAAAATAAATAAAATTAAAAAGAATGCCGTAACATGTAATCTTTTAAAATTAAAACTTATAGTCAAAGTATGCATTAACTTTACATTTCTTTCGTGTTACAAAGATATTTTGATATATAATCATTACAAACATCTACTGTAAAATTATAAAACTTAAAAAAAACTGTCTTTATTATTCTACAGTTTATAGTGATTTAGTTTTACAACGTTTTTCTTTACATATCGAAAAAAATGCAATGATTCCTTAAGAAGACACTGGCACATTTTTCCCCTTGATAAATGAAGGTTATAATAAATATTCATTATGGTATTGATATTAAATCTATATTTTTTCTTTTTATAAGGAAGGACTTTGTACGAAATCACGAATGTAAATTTAAAACATAATTTCGACAGTCGCTCTCCCAAAGCGGAAGTGACGTAAAAAGGACGCTGCTGTCTTACCTTTCCATTGTACCCCGTCACCGACCCATTCAAAACTCCTGGGACTCTTGTTCATCCGAAAGATCGCGACAGTGCGTGCCACGCCATCTGTCGGGAGAAATGATTTCTACTTCAACAACCTGTTATACTTGTAAACACATACATTCGCGTTTATGAAATTAATTTGTCTCTTTAGATACAATCATGGCAAAATCTGTGAAGCAAGTACTTAATCTGAAAAAAATCTGACAACCGGACACTCGAATGTTAGTAGGTGGATAACCAACAAAGCATCTGTATGAAACTGGAAACGATGTGTATTTTAAAGATGGGTCCGACAGTTTGGAATAAAGGTTTTCTTTAATAACCCCCGCCCCCACCCCCCACCCCCCAAAAAAGAGAACAACGTCATTTTTATCTGAAACGACCTGCAAAATGCTGTTCATTGGTGTCCTAGATCTGTGTGTAAAGTTCAACATAAATCCTTACCCGTCATTGCAAACAGATATTTTCTATCTAAGATACGCTGCAGAGAAAGCCATTGCACTAAGGAAACAACGTGACAACTTACTGATCATGTTATATCATCATCCGGAAGGATAGGCTATTACTATCGTGCATATTTATAAATTTGGATAGAATGAACTTTAAGATGAATATTTCTTTCAAAATTTGCACTCTCATACAGTATAGGTAGTAGTCAAAATAGTCTTTACTTACACCTACATATGAGTTTATGCATAAATTATACATAAATCCCCCATTCCCCACCTCACAAACAGTGCAAAATATTGTTACATGCATTTCATATGGGCAAACTTTCGGACACTACCTTTAAAGGAAAAAAGGGTGTTCGACAAAGATAGCTTACGAATATTTTTCTTCTTTTATCACACATGGCGGGCATCTGCATTCTTAATGATCTATTTGCAATTTCTTGTGAATAATAAAACTAGTTCCATATCATTGCGAGTCTTACACCACAACACAAGTGACAATGTATCAACTTACCCCTTATCTGTTTCAACTGCACGTCTTTACTCGGATCTCCCCCGTTCTCAAATATGACTTTCCCGCTGACGCCCGTGAACGATAACTGGGACATACACCGGAATATCATCTCATTGATATCCGCACGTGCGTACGTGTAATCGTCAAGTGTTTCGCCGTTTCCTTCATATAAGATATAAGGTATATCAGTGTTTCATGTTAAGCATATCGGGCGATCGGTATCGGCAATAATATAACAATATCAATATCTGTAATCGTCAATTCGTATAGAAAACCTAAACTATGCAATTTATGGGATTTATAATTAGGATTGACAATTCATTCAGTGTACTTATGATTCATACCCCCTCACCCCACCAACATTTTCTGGATCACCCCCATGCATGTGCCCTTATATATTAAGGGTGAAGTAACTTTCATAACAGTTTACAATTTACACCACAAACAGATGATAACGTTTCACTGACGAAATTCCTGTCATTTTAAGAGAACCCATTAATTAAGTCATTAATTAAGATATCACCATATTTTCAACATAAAAAAGGAAAAAAAGGAAAAGAAAAACATCTCGCCACATGTTATTTATACAAGTTAGTCATTTATAATACAAGGTACACAAAAAATCTTGTTATGAAGCCATTTCGCTTAGTTATTTTTTATATTACTGACAATTTTACCGGCAGAAAAATATACCAAGGAACAACTATTATTTAAAAATACAACTTGCACAAATACTTCACATAAAACAAAATTAAATGCCAGAAAAGGAAACAGAGAAACATCATTAAAATAATGAGACGTAGTTGAGGTTTTAATTCAACAAATGCGAAGATAATTTTTCTTTAAAAAAACAACAGGCATAAACTGACGAAACACGACACCAGAAAATTTCACTTTCTCCTACTAATAAGATGCTGCATTGTTTAAATACCATAATTAAATACCACCCTATTAAAACAGTTAAGGAGCTTTGTTTGTAAATAATAAAACTGACGCTGTGTATGACCATCCAAATCAAATATGCATATACACTTGTTAAGATTATAGTATTAAAAGATTATTATCCTAAAATCCCCCCTTTAAAAGTTATTGTGCTTTATTCAACATGATAAGTCACCAATGCAGTAGAACACATGTCGAGTTTACTAACTACAAATCTTGCAATCCAAAGAGGTGAAAGTCCCCATCAAGCCATATTCAGCTAAAATACACAATGCACAAGGGAGGCTCTAAATAAAAGACATCATTTCACAATGCACAAGGGAGAGGCTGAATAAAAGACATCAATACACAATGCACAAGGGTGACTCTGAATAAAAGACATCATTACACAATGCACAAGGGAAACTTTGAATAAAAGACATCATTACACAATGCACAAGGGAGACTATGAATACACGACATCATAACCCGGATGGGATGGGATTAGCCGGCATTTTTGCCGATACTGCGCAGCGACATTTCTATCATTATAGCACAGGGGCACTTATGAGGTGCCCAGGGACTGAACCGGGCCGGTCCGTTATACTAATACCGACGAGTCAGGCGTAATGCTGTCCCCTTAGCCCCTTAGCGTTAGGAGAGAAGCCACTACTACCAACTTTAAAGTCGGCCTCCCGATCCGCAAGCCGACGCTCTACCACCTGAGCTACTGCGGCCGGTCTCATAACCCGGTGCACAAGGGAGACTCTGAATAAACGACATCATAACCCGGTGCACAAGGGAGACTCTGAATAAACGACATCATAACCCGGTGCACAAGGGAGACTGAATGAAAGACATAATTACACGATGAACAAGGGAGACTTTGAATAAAATACATCATTACACAATGCACACAGGAGACTGAATAAAAGACATCATTACACAATGCACATAGGAGACTGAATAAAAGAGATCATTACACAATGCATAAGGGAGACTCTAAAAAAAAGACATCATTTCACAATGTACAAGAGAGACTCGAATAAAAGACATAATTACACAATGAACAAAGGAGACTGAATAAAAGACATCATTACACAATGCACAAGGGAGACTTTGAATAAACAACATCATTACAAAATGAACAAGGGTGACTTTGAATACAAGACATTATTACACAATGCACAAGAGAGAATATGAATAAAAGACATCATTACACAATGCACAAGTGAGACTTTGAATAAAAAACATCATTACAAAATGAACAAGGGTGACTTTGAATACAAGACATTATTACACAATGCACCCAGGAAACAGCGTATTAAAATACACAGGTCAGTCAAGAGACTCTTGAAAAGACACATAGTAAAACAATGTTCATGGGAGACCCAGAATAAAAGACTACATTCAGATATTCACGAGGAAGCGTTTGAATAAAATACAACCCTACACAGTGCGATTAGATTATTATGAATAAAACATATTATTACACAATGCGCCCAGGAAACTGTGACGGCTGGACAGACACAACTACCATTATTACCTAGTTGTTGCAATCGGGTTTCTGTACAATTTAATGCCAATGCGGTTGCCCACATATGGTCATAACACGGGGCCGTAACAAAGTCAAATTTAGACAAGGATTCGTTGTATAGGTGATACGACCGCATTCTTGTTGTGAATTCCTCGCCTGTGGAAAAAAACAAAGAGCTGTGTTAATAGTTGTCTCTGTATCTTGATCGCATTGAGGTAGCAAATACCTCGCGTTTGGTTAAAACATTAGTGCTTACGACAAAGTTAAGTTGCCGCAGTAAGACGAACGCATTCAAGTAATGCATATCTCGCCTGTAGTAAGATCAAAGCGCACTGGAACGCTGTTTGGGCGGTATGAGAGTTACCCTGTGATGATGGCATGTGTGCAAACAATGGTCAAAATTATTCCGCAATATATCAAATGTACAACGCACTGAAAATTGGAAAGCTAGTATTCAGCTACAAAGAAACACTTAAATATGGATTATGCATTCCGACAACAGTTACACCAGAGTCACAAACATCCGATAGAAATCATTGCAGTAAACATTCAATACTTTCTGCATGATTTTGCAATTAACTAAAGTCTAAAATAAATTTTCATTCATTGGACCTACTACCAGACACGACCAAAGTAAACTGAATTTGAAATAACTAGACCTAGTAACTATTATACCCTAGTGATTTGAATCTATAAGTCCCGTTTCCGGTTTTCTTATCCACAATTCTGTGTCCAACCGGAAATAGTTACACCGGAAGTTATATCTGGTGAGAAACTTTAAGAAAGTTTAAGGTATACAGCGCGGTTAAGCAACGGTTACCTTGGCTGGTATATGGATGGGTGACCGTTGGGGTGCTCCGGCCTGCGTTACAATTGCATGCTTTTCGATTGCTCAAATGTGGGAGGAAGCCAATGAGCAGTTAAATCCTTTTTATGTGCGATCTCTCTCTCTCTCTCTCTCTCTCTCTCTCTCTCTCTCTCTCTCTCTCTCTCTCTCTTTCTCTCTCGTCTGTCTCTGTGTCTCTGTCTGTCTCTGTCACTCTCTATCTCTCTGTCTCTCTCGGTCTCAGTCTCTCTGTCTCTGTATCTCTCTGTCTCTGTCTCTCTGTCTCTCTCTCTCTCTCTCTCTCTGTCTCTCTCTCTCTCTCTCTCTCTCTCTCTCTCTCTCTCTCGGCATTAAAGGCACTCACTGTGTGGTTTCTTTTCACGATTCACCGGGTGGTCAGCTGTGATCAATGGCGACGAAGGTCATACATCAGTAAAGACAAGCTACCCTTTTAGGAATTAATTAACAAATTAATGACAATTAAGTTTCTTACATTGCCGCCTATATAGGAAACATTTTGGCCACATGTGGAGACAGAAAAAATGCACATTATTCATTTAGGCTCCAGAGAAGCTTCGAGATTTCAAGCTAATAATTAGATATTCTGTATCTCCCTATTAGCGTTTGTTGACCGTGTCGCTGTATTAAGTTGTGATCAAAGAAAGGCAACGTGCTTAGAAATGATGAAGCAAACTTTGCAATGCTTGCTTCATGCTTCATAATTCAACTGACTTTTCACTGAATCATTGTTTCGATCCACAGACTGATCAATGCCACTCACCTCTACGGATAGTACAGTGTGCATATAGTGAATGTGGCGAGTATTTGTAAAAGGATTCCTAGTCTGTTATAAGCAAAGTTCCCAAAACAAATATACCTTGAAACAATGTAAAACAACCGATCAACAAGAAAGAAATAACTATTCGCATTTTAATTATTTTTCAGGGGCTTGGGATCGTAACACTTACATGTTTATTATTTTCTATGTTTGTACATTTTCAAAATTTAGTAACACGTTTGGAGACCTATGATTAGATTTTAGTTAAAAACATGTAGCCTGCTAGGCACGGAATAAAGCAAATTATGTACATCTTGATCTGCCTATTTCCGCTACTGCTACTACTACAGCACAACACTCCCGCTAAGCCAATCCATTTTATAACGCATGCATGAAGTTGCAAGCATATAACTAGGATTTTAGTTTCAGTTATTGACACATGTTTAATGTAATGACGAGAAATAAGTATCAAAGTAGAAAGACTTACTCGTCATATTTCCGATTCCTCTCTCCGGGATGGGGTTGGAAAAGAAAAAGCCCGTGATGAAAGAACCCTCCACAACCTGTTCCATCTCATCCGCAGTACACCCAACATCTTCCAGATTAATCCGCCAGAAACTCTCTGTGAACCAGCCGTGAAACACCCAAACGATTTTTCGACCAAAATGTCCCACTTTGTATGCCTGAAGAGAAAGAGGGATAAATAAAGTGCATGTTGCAAAAAAGGCTAATATACGTGTTCCTGGGGATAGAGCGCATGAAAGAACAAACATTTTTTACGAAAAGCGATGCTTATTATTAAAAATGTCAAGGTGTATATTGTTGAAAGTTTAAAACATTTATTAAAATGGCTCGTGCAAATAAACCACTGTTATAAACTTACTGCGCAAATCATCTTCCTTGCTTTGTCTTCGTACATCGCCGTCAGAATAATTCTTGCATCATGGTGCTAAAATGGTGTAAATGTGGGTGAAACGTCTTTACCACAAGTTCACAAATGTATATTATTCCACCCATTCCCATTTATTTGTCAGTAACTCTGTTAAATCTGCATACATGTTCCATTACAATTGTCCGCTTTAAGCTAATAAGTCGGAGCTTAGTTAAATGTGAGGGGACTTTCATCTCATCTGTGGTAGGTCGGCGGTTCTTCTTAGACATACGTCTGGGCACCTCCGCCTCCAGTAATTATTGAAAGTGGTAAATATGTCCATGACTGTGTCAGTGCGATGTGGCAAACACAAACATGAATATTCACAAAAAGTTTAAAAAGGCTATTATTTTCAGCTCAAACCATCATTACTCATCTCTAACTTCTATGGCAAACCGTGTTATTAAAGCACATGTTAGAGCTTTCAATGTTGTTTGAACATTATGTGTAACCCCATGAACCCTTAACACATCATTGTCTACTTCTTATAAAATAGAACAATAAAAATAGCAACATGCAGGATTCGAACCGGGAGTGTTAAGTCAGAAAGTTCCGCTTGAAAACACTCCACAATCACCAGAGATGCCTGTTAACTGCTGTTCCTGTCCACTTTGATTTTGACTTGATCTGAATAACTTCCATATGTGTATAACATGGATTGTATATTTTCACATAGAAAGTGTCCAGAAAGGATAATAAGTTGTTGATGTTGCTGTTTTATGCCGGGGGAAATACGACTTACAACCTACCATGAACCAATATGTTTGTGAAATTAAATTGTTCTTAACTTCTTAGGATATAATGGAATAAGTGACGGCGATACGGTGATTCAAGCCATCTTTTCTACTTTATTTCGGACTATTGGACAAGCTTTCGCACAAAATCGTTGATCATACCTTCAAGTTTTTCACTCTTGACACGGGGTCGTTTTCAAAAATCTCTTGAGAGATGATCGATATATTAGTTAACTGGGCCCGCTGAACAAAGTCGTCGGTAACCTAGAACGAAAAAGAAGCATTTCGACATATGTTCAAGTAAATTTAGGTAATTTAACGACTTTTTTATAACTTATTGTGAATGCTTATGTAAGTGACATTATCAATGACTTTTTTTTTTAAAAATTAGTACAAAATGCCAAAGTTTCGTAATTGATATAAAGATACACATACTGTCGATTGCTTGAGCATAAAAATCATGTTGTATAAAGTACAACTTGGGAAATGCATCATGATTAGTTCTAAGTTTATGTTGAGGTAAATTCACCCGTATGTGATATCATTAAAAGGGCATTAAAAACCTGATTAGCGTACAGTGGCTCTGACTGTGCATTTAAAATGACTGTAACGATCAATGAAAACACGCAATGATCGATGTAGACAAAAAGGTTTTATTTTTAATTTTTACTAAAGTTTTCTGAATTGCAAATTGTATCAGTAAGAAGTAAAAAGAAAGAAACAATTTTGACTACAAATGTACATTGTATCATACAATATGATCCACTTAATATCGTATGGGTTTATAGTGTATGTATTAACCAAAAATAGGTAATTGCATATATTTCCTATTCTGCCTAGTCTATGATATGTAAATCATATTGGCAATACTCGAAAGTATGACAAGGTCCTAAAAGTATTGCAACATATATTAAAATTTTAAACAACAACAACAACAACAACCAATACTAAGGTATTCACATGCTAATTTGATGTAAAAGTGATACGCTGAAACGAGACATCCCATAAAAATGGAGCAAACCCAGCAGTTGGAATAGTAAGTCGACTAAAGGGCGTTCTGGTCTCTTAATTATATAACTACCCAATCAAAATGTCTACATTTATGAGTTTGATGTATGGGAGCATGTAGCGATCAAGCATTAAAGGGGGCGGGGGAGGTCCGGACCCCACTGATATTGTCAAAAATACCTAAGGCATTTTCATTGCACTAGCAGTAAAATTGTCACTTTTGTGTCCAGTGCTACAGATAACACAAGTGAGCCATATTTACGTCCAAAATGTCTTGAAAAATACAATGAAGTCAAACAGTATGTGTTAAAATACTTTCTATGAAGCATCTCAAATGCAGGAAATTGCACTATTTGTCTTTTAGATGTCACTTTTCCTGTGGATGCATGCTCAGTTACGACACCCACCCCATTTAAGTCCTGGGTCCGCCCCTGTTGGATGTTGCTGAAGTTTAAAGATAAGGTTTATTTTTGTAAATTTGTTAGTCAGATTTTCGTCATATTTTTTAATTTTCAAAAGTATACAAAATAAAATGATTATTATTTTCTCGTATAGCACGTTAAAATTTATCAACATCGTTATTGTTTAACTGTTAACACGAGCAGATGTGACATGCTGAATAAGTATGGGACACTTGCACATAACCATCTCGACAGATACTACAATTTGCCCTTTAGAAATAATGGTCGTTCAACTTTATTGGAAAACTTCGACCATTTTGTTGAAAGAACTTAAACGTTTATTTAAATTCCTGCAGCCGATTTCATCGAGAAAATTAAATAACAACATGGCAGACTTGTGTCTAGGAATTTCAATATTGCATGACGCATAAAGTTATATAACATAGGGAGAAAATGTGCAGCCAGTCTGCCAGCCCCCCAACCCCAACCCCCAACCCCCACACTCCCTTTCCCTTTCACCGAGCTACAGTTATTGTGCTACAGGATTTTCTTTAATGTTTTATTATATATTAATCAACTAGAAGACATAAAATTTAAGGAAAGTGTTCGCGACATTGATTTAAAAAACACGGAGTGTTACTTATTTCCTGTTGTCTTCCAAAACATGTCCATAAAACAAAACCATGATGGTATAAAGGAGAAAGACTGTTGCTTTGAGAACATATTAACAGATTTATGTGAAACTCCTAATGGCTTTATTCTATTACATAAAGATAAATGTCACGGTATAGTCTGGCTACTACGGTATCTTTAAAAGAATACAGATAGCACAGCAATCATTTGAAATACATGTATTAATATATGTTTCCAACGATTAAATGTTTGTAAGTTATTTTAAATGTTTGCCAGAACTTTGAAAAACAAAACGTTCAACAGTTTAACAAGTTATTGCACAACCAAACGTTTAACAGAATTAGCATCGAGTGTTTGCGGCATTTTCTTATCATATATGATCTCCCTGTTAATAACTAAAAGTTCTGTCATTCGATATCTTTGCTAATCTTCGTCATATTGGACTTGAAATTGTACAACAGCAATAAAAGAACACGATAGCTTATCACGATCTTCGTTTCTTATTAACATTAGTACAAATTGTATAACTTTCCAGAAATAAAAGACGGTGTGCGCTTTCCTCATATTGTTATGACCGGTGGCGCTATTTAAGATTTATTTTACAAAATGGCACGTTTACTAAACGACGAAATGGTGTAACAGAAAGAACAAGCCAGCAACAAACTAGTACAATAATGTTTTATTTAATGAACAATTAAATCTATGGCGTAACAAAAAATAACAAATATATGAGACAGAATTAGAGAATGCAAAATAAATGTTAGCTTACAGTTTGTCCCTTTAGGAGGTGTCCCTTTAATAGTCCAATTAATAATCCAACGTCGATAATCCTGAAGAGTTTTCGGTAGAATGTCCTCGTAGATAGCACAAGTGAAATAATCCAACGGTATAACAATACACGACTATAATTAATATAATTCCAAATCCAACACTTTAATAGCCCTTATAATTATAGACCTTATTATTATATTATATTAGAAAGAAATTCTAGAATTTCGAAAAATAAACAAATGAATCTTCTGGCATGATCCTTTTATTTCTAGCTATTACGCGAATGCTACGTCATGCGAATACGTCATTAATACTACAACGGTAAACAACACCTTAACCTGACTAGCGTAACCTTAATCGCTGATGTACTACTGTACATAACAATATGGAACTGACAGTTAAATTGTTCATGCTTCCGTCAGAGGAGACGCTGTTCTCATACATTTATTAGTCCCCTACCGGTGTTTACACCGGAAAGGGACTATAGGTTTACCCTCCGTCCGTCAGTCCGTCAGTCTGTCTGTCTGTCTGTCTGTCTGTCTGTCTGTCTGTCCGCTAAAAATCTGGATCCTTTGATAACTTAAAAACTATTAAAACTAGGCGCATGAAACTTGGTATGTTAATAGGTAGCAATGTGTACAATATGCACGCGCAACATTTGGGTCGCTACCTTGAAGGTCAAGGTCACAGCATGACCTTGAAGCAAAATTGTGTCCGGCCCATTACTTCGTTAATTGAAGTCGGATTTTAAAACTATTTCACAGAAATGATCACCATATTGAGATGACGTGTCGCGAGCAAGATTTGGGTCGCTACCTTGAAGGTCAAGGTCACAGCATGACCTTAAAACAAAATCGTGTCCGGACCATAACTTCGTTAATTGAAGTCGGATTTTATAACTATTTCACAGAAATGATCACCATATTGAGATGACGTGTCGCGAACAACATTTGGGTCGATACCTTGAATGTCAAGGTCAAAGCATGACCTTGCAGCAAAACCGTGTCTGGCCCATAACTTTGTTATTTGGAGTCGGATTTTACAACTATTTCACAGAAATGATCACCATATTGAGATGACGTATTGCGAACAACATTTGGGTCGATACCTTGAAGGTCAAGGTCACAGCATGACCTTGCAGCAAAATCGTGTCTGGCCCATAACTTTTTGAGGGACCGGTAGGGGACTACTGTATTGCCCGCATTACTATCAAATGCTTGTTTATTCTGATACTTTATGTTTAATCCTTTAAAAACAAATCATTGCACTGTATGAAAACGCATGTACTGTTGTTAAGAATTTAGAATAACCATTCGAGATACAATCAATGAAGTCGTTTGTAATCATAAATTACCATTTTGCTGTAAATACGAATAGATACATAAGTCTTATTACTAACTTGCGTTGTGTTCCTGTATTCAGTTACATTTTTAAATATGTTGAATTTTCATAGGCACCTTTATATTTTCGTTTGCATGAAAGCACCACTAAATGGAGGAACCACAAAATGATAACATTTGGCGAAACCTGTTTGAGATGTTAATGTATTTCCGAACACAGCCAGATATTCGTATATTAGGATTTCCTTATTGCAGCAAGAACTAGACAGGTCATTGAAGTGTTTCAAGGATTGTCATTGAGTAACCGCACCGGAAGTGGGAAGTTAGAGCTTTGACAGCGTTTTTTTAAGTATGCCTGTCGGCAATTTTCGTATTAATTTCGGACAATAAACGTTAGGTTAGTTGGAAGACCCCTCATAAAGAGGCCCTTTTTGAAAGACAAAGGTATGGTATCAACTGCCTACAATGCGACGCAGTTCTATAACATCGCATATCTCCATTGTCTATCTTTATTTTCATTTGTTTGTCTCATGGAACACATTTTGGAAGTGCAAGACTGAGCACATAAAATACTGATGCACAATATTCGTTTCCTTTATCGACTCAGTACATTATAATAACGAACATACTATCCTAAAATATTGTCATAAAGTGAACCTTTATATCCAAGAAAATTAAAGACTTTTAACCAGAAAAGGGCGATCGTAACTTCGAGAGTGGTAAATCATCTAACCGGGATTATATCAAGACTAGTAAAAAATCTAAATCCTTAATTGGTCAAAGATGCTTTGTAGAACCACTAGCGCTCTCCATGCTAAGTAGGAATTCCCAACTCCAGAAGATTTTCTCCCCAACCAGGAATCAAACCTATTCATATTTTGATGGATTATCATATAAAGAAAGTCATACCACAGAGAAGAACTCGAGCGCCTGATTTATGGTGGCCACCTTCTTCCAGTTGAACTCTTTAAGTAAAGCTATCCTGGTCGGGTTCAGCATCTGATCTGGTCCCGCCAATCGGAAAAACTTCGGAAACCGCTTCCGGTCTGACAGAATCGGAGACGAAGAGCCGTAGGATAACTGCAAATATACACGTGTCAGGAAATCTATTCATTAGATTGTTACTTTGGTCTATTGTTGTTTACAGTAAGCACGTGTACAAAGATAAACTCGTATTGCCTAGAAGTAAGCAGCAAATAGACAAACTACAGAGGAGGCAGTTTTCCAACGGGTGGTGGTTGATCCGGATCTATACTCAGGGGCGTGCCTAGGCGACTATTCCGGGGGGGGGGTTCTTTTACTTAGAACGCCGTAGATGCATTCTGGGGAGAAACTCTGTCACAGTACAACGAGCAGGAAGGGACTGAAATACGTCAGGAAGGATTGCAGAAGTATTTGTAGAATTTGGAAAAGAGTTAAAGAACTCTAATTTAAAAAATGAAACAGCTAACAACAAGTGCCAAACACAGGTTATGTACGACTTTATTTGATTTTTGACGTTTTTATTTTTTAATTTTTGGAAGCAACTGTACGCACGTGCCTAAGTGCGTAAGCCCAGGCACGCCCCTGATACTGTTTAGTATGTACACATGCATAATACATATTTGAATGAAAGACTAAGAGTTGTGGTCCCTTTGTACTTAACTATAAGATAGGAATGATTTTCATGTACATGAACTGATATGGCATGAGTGCTTTGAGGTATAGCGAAAAAGATATGATCTAACGCGAGTTACTTTTTTTAACACTACCGAGACAGTGTTAAAAACACTAATTGGAATGGAAATTATTTTTAAAAGTATTCATTTATTATTATTTAAACTGGCAAGAAACACAAATAATTGGTCTCGTTTGTACCTCTCAGTTTAATTAATCTTCCGTGACTTCGGAATTTAGATTAAAATATGCCTATTTTACATTGATTACCTATAAAATTGGTGGAATACTTTATAAACACTCACAATCAGTTGAACATTTAATCAGTTTTAATGAGTACGGTCCTAGCTTTGTTTTGATCATCAACGTGTGCTTTAAGTCGATATTCTAAGAACCACAACTGCGAGTCTTGGTGTTTGAACGGAGTGCAGGAGCGGATTTTAAGTTGAGCGCGGCGTGCTTTAAAAAAAATATTGCCGTTTTAAAGGTGTATGTTTATTGATATTGGAAAAGACACAAAAAGACATATAAAATACATTTTTGTTTGATTTATGGTATACTTTATTTATTCTGATTTTTTTTATAACATTGTTTTTTTTGCGGCGGGAAGAGGATGGGTCGTGCGCAGTATTCGCCCCGTTCTTTTGGCGCATTAGAGTTCTGTCGCGAGTAGATTTTCATTTTGCTTCAAGTGTTTATGTTAATTACCAGATGTATTGAAAGTTATACATTAAGGTTAGAAACAACATAACATTTCTTTGCGGTGTTGAATGGTTACTGGGTTAATACACATTTATAGTACAACTGGAGCTGTGTATATGCTAGCCGGTGAAAATAGAAAAAAAAAAATGCAAACATGTTAGAGAAGAACAAAATACATAAAACATTGGACCTTTTGTATTATTGTGACTGCTTTGCTTGTACCGGCGTTTTTACCGTAGTAGCAAAATTAGGTGACAACTTGCCTGCTAATTCAGTTGGTTCGATGGCATATCAGCATTCCCTGTTATTGCATGGTTGAATGGCTGTATTTATAACACAATAACGAGGTGTATGCACAAAGCCTTTCAGACACGAAACACCGAGAAGAAAGGGGTTTAAGATAAGCGTAAAACTGATATCGTGTTTCCTCATAAGCTAAGATCGACAAGGGCAATAATAACACACAGGTAATTTAAAGCAACAGTTTTCATAATCATTTTGAAGCAACAATTGTTTAATGATGACCGTAAACTTACTGTAGACAACCGATGCATCGCAATAAATCCGGCTGTCAAAGCACACAAATAAATACTTCGATTACCATAGAATTCCGTATTTGTTATAGGAGCGGGTGGATTTAACAAACAGCTAAGGTGGTTTGGTGATTGCTAGATGTCTCGTACTGTTAGGGAAACAACATTCACGATCTTGCAGTAAAACGGAGACAATGAATATTTGAAATGGATACTGTCTATACAGTATGTACCATGCTGTGAACACATTGGCTGATACCACACACAGTCATCTTATTTGACATCAGGCTGACCAGACGTAGCACTAGCCTTTAGTTGTCTGAGCGTACCGAATAGGTATACTGTTGTCATGTTATGACTGGTCTGTCGCGGCATACCCATTGTACCTGATCCGATCCTCTACCTATTGCAGGTCTGGTCGCTAGTTATGTTCGACAGCACCACCTACATATACATACCTGTGTAAGGTTCCACAGATAGGAGACCTGGGCAGTGGCCTCAGACTCGGTGGAACAGCCAGCACCTAATAGCATGATGTATTGTGGATCTGCGTGCAGGGATTCGAACATCTTATACACAGCAATGCCTGGGTTGCACTGAAACACGTAACGACAATAAACAATAATCACGTATTATTTAGGTTATGTTTATGATTGGTGTATTAATTTTCATGTAAATTGTTACTGGGTTAAAATTCGGAACCGTGGGCATCGCTGATTTGGCAACTAAATGAAGGAAAAGATATATCTTGGTGCTTTGCATGACATCAGGAATAAGTTCTTTCAAAGCTGGCGGTTACGTGTAATAGTGTTCAATCTACTGTGAACCGGCACTGAAGCGGCTAGACGGAGGAGGTTTTTAATTGTTTTGTTAACCCTAGAAAGAAAACCAAAAGACTTAGGAAGACGTATCTATTAGTAGAATCAAAATGACAAAACTATGTCAGGATATTAACAAGAATGGAATATAATACCTGAGAACCATGCTAATTTCACCCATAATCCCATCCTTTGTTCTGGTACAGCTTTTGTTAACCGATCAGAACACATGTCTATTAATTGGCTTAAAACATACAATTTCTCGTCTGAAATGAAGGCAATAAGCGTAATTAGTTGCCTCAGAATAATGCGACTTAAAATAGGAAGAATAACAAGAAATCGTGAATGGATGAAAGCCAGGACAACACAGAGAGCAGAAAATTAATGACAAACTTTTGCGTTTACCAAATTTGGCCTTACCTACCTTAGGACACATATATACTAAATGATAAATATCAATGGATATTTTTATGTCCTTTTTTATGAAATAAAATTAAATTACTACTTTCAGATATTTCATTTGTTAATGCCTGATATTCTGTTATCTCAATTGACGTCTGCTAATCTAATTATTTTTGTAATTGGAAGTTACACTGTTAACTTACCAATATACGTACCTTGCAAAACGGTTTCAAACTTCTTTTGTTGTGCAATATTATTTTCAGCTAAATTGGTATGTTTTGTACTTTCTAGCGGCGCTACCTGGCTTAATGGTGGGGGAATTTTCTCCTTCGTAAATGCGATCCTTTTTTTGTAAAGGCATTAAATTAACCCTTCAAAACGATTTGAAAACGATTTTGCTACTGGAGGATCCGGAGTTTACTACCCCTGGAGATATGTTCTGATCTGTATCAGTCGATATGAGTTTCCAGTGTTTTTCTGGGTCCATTCCCTAAGTTCGTTATAATGTGACACTAACAAACAGTTGGTTCTGTTTTTGCCGTCCACATAGTTTTTCTAAAGCAAAGAGCTAATCCATAAGATGCGACACTCTACAGAATACCGAGAAAAACAAAGTAATGACAAAATTACAAATCAAGGTCCTTACTTACTGACCAAAAACGTTGTCCAATTTAAAATTATGCTCAAAACAAAGCCGTCGATTGTATGCTGTCATTTATGAAAGTTATAGTCCAAAACCCACGGATATCAGGCTCCTTTTCTGTTGATTATAGCAAGTTCGATTAATAAAAAAACGTTACAGTAAGAAAAATTAGATGAATGATTGAGAACATTATATAAGCGTGCTGACTATCAAAAAGGTTTTATTTAAATAAATATATGGGTACTTCATTTACAACACAGGTGTTTTGTCTTACCTGAGTGTCCACCCACTTGTACGTGAGATTATAACCTGTCAGTAATCCGGGGTAGGCATGGATGTCATCCAGGGCCATCTGAGCAGAGGCCAGGCACGCCGACCCGCCGGTCCAGCCCGTTCCGGTTACTGGCTGGAATCCGAGCAGCCTCAGTGGTTTAAGCGCCTGGGCATGGGACGACAATGTCATGGAAACACATACCATAACTGCGACCATCCAATCATGAGGTCTTTGGAACGTCATAACGAATTATCTAAAATATCGTTTGAGCTGGAAACTTTCACAAAGGTTCTCAGGGTTGGTTGTTGTGGCTACCTAATTGTGGTAAATAAACATTTTAAATGATAAATATATGTTTAAAAATATTGTGAAATGAGTGAATTTTGTTTGAAGTAATGTCTTAAACAACTGTTTTATGTCAACAATCACATATCAAAATAACTAAAAGCATTACTCTACTATGATGAGGATAGTACAGGTTCGACGGAATATGTTTTGCGATATGCAACTTTCGAATAACAAGCTCTGTATCGGTTTTTAGTCATATGGAAGTTGTGTTTTGCATTCAAATACTCTTTTTATACAGATCGTTAAAATTTATAATTTCACAGAGATTTTGAATGATCCCTTACGCACGTGAATTAACCGGGCATATTTTCAAACTCTTTTATCTTCTTAAAATGTATATGAAATATCAGAAATATTTCCCGTTTAAAAGGCACATTTAGAAAAAAGCAGCACGTGTCTTTGTAAGATATACGTAAATGCATTCTTTCTGTTTAATCCATATAAGTACTAAAATATCCCGACGGAAATAACGACTATTTTACTGACATACATGATTGGTAGATCTCCTCAGTTAAAACATTCAGCAGATATTTTCACAACCAGTTGTGATTTGTATCAAACGGCAATCGCTAAAGCAAATATGATAAGGAAGGATTCCAATTTTAATAAGTTTTAAATTGTACTTTAGATTTACAAAAATATCGATTAAATGCAGTAAAATGAGAGTAAGGAAATCCAGATTTTATTGAAACAATGTGAGTTTGCAACGTTCTTAATCTGACACAACTTATAACGCCGGTACATCACAGCACTATACAACCGGGCTTTCTGGCGCTTGCGCATGTTGACGAAACATCATTGAGTCTTTCTTAAGCACACTTCAGCAACACAAGTTAAATTTTGTATTCTTCAATGTATTCCATAAATAATATTTATCCAGAATAACAAAAACGAACCGGGTACTAGCTTCCATTTACAGATTCCACAAATAAGCTTCGAATTTTATTTATTGACCTGCGATTTGTTGTTAGTTTTAGTACCTGATTCGTAACGGCGCATGAAAGATCCAGAATAACTCGACGATCTCACCTTTATGCCATCGAGATCACATCTGTGTCTGAGAGACTGTCGGTAAAACGCCAATATCAGAGCTAGCATGCTAGCAGTAACACTAGAGGTGAAATCATCATAATTGGAAGACTTCTGTTTTACTCGTATTACAATCTCATGGAAAAATGACAACGTTAACTTCCAGACTTTCTGCACTGGTAACACAATGCTCATAGTTCATAGTATTCTCGTCAAAAATCTTGTACACGACGTTTGATATTTGTTTAATATTTTAATATGATTTATTTTTGGACATGATGATTGTCTGACCAGTGGATGCCATTCAGCAAGAGCTTTATCTGAACACAGTACACGTCCATATTTGTAAACTAAACGCCCTTGGCTCATAATACAATCCCAAGGAACACTATACATTGAAATAAAGAATTTTTTTCCACAAAAGCAAAAGAAAACCGTTTCAGTTCGGACATATATAAGGTATCCCATTCAACAGTCACACTATCTTCATCTTCGAATGGCGAAATGCAACCAGTTGACACACACCACTTTATAGAGACTTCAATACAATACAGACTTATATTGTGTTGCTGAGCCGTTTATAATAATTCAGCACTCAGTAGTTTTTTTAAGTAAATACATCAAACGAAAATTATGCTATGCTCAATCTGCAGAAACAAATACAGCGTTATCATGGATATTCTGAAGAAGACTTTTTTATGTGTTTTAAATGATAATCGGCTTGTGTAAACTAGTAGGATGATATCAATAAACATTTGCGCAATTATTTATTATCTTGAAAACAGCCTACTTCTTTGTACATGTACTGAGTGCTTCTTTATCCATTTTGACTTTTAACACTAACGTTCAGCAAGCAGGTTATCTTCTAAGTCTTTACAACAAAGGTCAAAGTCAATTTCATCTGGCAGGCTGAAGGCAAACAATCACAGAAAGGTGAAGTCGAATAGTTACAAGAATATTGAGCAGAATCCTTTAGGTTACGGTCTCCTAAGTATAATCAATAAAATAAGACCTCTGATGTTTGTGTACTATTGACAAATTATTTGGCTGCGCTAGTTTTCAAACTAATTAAGCTATTATTGATAATATCTTATTATCCTAAAAGATGCCAGACAATTAGTCTGAATTAATCCTTTTTGATGTATGCTACGTTCATGAAATGGCGCGTGTGTTGGGATTGTATATAAAATATGTTTTATATCATAGTCAGTGTATTTGAATAATGAAAACCACATTGTATAAAGGATTTGTACATCAGTATATTTTGTCCCATTCATTGCCTAAAAGACTACAGCTCTTAAAAGTAGAAACTCACAAGGTAGATGTATACTGCGCAAAGTAATGTATGAAACCCACAAGGTAGATGTGTGGCTGCACAAAGTAATGTATGAAACCAACAAGGTAGATGTGTGGCTGCACAAAGTAATGTATGAAACCCACAAGGTAGCTGTGTGGCTGCACATAGTAATGTATGAAATCCACAAGGTAGATGTGTGGCTGCACATAGTAATGTATGAAATCCACAAGGTAGATGGGTGGCTGCACAAAGTAATGTATGAAACCCACAAGGTAGATGTGTGGCTGCACAAAGTAATGTATGAAACCCACAAGGTAGCTGTGTGGCTGCACAAAGTAATGTATGAAACCCACAAGGTAGCTGTGTGGCTGCACATAGTAATGTATGAAATCCACAAGGTAGATGTGTGGCTGCACATAGTAATGTATGAAATCCACAAGGTAGATGGGTGGCTGCACAAAGTAATGTATGAAATCCACAAGGTAGATGTGTGGCTGCACAAAGTAATGTATGAAACCCACGAGGTAGATGTGTGGCTGCACAAAGTAATGTATAAAACCCACAAAGTAGATGTGTGGCTGCACAAAGTAATGTATGAAACCCACAAGATAGATGGGTGGCTGCACAATGTTATGTATGAAACCCACAAGGTAGATGTGTGGCTGCGCAAAGTAATGTATGAAACCCACAAGGTAGATGTGTGGCTGCACAATGTCATGTCTGAAACCCACAAGGTAGCTGTGTGGCTGCACAAAGTAATGTATGAAACCCACAAGGTAGAAGTGTGGCTGCACAAAGTAATGTATGAAATCCACAAGGTAGATGTGTGGCTGCACAAAGTAATGTATGAAACCCACAAGGTAGATGAGTGGCTGCACAATGTTATGTATGAAACCCACAAGGTAGATGGGTGGCTGCACAAAGTAATGTATGAAACCCACAAGGTAGATGAGTGGCTGCACAATGTTATGTATGAAACCCACAAGGTAGATGTGTGGCTGCACATAGTAATGTATGAAATCCACAAGATAGATGTGTGGCTGCACAAAGTAATGTATGAAATCCACAAAATAGATGTGTGGCTGCACAAAGTAATGTATGAAACCCACAAGGTAGATGTGTGGCTGCCCAAAGTAATGTATTAAACCCACAAGGTAAATGTGTGGCTGCACAAAGTAATGTATGAAACTCACAAGGTAGCTGTGTGGCTGCACAAAGTAATGTATGAAACCCACAAGGTAAATGTGTGGCTGCACAAAGTAATGTATGAAACCGACAAGGTAGATGTGTGGCTGCACAAAGTAATAAATGAAACCCACAAGGTAGATATGTGGCTGCACAAAGTAGTGTATGAAACCCACAAGGTAGATGTGTGGCTGCACAAAGTAATGTATGAAACCCACAAGGTAGCTGTGTGGCTGCACAAAGTAGTGTATGAAACCCACAAGATAGATGTGTGGCTGCACAAAGTAATGTATGAAACCCACAAGGTAGCTGTGTGGCTGCACAAAGTAATGTATGAAACCGACAAGGTAGATGTGTGGCTGCACAAAGTAATAAATGAAACCCACAAGGTAGATGTGTGGCTGCACAAAGTAATGTATGAAACCGACAAGGTAGATGTGTGGCTGCACAAAGTAATGTATGAAACCCACAAGGTAGCTGTGTGGCTGCACAAAGTAATGTATGAAACCGACAAGGTAGATGTGTGGCTGCACAAAGTAATAAATGAAACCCACAAGGTAGATGTGTGGCTGCACAAAGTAATGTATGAAACCCACAAGGTAGATGGGTGGCTGCACAAAGTAATAAATGAAACCCACAAGGTAGATGTGTGGCTGCACAAAGTAATGTATGAAACCCACAAGGTAGATGTGTGGCTGCACAAAGTAGTGTATGAAACCCACAAGGTAGATGTGTGGCTGCACAAAGTAATGTATGAAACCCACAAGGTAGATATGTGGCTCACAAAGTAATGTATGAAACCCACAAGGTAAATGTGTGGCTGCACAAAGTAATGTATGAATCCACAAGGTAGCTGTGTGGCTGCACAAAGTAATGTATGAAACCCACAAGGTAGATGTGTGGCTGCACAAAGTAATGTATGAAACCCACAAGGTTAATGTGTGGCTGCACAAAGTAATGTATGAATCCACAAGGTAGATGTGTGGCTGCACAAAGTAATGTATGAAACCCACAAGGTAGATGTGTGGCTGCACAAAGTAATGTATGAAACACACAAGGTAGATGTGTGGCTGCACAAAGTAATGTATGAATCCACAAGGTAGATGTGTGGCTGCACAAAGTAATGTATGAAACCCACAAGGTAGATGTGTGGCTGCACAAAGTAATGTATGAAACCCACAAGGTTAATGTGTAGCTGCACAAAGTAATGTATGAAACCCACATGGTAGATGTGTGGCTGCACAAAGTAATGTATGAAACCCACAAGGTAGATGTGTGGCTGCACAAAGTAGTGTATGAAACCCACAAGGTAGATGTGTGGCTGCACAAAGTAATGTATGAAACCCACAAGGTAGATGTGTGGCTGCACAAAGTAATGTATGAAACCCACAAGGTAGATGTGTGGCTGCACATAGTAAAGCATAAAACTCACATCGAATACATAGTCTGTTCAATCCTGAATACGTGCATTATTATTTAAATTTGCGTTTACAATGATAATTTCGTTTCTTTTATCATGAAATCGGCGTTAATGTTTTTGCAAACATAGAGTGGTAAAAATGTCTATGTTTGAACGTGAGAAAAAATTGTCTGCCTGATGAATATTGTCATTGAGACATAATTTGTAGTGATTTTTATTTATGTCTAGTTCAGCACTGTATTTGGTCTGTAATGGTTATCCATAAGAACCTTCCTCCCAAAAAGTACCATTTTTGCAGAGGTTGTAAAGTCATCTATTTAAAAAGATTTCAGAAGTAAAGAAATAATTACAAAGAAATGGCCTAAAAATTCTTTAAACGAGGAGCGCAGCGGATATTGGATGAATGTTCTACAACTCTAATTTTCAGTGGCTTTCCAGTTTGTGAAGCTGTTTTCAGTAAGCATGATTTCATGTAATTGCATAACTTGTTGTTACTATGTTTATCAAGATCACGTGATGATGTTTATCAAGATCACGTAAAATGAATGGCTATTTACAACAGACTTAACAGTAGAGTTACATTTCAAGAATATACACGTTCTATTTGTTGTAATTACAATTGTTAATATTAAAGTGCACACTATGTCTAGTCTGCATGCGCGTAGCGGAATTGGAGTTTGTCTTTTTAGAAAAGTTACGAAATATACTAGATTGTTGAAGCAATAATCGCATTGAATTTAGAAATAATATTACCGGAGGAAGTGTGTTAGTTAATAGATGAAGTGCTTCTTCTGGAAGAAATATCAGCGGCATCATTACAGAAATGTACAGCGGGCATGTGTAATTAAAGGCGTATAAAATTGGTGTTGGTTTGTAATAGCCTGTAATAGCCAGTGCATGCAATAACTCATAATAGCCTATAATAGCTGTAATATCCTGCAATAGCCTATAATAGCTGTAATATCCTGCAATAGCCTATAATAGCTGTAATATCCTGCAATAGTCTATAATAGCTGTAATATCCTGCAATAGCCTATAATAGCTGTAATATCCTGCAATAGCCTATAATAGCTGTAATATTCTGCAATAGCCTATAATAGCTGTAATATCCTGCAATAGCCTATAATAGCTGTAATATCCTGCAATAGCCTATAATAGCTGTAATATCCTGCAATAGCCTATAATAGCTGTAATATCCTGCAGTAGCTTATAATAGCTGTAATATCCTGCAATAGCCTATAATAGCTGTAATATCCTGCAATAGCCTATAATAGCCGGCAAAAGCTTGTAATGACATGTAATATCATGAAATATCCTGTAATAGCCCACAATAGCCTGTAGTAGCCCATAATAGCCTGTAGTAGCCCACAATAGCCTGTAGTAGCCCACAATAGCCTGTAGTAGCCCTGTAGTAGCCCACAATAGCCTGTAGTAGCCTACAATAGCCTGTAGTAGCCCACAATAGCCTGTAATAGCCCACAATATCCTGTAATAGCCCACAATAGCCTGTAGTAGCCCACAATAGTATTTATAGCCTGTAATAGCCTACAATAACATGTGCCTGTAATAGCCTACAATTGTCTGTAATAGCCAGTAATAAACTTAATAGTCTGTGTCTGTAATAGCCTGCAATAACATGTGCCTGTAATAGCCTACAATTGTCTGTAATAGCCAGTAATAAACTTAATAGTCTGTGTCTGTAATAGCCTGTAATAGCCTGTGCCTGTAATAGTCTGTAATAGCATGCGATACCATGCAAAAGCCTGCAATCTCAAATGCACATTGTTTTCTTTATTTACCCCTTTTCCGCTTAAAAGGTGGTATCCAACAGTTTGTCGAAATCAAATACACGTAAACCTGGATTGGGGAAATTGGTGCATAATTTCTGCAAAAAGTCAAACTTAAGTCTAACAAAATTGTAAACATTGTCTAAATTGTAAAACAGTACAAAGCGTGAACTAAATCACTCTACATGCCCACTCTTCCTAAAACTATAAATAAGCATGATTGTTATTTCTGCTAAAAATAGACTTCGACGTCAGAGCGGATTACCCGTATGATTATATAAAGTTACGGGTCACGTGGTTTTCTTAGATTAAAAATAGCTAACTATGCAGCGTGGCTTAGATAGGAAATACCTATTTGTAATAACGAAGGATGTGTTATGCTTTACTTTTCACATAGATGTAGAATGTGAATAATCAGCATTTTGCGGGTTCTTTTCAGGCAACAATTATCTTATTTTTTTGTTCATTGAGAGAAAACAAATCTCGTTCAAACTATCGGAAACCACTTTTAAAACAATATTTTACACCTCACATATAAATCACGACACGCTTCCGAGCTATGACAGATGTTTTGTGAACAGAAATAAACTGGAAATATTATTCTTCTTTAAACCTTTCGGATTAATTTCGACTGAGACATGACGTTTTGTCAATTAAGCATTACCAGGCAATATGACGAAGCAAACCCCAACAGGTAACCGAAAACCGTAGGACTTTCGGAATAGGTTCCAGAGTTGGTGCTAATGTGATGACAAGCCTATGCGATAATAATTAATTTTGTCACACGCCGATTTAAAATAGGAATGCGATTCTTTGTCATGGGGTGTATCACAAAATCACGGGGTATCAAATTAATTTGGCTAAAGCATTTAAAAGTATCAATGCCACCCTAAGTTACCTTGACGCACAGACTTTATTAAAAGAGCAATAGATAGCCAAAGTAATTAAGTTCTGCCGGTTTATCTTCCTGAATGACTATCATTTTATACACAACTGACACATACGTCATATAACCAGTTGTTTTAAATAACCTGATAATAAATATCATTTTAACATATTTTTTTGCTATTTCATGAACAACCTTATGCAACCTTATGTATTTTCTGTTATGAGAAACGTACATTTTAAAATGATCTATACGTCAGGTAATACTTCTATACCAATTTGGGTCATGAAAAATACAATTATCAATTCCTTTTGATCAAATGTTTGTATGAAGATTGTTTCATTATTGTTATTCGTGCCGAATAAAATATTTGTCATTGCCATATATGTGGAAATCTTGTCCGTACATTCTCCAGTATTCCTGAGTACAAATAACCTTCAAGATTACTTAAATCCTTTTCCCGTTTTACTTACTTTTGTATTCTTTATTTTCTATTTTGTGCTAACTTAATGTTGAGGCATCAGCTTGTTCTGAATAAACGAAACTGGCGAACGAATAGAAACATATTAAGATGACATTAACTAAACAGCCCTGATCTTTGAAATAAAACCAATGTATTGTAGTTATGGATTTACCAAGAATGTATACAGAGTTGTCTATAGTGAATAACACATTTGCTCTAAAATATATCATATATCAAGTTTGCCTTATGTGCTCTGAATAGATCCTTTGAGTCAATTGTAATCTTTTTTCCATGCGTTGTATCTTTGTTAATCATGTTTTCTATATGACGGTTAAAAGTAATATAGATATTTATGTAGTAATATGTTGACATTTTGTTCAAACAAGTAATATGTATCCCCCTGGGCTTCATTTGTGTGTTACTAATTTGCATATTAGTTTAAATAGGGTTAAACATGACATAATGTATATAAGTACTTCTACATAGATAACCAACAAATTCGTATCCAATTGTTAAATACGTTCAAGTTCGTCACTAAGATTCTTGTAATAAAATTTTAAAAAAGATCGTGAGGAGATAAGCTTTTTAATGTTCTCATTTTTGCATTTCGCAATAATCTGAATTAATCGTCACAGCGTTTTAGATCACCATCAGCTGTGATCATTGTTGAACGCAGTGTATTTATTGTTGCCATACCTAACTTTATTACTTACGGAAATGCCTAATTAAACTATCATACTGGACCTGGTAGCGCGATCGGTAGAGCGTCGGATCCAGGTACGGGAGGCCCCGGGTTCGATCCCGGGCCGCGACATACCAAAGTCGTTAAAATGGTAGTGGTATAGCTCCCTTGCTAACGCTTAAGCAAATATAAGGGTAGTTCCACGACTGGTTGGCACAGTGTCAGGATAATGTGACTGGGTGTGGTATCATGCCAGGTGTTCACGGCATGCTATACACAATGAAGGCTGCACTATATGCTTCAAGTGGACACCGTCTCCAGATAACTGAAATACTGTTGGTGGGACGATAAACCCAATAAACAAAAAAACATAATTAAACTATCGTTTCTCTCTTCGTGACTTTTTAACGAGGCTCCTGTAGAGCCCTGAGTGAATACTACTGGTGTGGTTTTATGATCATTCATCGAATAAAGCTAATTATGTTGACAGAAGGTTCTCGAGTGCATGAGGTTATTTAACATGAATAGTCAAAGAGCCTGGATATGTACCAGAATCTGCACCACAGTCTTGACAACCAATAGGACTGACACAGCACTTTATCAACACTTGTTAAAAACTTGACGCCATTGATATAATGTAGATCTATTCGGCGCTACCAAGGACGATTGCTTTTTGAAACACATCCATATTATAGATATTTTAGCGAGGTCCAGCTGTTTTGGTGAAGGAAAAGTCCAGACAAATATCTTGGAAAAAACAACGGTGCTCCGCAGGAAAGCTGAAAGACCATCACACATTAAGTCCTTCGCTCGAACGGGAATCGAACCGACGCGGTGAAGGGCTAAGGCATAGCAGGCAGAAGAGTTACGTTCCGGATTCTCTACCAATACGCCACGGTACCTTCGACCTCCCCCCCCCCCCCCCCCCCCCTCACAACTCACAAAAAACACAGCGTTGCGTCCCGATAGAAATAAAGTCTTGCATTGAATATAATGTCAATTGTCCAGTGATAATGACTTGTAACTTTCACAGAATCTGTTTGCCTGAAAATTGTCTGTTTCCTGCATAACGCAGGTGTAGGCGAGCTAGGTGAAAGAGACATTGTAATAGGAGCGTACCATTAGATATTTGATAAATCAAATATTTTTCTTTGTATGCGTATAATTAACCCATTTATCTTTAAAAAGAAATCTTTACAAAAACAGCACTTTTCGTAATAGCCCCTTCGTGTTTATAATTATTGAAAATCAAGCAACAATTGTCACGTGTTTAATTATAACGGATTATTTTTTCTCCAAACAATAAGTGTTTGCATGTATGTGATGTGGACTGTGTATTTCGTGGCTGTGTCACAAATGCAACATGGATATAATAGCTTAATATTGTTACTTATGCTTAACAACGAAACTATCATAAAATAAATTTTGTACTAAGATTATAAAACTTTGAACTCAGAAATATATTTCTGATTGTGACACGAAATATGCGAGATATTACATCATATGCCCAAAAGTAATCTTCTCTATGTGTTTCTGATAAAATCTCAACTTTTTTATGTCAGTGGGACTGAGTCCAATTTTAAAACAATAGCATAAGTATGTCATTGTACACTAAAAAACCCATAAATAAACTGGTTAATGGGGTCAATTTAAGCTTGAACTCCACTATAAATAAATGACCACGCACTTTAGCAAATTAACAGGCATTGGTTTACATCTTTCATTGTCGATATATCGGGAGTTTTGTACAACTTCGGATAATTGTTAACATATTCTTAAAAGCTATGGTAATAAAATGTATGTATTAACACATCTGGTGCAAATATTGCAACGCTGTTATTTTAATGTAAATAAAGTCCTTTCTTACACTGTTGTTAAAACATGATACTAATTGAAACGTCTCTTATATAACAGCCAACTTATTAAGTAAGCAAGACATTAAATAATCAATTGGTCTTATACACTCATTTTTCTAACCAAACAAAGTAAACAACTCAGAGAATTTAAGAACTTTTATTTATCGTACACCTCATATGGTGTTTGGTAAACAAATAATTAAAAATTTAAGGTTCTTCATTAATTGGTAAATTAGCAATGCATAACATAATACATGCATTACCAGCGCATGTGACCCTCATCAGCTTTGATCATAACTTAATACAATGATGTGGTCATCATACGCTACAAAAGGAAAATATGGTATATCTAAGTAGTTTGATGTATCCGAAATTGCTCTGAAACCCTTGTGAAAAATGTGCTTTGTATAATATATGACCAAAATGTACCGATACCAGGACTAATGTAAGGTGACAGCAAGGCATTGTTAGTAACAGTTTTTAGTTCCATAACCTGCAAATAATTTTATCAATGCGTGTAATCGCACTTTGATCGCAGCTAAACACAAGTAATTGGTGAACGTAAACTGCACAATTATTTCCAGAACTACTTTATTGCTACCGCTGTTGTTGACCGAGTTTATGCGAATGTTTTCGGTTGGCTTCAACTACAACATGAATAGCGGTTCATAGGCACAGCAGGGCGGTGACTGTGATAAAACGGTGAACGTAGAAGTCAGAAGTCACCAGGAATGCGGTCATATTCGCAATGGTTATTTCCACGACCTGTGTGGCTGTGATGGCTGTGATTAGATACGGCCAAATAATGACAGTGGGGGCGCCCGTGGCGTAGTGGTAGAATCACGGATTTGTAACTCCTCTGACTTCTCATTACAAAGTGTTTAAATGGAAACACGTTTCTATTTTAAAAAATTTTTTTTCTATTTTTTGGTATTGACTATTAATATTGATAGTGATAATGAAAGCCAATTAATCACACCATCAATACATAAAGATAATATCTATTAAAGTCGCATCTCTCACTGACATATCAAATGTGAGTGTCATGGATTATTGTTGTAGAGAAAAGATTTAGAGGATTGTAAAATTTGACAAGCTTAAGCTGGTATGTTCTTGAACTATATGGGGACAAAAACTGCGAAGCCTCTTCAAACAGTTCTTTTTTAAAGATATTTTTTTTTCATTGCTGTAGCAGAGATACCGTAATCTCAATAAGTGTTTGTACTTTTGGTGTTCTTGAAAATGCCGATTATGAAGCAAAAACAAAAAAACTAATATTTTTCTTATGGATTCCGTATGAAATCTACTCAGTTACTATAAATACACCGACAAAATCGGCATCTTGTCTTAAAACGGCTTCCAAAAAATACGGGATAATCTATTTTGATCCTCGTTTACGTCCATATTAATTATGAAATCGTGACTATGGATTTATATCCCATCGAGCTACTGTCTAGTAAGAGTACATATGGCCCTTATAGGGTACATTAGTGAAATAAAAATGGTCTTCTTTGTTAGTTAATATCCGAGGTATTCCAAACAGTAGGTAGGTCTTTTAAGTTGAAATTCTTGGACTTTATCACCTTTTCTTATTTAGATATTGCAGTTACAAACAGTGAAATTTCTTACTTTTGCATAAATATAAACTTTAAATCCATTTAAGTACGTGTGGATGAATGTTATTTGAAAAAGAAAATGGAAGTGTTGGTTGATGATGATTATCCTGGGTATCACAAGAATGGCTGAAAAGTCAACATACACTCCAAAGAGCACAAACATAAAAACCAAGTAAAATAAATGAAAGGACCTACTTGCCTTTAGGGATAATTCAGGGGAGAGTATTCATTAATATCGCTCATTAAGGCTGATAATGACCATGTGCGTTTTCACAGTCAAACAGCGGTCCAATTAGCACAGCAAAATAATAAATTAAAGCAAAAAACAGAACAGAGAGACACACAAGTCAAAATATCATTTTACAGGGTGTCATACATTTGATAATTATATGATATTGTATTATCCCTGTAACAAATTAATTATAAAACATACTGATAATATAGACGATTTACTATAAATCATGTTTGTTTTCTATAATTGTTTTATAACCTTGGGTATATGTGATGATTGTGTAATCTTTACTTTCTCCTGTCGATTGATTTTCAGCTACAAAAAGACTTGCCTAGGAAACTACGTAATGTGTTCTTAGAACGACCACCGGCTGTGCAACGTGACTCTCCTTGTTGGATAATTATGTAGGTCATCTAAACATATCGAAATTCATTTTAACTATGAATACTCCAGACACAGGTATACACTTGGAAATTGCATGCAAAAGTGGCAGAGCACAGAGACGATACAATTAAAATAAAAATAAAAACCTAATAGCAATAAGTCTGATTGGATTAGTCTACATAAAATGTCTTTTCTATTACGTGTGTCCTTGTTTTATTTTTGCTAACCCAAACATTTTTTATCAAAAACGTGCTGGAATAACTAGAGACATGCAAAACACTGGTGCTGTCTATTAAAGTGAATAAAATGCTGTATATTTTCTTACTGTAGTATAATAATTATTTAAGATATACAAGTACTCTTGTTTAAACAAAGCATTATCGCTTTATCATGCAAGTATATTTCCTAACGGATGATGATGGTTATTATTATTATTATTATTATTATTATTATAATTATTATTATTATTATTATTATTATTATTATTATTATTATTATTATTATAGGATTATTCATGATCATTATTGATTAATTGATTATTGATGTTCGTCCGTCGTCGTCGGCGATGACCAAGGACATCACACTGTTTATGTGGAAGATGGGGTTCGGTGTGACCGGCTGTGGCTAATCAGTCCGATGCGCCCTCGGAAGGCTCTGCCGCAGGTCGAGCATATGTGGTCTGCTGGAGCTGAGAGCACCGAGTTGGCTCTTGATTTCCGCAGCTCACGTTTTCTTCTGGCTTCAGCAATTCTATTTTGCTCGTAGGAGGAGGCACCTTGGCCAATGTGGCGTCGCCAGGTTGGTCGATTTAGCGCTGCTGTCTCGCAGGTGTCGGGGTTTATCTCGAAACTCTTGAGAGCGGTTTTGAGGGTATCTTTGTAGCGCTTTCTTTGTCCACTCCGTAAGCGCTTGCCTTTCGCCAATTCACCATAAAACAGTCTCTTAGGGAGGCGAGTGTCTGGCATCCGAACAAGGTGACCTGCCCATCTGACAGCTTTCCTCAGCAAGGTGTAGACGCTGGGAATATCAGCTCTAGAGAGAACGTCGAGAACTTTATCCTGCCAGGTGATTTTCAGCAGCTTTCTCATACAGTCCATGTGGAAGCGGTGTAGATTCTTGGCGTGGCGTTCGTAAACCGTCCATGTCTCACATGCGTACAGTAAGGTTGGCAGTACGACGGCTTGATACACTTTCAGCTTGGTGGCCTGCTTGATTCCTCTCCTTTCCCACACTGAGTCTCGTAACCGACCAAACGCTGAGCTTGCCTTGGCGATCCGTGTTTCAACCTCATCGCCGATGTTCATGGATCTGGAAAGCGTGCTGACGAGGTAAGTGAACTTGTCAACGGTTTTCAGCGGTTCTTCTTCGACGGTGATGACTGGTGCAATATACGGTTTCTGCGGGGCGGGTTGGTGTAAGACCTCAGTCTTCTTGGTACTGATGGTGAGACCAAAGTTTTTGCAGGCAGAAGAGAAACTGTTCATGCTCTATTGCATCTGTCCCTCTGTGGCAGCGTTGAGTGCGCATTCATCGGCAAACAGAAAGTCGCGCACATAGTCCTTTTGTACCTTGGTCTTTGCTTGAGGCCTCCGCAGGTTGAAGAGCTTGCCATCCGTCCTGAACCTGATCTTAATGCTCGTTTCGTCGTCATTGCAGAAGGCATCTGACAGCATGACCGAGAACATCATGCTAAACAGAGTGGGCGCGAGCACGCAGCCTTGCTTGACACCGTTTGTGACTGGGAATGCATCAGAAGAGTCTCCATCATCCAGTACACGAGCCAGCATGCCATCGTGGAACTGTCGGACCATGCTGATGAACTTGTCAGGACAGCCAAACTTTCTCATGATCTTCCAGAGCCCTTCACGACTGGCGGTGTCAAAGGCTTTGGTCAGATCGACAAAGGTCGTGTAGAGGCCTCTGTACTGTTCCTGGCACTTCTCCTGGAGTTGACGGGCGGCAAATATCATGTCAGGTGTCCCACGACCTTTTCTAAAGCCACACCGACTCTCTGGCAGGTGTCCGTCTTCCAGGTGCTGAGTGAGGCGGTTGAGAAGGACTCTGGCGAGGATCTTGCCGGCAATGACGAGGAGTGAGATTCCACGGTGGTTATCACAGGACTGCCTGTTTCCCTTCCTTTTGTACAGATGGACAATGGGTGCGTCTTTGAGCTCCTGGGGAATAACTTCCTGTTGCCATATGTTTTGAAAAAGCTCTGTTAGCTTTTGCAACAGGACTTGTCCGCCTAACTGGTAAATTTCAGCTGGAATGGAGTAAGAACCTGGAGACTTGCCGTTTGAAAGTAACTTGATGGCTTTCTGTACTTCTGGTTTTGTTGGGGGCTCTGCCAGGGATGTGTTAATGTCAACCTGTGGCATGCGAGCGATGGCTTCATCATTAATGGAGGAAGGCATGTTCAAGACGTTGTTGAAGTGCTCTGCCCATCTCTCCAAGATTGCATTCTTCTCGGTGAGCAGGGTGGTCCCGTCTGCACTGAGCAGTGGGGATGTTCCTGAAGACTGAGGCCCGTAAATGTCCTTGAGAGCTTCGTAGAAGCGCTTGTATTTGTTGATGTCGGCGTATTTCTGTATCTCATCTGCCTTGTTACTGAGCCATGAGTCCTGTATTTCTCTAAGCTTTGTCTGTACCTTGCCTTTAAAGGATTTGAAGGCTGCTTTTTTGGAGGCGGACGAGGTGTCTTGCTGAGTGTCTCTATGGGCTTGCCGCTTTTCGTTAAGCAGCTTCTGGATAACCTCATCGTTTTCGTCGAACCAGTCCTGGTGTTTCCGCATATTTTGGCTAAGATGAGTGAGAGCAGTGTTGAACACAGTATCTCTGAAGGCTGTCCAGTCCTCTTCTACTCCATTTGAGCCTAGGTTAAGTTGGCTCAGCTTGCTGTCAAGGTTTTTGCTGAGATTCTGACGCACAGAGTGCTGTTCCAGCTTGGTGACATTTAGTCGCTTAATTGTCTTTTTTCCTTGGGGGCGCCGCCTAGGCTGGATGTGCATGTTGAACTTGGAGAGGATGAGTCTGTGGTCAGTCTGCGCCACACATGGCTTTAGTCACCCTTACATCCTGCCTGTCCCGTCTCCTGACTATGACGTAGTCTATAAGATGCCAATACTTGCTACGTAAGTGCATCCAGGACGTCTTGTTTCGATTGGGTAAGCGGAAGACTGTGTTGGTGATAAGGAGGTCATGCGCTGCACAGGTTTTCAAGAGAAGATGGCCGTTGCTGTTGCTTTTGCCGACTCCATTCCTCCCGATGATCCCCTTCCATGCCTGACAATCTGTACCAACTCTGGCATTAAAGTCTCCGAGAATGATGAGCTGGTCCTCCTTGTGTACAGACACTATAAGTGTCTCCAAGTCTTCATAGAACTTGTCTTTGGTCTCCTCATGATTTGTCATGGTCGAAGCATACGCACTGATGATGGTGGCATAGCGCTTTCCTTTAAGGGGGGGGGGGGGGGGGCTGCATTATGCATAAGCCTGTCATTCAGTCCTTTGGGAAGGCTGGTAAGCTTGCTGATCAGATTGGATCTGATTGCGAAGTCCACTCCTGCTTCACGACGCTCCTCGCTGCTGCGACCACTCCAGAAAAAGGTATAACCTGCCTAACCCTCTGTCAGACAACCTTCGTTTGCAAGCCTGGTTTCACGCAGAGCTGCTATGTCGATGTTGTACCTGCCGAGTTCACGTGCGACAAGTGCTGTACGTCTCACGGGTCTATCTGCCTTAGAACTGTCCATGAGTGTGCGCACATTCCATGTGCCGAAGGTAAGTGGGGTCATCGAGGTTTTCTTTGCTTTATTTCGACCGCATGGTTGGGATCCCCGCCTGCCGCGGTATACAGGCCGGGGTGGGGTGAAGCAGACTATTATTAGGGCACCTTTTCTAGCCCCTTCCTCATGCTATCGGGTGAGCAGAGCGATCCTGAAGAGGGCTGCTCAGTCACTCAGGGGGCTGCCGGACTCCACTGCTGCTTCAGCCCAGTAGAGAACGACCCAATGCCCTGGGCCGCCTGTGTGCAGGTTTGTGACTACAGCTTCCAGTGGAATCCTCACCTGCTGCTTTGCCATTCGCCCGTCGCCACAGGACTTTCTGCGGTGATGTCTTGACTTGCACGTAAATTGGATTAAAGTGAGGGAGAGTTGCGCATGTCGTCAGCCTCACTCTCTCGTCCAATCTTATCAAGATCCAGTGGCAAGATAAAACAAGACGACTGGTGATAAGTAGGGATGCAGTGGATGGCCAATCGGTGTCCAGTGTGTCTCACCGTGCCCTGTTTGCGCTCCACGGCACTTTGCTGGGTCCGCCATCCAGCCCGTTAAACCAACTGGTGGTTTCCTCCGCGTAGTACGCCGGATCCAGTCTTTACATGCGTAGGTAGACAAGTCCTGATTCATCGAGGGTTGGAGTCCCTCGATTTACCCTCACCAGGTTTAGCCGGCCAGTTAAAGCCGTTGCCCGAGTGTGGCCGCTGTTGCATGCTAACAGCTACTAGGAGCCACTGGTGAGAGCTGGGTGTCATGTGGGGACCACAAACGGGCAAGCTACTCAAAAGAGCACCACGTGCCCCCCGTCAGAGGTACTACCCCCACCCTGACACCCCATACACCCAATTGATTATTATTCAATATATAAAGTCTGTTTTAGCATTTAGGGACTAATATGTCATTTTACGGCAAGACAAAGATCTCACAGGAGATGTAGACCAACACACGCTATGATTTACTTGTCCTTTTACTTAAGTTTACTACGGTAAATACACCCATTACCATGTAACTGATGTGTCAGTGGTGTTACTTTTCTTGTTACTTATTGTTATGTCAAGCAATGGAACATGGATTTATCAGTGAAATAGATATAATGTCTTTACAGTGAAAAGAACGCTTTTACAGGTCTACTTATTGGATCCCTCAAGGCTCGTGTCAATCTTATTGACCAGGCCAGGGAATAAAATGTAACATGATCACACTTTGGCCAAAGTGTGTATCTGCAGATTAACGTTCCACAGCCGTTAGTTTATTCAATATCCATGCTTTTCTATTTGAATCGGAAAACAAAAATTATATCCATATCTTAAATAAAATCTTATTAAACCTGACCCTGTACTACCATATACAGAATATTATATGTTGAATCATTACCTCCTCATCTAATATAATTTAGATGGAAGCTCACTTAAACGTTCCCTAAAATTGTTAAATAATGACTTTTAAACCTTTGTTATCTTGTTAGATATTTGGATCAGAAATAAAGCTGGCAAAGTGAGTCTTATGGTGTTTTAATTAGGCAATACTCCATACGTATTTCTTGTTGAAGTTTAACTATGTTTAAGCTGCTATCGTTAAACCCAACAATTGCCACCTTGCGACGGTGAACCAACAAAAGGGCTGATGTCAGAACTTATACCGGATTACCTCGCAATGACTTTACGATTAGAGAATAAAAGAGATAATGTAATATTTCCCTGTCGAATTTTACACATTTCTTATCAAATAAACACCATTCTAACCTATTATACTCTTAGTAATTTAAAATAAAAGATTTAAGTCAATTGCTTCTGTTAAAATGTCTTCAATCACAACATAAGAGAAGAATAATTCTTGTTGAATTATAGAATGTATGTACGTGATTTCTTTTATTCTTCTTTCTTTCTTTCCTTTTTTGTGACGTACTTCGTTTTAAAAATAAATGCACATGTTATTGGTATATGTCCATATTTAAAAAAAAAGGTGTATGAAAATGTTACATCGATTGCGAAAGCAACGAACAAGGTCTGAACAGCCATCCGCTATTTAATTATTTTGTGACAAAAACAAAAGTCCTAGGTGTGAGAGATTTCTTACAGAATTAAGATACTGTTGCTTTAACCTTCAACTGGTTAAATTTGGTGTATCAGTATCAAGTATCAGCTTATTTAAATCTGCCCAAAGAGTACATACTAAATATTGAAGGGCATTTTATTTTCCACGTAAACAACGTGATATATCCATGTGAACAACGTGAAATATCCATGTGAACAACGTGAAATATTCATGTGAACAACGTGAAATATCATGTGAACAACGTGACATATCCATGTGAACAACGTGAAATATCCATGTGAACAGCGTGATATATCCATGTGAACAGCGCGATATGTCCATGTGAGCAACGTGATATATCCATGTGAACAACGTGATATATCCGTGTGAACAGCGTGATATGTCCATGTGAACAGCGTGACATATCCGTGTGGACAGCGTGTTATATCCATGTGAACAGCGTGATATATCCATGTAATCAGCGTGATATATCCATGTGAACAACGTGATATATCCGTGTGAACAACGTGATATGTCCATGTGAACAACGTGACATATCCGTGTGAACAGCGTGATATATCCATGTGAACAGCGTGATATATACATGTGAACAACGTGATATGTCCATGTGAACATCGTGATATATCCATGAGCGTGATATATCCATGTGAACAACGTGATATATCCATGTGAACAGCGTGATATATCCATGAGCGTGATATATCCATGTGAACAACGTGATATATCCATGTGAACAGCGTGATATGTCCATGTGAACAACGTGATATATCCATGTAAACAGCGTGATATATCCATGTGAACAGCGTGATATATCCCTGTGAACATCGTGATATGTCCATGTGAACAACGTGATATATCCATGTGAACAGCGTGATATATCCATGTGAACAGCGTGATATATCCATGTGATCAGCGTGATATATCCATGAGCGTGATATATCCATGTGAACAACGTGATATATCCATGTGAACAGCGTGATATGTCCATGTGAACAACGTGATATATCCATGTGAACAGCGTGATATATCCATGTGAACAGCGTGATATATCCATGTGATCAGCGTGATATATCCATGAGCGTGATATATCCATGTGAACAACGTGATATATCCATGTGAACAGCGTGATATGTCCATGTGAACAACGTGATATATCCATGTGAACAGCGTGATATATCCATGTGAACATCGTTATATATCCATGTGAACAGCGTGATATGTCCATGTGAACAACGTGATATATCCATGTGAACAGCGTGATATGTCCATGTGAACAGCGTGATGTATCCATGTGAACAGCGTGATACATCCATGTGAACAGCGTGATATATCCGTGTGAACAGCGTGATATATCCATGTGAACAGCGTGATATATCCGTGTGAACAGCGTGATGTACCCATGTGAAAAACGTGATTTATCCGTGTGAACAGCGTGATATATCCATGTGAACAGCGTGATATATCCATTTGAAAAACGTGATATATCCATGTGAACAACGTGATATATCCATGTGAACAGCGTGATATATCCATGTGAAAGACGTGATATATCCATGTGAACAACGTGATATATCCTTGTGAACAGCGTGATATACCATGTGAACAGCGTAATATATCCATGTGAACAACGTGATATATCCATGTGATTGTTCTTTGACAATGACGTTAATGTTTAAGCCGAAATGAATTAACACAGCAAGGTTCAAATAAAATAATTTTTGAGAAAATCATATGAATTTCTATAACATAAATGTTAAAGTTGCATACTTTATTTAGTTTTCATACGACCAGTATCATTTTACTATATGTTAGGGAAAATACAAATATAATATTGAAAACGTAGAATGTCAGTTTTTCAGATTCTATCTCTATAACTTAATAAATTTTATACTCTGTCTTAAGCTATTTCGAGTTTTAGTATATGGTGTCATATTTAAATGTGCTTTATGTATATTTTTGTATCACGAGTATTTTATAAAATCAAAAATTAAACAAACTCAAATATTGTCGTTTTTGCCTTTTATACTTTGTTACCAATCGTCTCATATATAATTCTTTCTCGTACTAGATACAAGAGTCTTTAATAACAGCAATTCAATCATTCTGAGATGTCTTTAATTCGCGATGACTATAAGCCCCAACCTACTCATTATCGCACAAAATCCATCCTTACATGTTTCCAAAGAAATGTACCTTGTTATTGAATGTCACTCTACTTCTTGTACTTATCTACTTGAAATATAAAGATATTATTGAAAGATTGAAAGATATTCGTGTAGTTCTTTGGTAAAAGTCCATGACGTGCACAGTAGAGGATGTGTGACGTCGATTTTTTTATAATGTACTGATCTCTTCCTGCTGCCTAATCGCTAATAGTTGACGTTGCGTTCTTATAGGTTTGATGGTAAGAATGATCTTTAGCTTGCTGCGGATAAAACGTATCATAGCAACGGCGTAAACAGGAAGTAAACAGTTGTTAAGCAGCTTCTACCAAACAGGATTGATGAAAATGATGACGACGACGACGACGACGACAACAATGATGACGACAATGACCAGAATGACTATGTTGACTTCGATGATGATGATGATGATGATGATAATGATGATGATGATGACGACGACGACAAAGATTATGACGACGATGACTTTGATGATGATGATGATGATGATGATGATGATGATGATGATGATGATGATGATGATGATAATGACGATGGCGATGATGATGATGACGATGATGATGATGATGATGATGATGATGATGATGATGATGATGATGATGATGATGATGATGATGATGATGGTGATGATGATGATGACGAAGACAAAGATTATGACGACGATGACTTTGATGATGATGATGATGATGATAATAATGATGATGATGATGATGATGATGATGATGACGACGACGATGCCTATTATTCTTAGTTGTTGACGTGTACTGTTTGCAGTGCTTTATCTTAAATCATAATCGAAAACATGAAATGACCAGAAACGTAACAGCATGTTCCTCGGCGGGTATTAATGCTTTCTTAATTTGCCTTTGTTACATTGGAATATTACCTGTGGACGCTCTCTTTGATGTGGACAATCTAAGGCGGTGGAATTAAAGGTTAATTATGTGATGTTTGTCGAGTCTATAAGCAGATCACAATACTGACGGAACATACTTGTGTTTTCTGCATACACTTTGGTTGTTTCATTAACTGAGTTTTATTGTCAACATAATGAGTTAATAGTTATAGTGAATGTATTATTATTTATGTAAAACAACGAAATAATTCAACAAAAACAACAATATCAAGAGCAAATAAATGATTTTACAACTACGTTCGAAATGCCTTACTTTTAACCGCTTACTATGAAAAAAGTACAATTTAACGTATTATGTCAAGCCCTTTATTTGACACGTTGAAAGATATAATATTGTATCACAGACTCACCAAGACATGTATTCACTAATGTTGATGGTGATTTTTATCAAACTGGCGCTCAAAGGCACAATTTGATCCAGAGTGTTATAAAGAACACTGCTAAACTTAAAATACTGTATAAAATAAACAATTAAAGCATGACATGTACACGTTACACTTTATCTTGTATACACATTCTGTATGTTTGTAAGCTGACCACATAACTAAGGTTAGCCTCATGTACATTCTAGATGGCCGCATTTTCCAGAAGGCCAAAGTAACATATGGTGTGCTTTATACATATACTGCTGTCTTTCTACAATTATTTATTGTAATTCAAGATAAAGTCATTTTAAAGGCACCAAAACCCGTCTTTAAGGACAATACATATAAATCATGGCTGTTATTTCCAAATGACCTGCAAAACCGACTTCTTATCACTATAAATTTAGTTTCTTACATTGTGTTTGCGCCATGTACAGGTAAGGAGCACACCCAGAAAATGCACGTGCGTGTGTCAAACCATTTTCCCAATCGGCTGATTTTAACTAGTCAAGTGACCCACAAAATGCAGAACGATGTCATACGTGACAGAATCAGGATTTACGGACGTTTCGGTAACTGACCGTTTCGGCAAATTGATATTTTATATTGAATGGTCTGGATCTTACGGTAAAATTGTGACTATACAATATTTGTATAGAGTAATACACCAATTTGCAGTGAACGCTTGTCCCGCAGTATACAGACAGGTGCACGGGCGTCCAGTAAACTGCAGCGGCACAGCTATCGATGTAATGTCCTTATATACATGGACGACACCCTTCGTGTTTATTTTGTCAAAAAAAAAAATGATTACAACAACAGTTCAAATCCAAAGCAACACCATTTTTTTCACGAACAGTTAGTTTTACTGTTAGTTATATCTTGTGTTCTAAAAAGGCGGACTGTACGTTGTCACGTGTTTTATTAAGGTAACATTGGTTACTGTTATAGAGAGGGCATGATGTTACCGGTGGGAGGTCGGGTGGGTAAGGGTGCCATATGACACGCATATCACTTTAATAAGTAGAGTGCTAATCCCCGTACTTTGTCAGAGCAGTTTTATGACCCAAGCCCCTATTGAGCGCTAAACATAACAATTTCAAGTCACCAAAAGACTTACAAATACATATGTGCAAAGGTCTGTGCTGACAGGTATCGTGTTTAGGATACCTAAAGAACAATATGGCTCCTGTATAATACGACAACGGATTTTCATTCTCTGAGTTCCTCGAATGACCTAGCACAAGAAATCGATATTTCTTTTGTTAATTTAGTATGTGTTCAGATTAAACAAAATAAAAAGGTGTGATTCTTGCTAAGTAGAAGAAGTGCCTGGGGGCAACACACGCACGCTAACTCGCTTTAGTGATAATTATTAAGTGATTATCATCTCTCTATGACATGAAAATTGTCTACGAAGTGCGTACTTTAAAGTTGTATTAAATACATGCGGGTTACTTTACATATTTTATTGGTAAGTTTGTGTATAAAGGAACAAAGCGGTATTTGCTTTAAACAAATTCTTGAAACATTTCGAGCCTCGAAAGTTGCGTGTAAAATAGTTCAACATAGACACAAGACAGCAAAATTGCCTGATTTTTGGAGTGTAAGTCGACTCGTAACTATGCGAACACACACACATACAAACCAAACCATTTTTACTACGTATAAATAGTAAAACTCTATTCTAGCATATAAGTTTCAGTCTAAGGCACACAAACACAGCTTTTATCGTCATGTAATCGTCAGAATATCGAGAATCAGACCAACTAAAGATTTATTTTGCGCTGATACACCTTAGTTTAAGTTCCTCAGTATATGATTTAAATCTGTTAGTTTTAAAGCATGCAGTTTCTTCAAAGGAAATGATTGATACATTTCGACGTAGTACATGTTCTGTAAGCGGAAATGAGGACCTTTCATGTATGGTCTCGTTTTTGATTTGACGCGTCACGTGATACCAAAAAATCGCCGATTGGGAAACTGGCCCTAGGCTCTGAGGAATCATTTAAAGATACCGAGTTGTTGTGTTTTAAACTAGGTGTGGCCGTAATCAACGGACCTGAATGAAATACAGTTTTAAAAACTTTACCGAAGCTTTACCTATAGTTCCAGTTCATCAACCTATAGTTTCAGTTCATCAATGTCCTACAACATTAGCCCCGACAAGCTGACATACCACCGCAAGATACACAATGTACATGACCATAATAATGTTTAAAGACAATATTATTTCGCATTCTATTTTTGGCTTTTATGTATTTATGTATGTATATGCTTATAACAACATACAGAGTAAAGCTATCAGATTTTCATAAATCAAAGTGACTTTCAAATCGCCCTACAACTGACTAGTATTAGTACTTCACTGCAACATCAAATGAAAAAAAATGGAATGGTCTGGGACCAGGTCAGGAGTTCCACAATTCTAAGAAACATCAAATGGGATCTACGAGTATTTTCTAATGCTGTCCGCCGTGAAGGAAATCGAAGAAAAACACATGCATCCGGTAGTATGAAATATCTTCACATCATCTCGAAACTAAATGAATTTGTTTAAAATAATTAGCTCTTGTCAATCCTAAGTCATGTTGTGTTAACAATGTGGGACAGATAAATGACTTGCTTTGCGCAGAAATTTACATCGTAACAAGTGACGTCATGTCGTAAACATCAAATACAAAAGGATCTTATTAGCAACGTCTCAGTCCTTCCACCTTGAAGGTAGTTGTATCAATATACTGGTACCTCCTACAATCACAGTTACCTGAATAAAAATTCGCAAAGTGCTTTTCATTAATGCCCTACACTGATGTAAAAATTGAAACATAGCAAAAACTCGTCTCATTACAAACATGTTTGGATATCAGAGCCACCTAGTACAGTTTGGTATTCGTGAAACAATTAAAAACAGGTAACAACTTACTTTTAAGATTTTGAGATCATCTGGCTGATTAGCAGAGGCGTCATTTTCTAATTAATTAAGAAAGCCCAGTTAAACTATTCATAAACTCTGATACACTCAGATAGATCATCTCAGGACTCTTCTGTCTATAATTTAATAAGAATATATGACAAAGTCCTATGAGCATTGCAACATATACCAAACTCCGAAAAGGCACAGAATAAATGTATTTCACATTCAAGCCAAGCGAAATGTAAGAACAAATTTGTGATGAGTCATTTAACGAAAAGAGCAAACCCGACAGTTACCGTCTTGGAACGGTCAGTCGGCAACATGGACCGACTGGGGTGCCCAAACCGGTCTCACAGAGCTCCAACCTCGCACTTACTGACGAGTTTCTTAAATGCAAGCAATGAAAAGAAAAACGATCTACCCGAACACAAAATGTCCTAGCGCTGATATTTTCTATAAGTTATGACGAAAGTAGTGACGTCATTGAAAAATAATGTCCACATAGTGTTTAGAAAAGAATATGGTATTATTTCGCTTTGAAAAACTACACAAAAATGGTTGACTATAAATAAAATTAACTTTCTGAATCAAGTTCAGATTTGTCCTAACTTAGAATTAAATTCTGAGTTTATGCAGAAATTATGCCTAAATTTCCCGGAAAACACGAATAACGTATGTCTACATGTATTTTATTAAAACAAACAGCCGAGTATCTCCTTATATACTGATTGTATGATTAGTGCTTTTCCACTTATCATTTTTTGTGAAGCGTAAATATCTAACATAGTAAATTCCTCAGATAGTGATTACACAATGCTCCTCTATGCTATAAATGCACGTGGCACCTTGTGTGAATTAGAAGCCATACGTCATGTTTGTGCTACTTATCCACTAAACATGTACACACATTTCACATCCGGGTGTTGACATTTCTAACCATCAATTCTGATTTGTTGAAATCGTACTCTTTAACAAATACCACTACTTTCATGAAGATACTTTATATTAAGTAAAATAAGTTAAAAAATAATTCTGTTAAAATGTTATTTTCTAAAATAAATTTCTGAATTGATATTTTCTGGGGGGGGGGGGGGGGGGGGTTCTATTTGCAACTATTAAAAGATTGATAAAAGTGACTCAAAAATAAGATTTGTTTTAACCTTGGATAAGCGTGCGATTCATCAGCTGTACCTTTACGACGATGTTGATTTACACGTATGATGTTCACTCGAAGCAGATAAACAACTGACATTAATGTATTGCAATGTTAAGAACAGTTCACTCACCAAAGACACATTATTATGTCTCATACAGATTTCTTCATCGTACTAGATTTATGAATCTTTAATAACAGCAATTCAATCATTCTGAGATGCGCGATGATTACAAGCCCCAACCTACTCATTATCGCACAATGTCCATCCTTACGTGTTTTCAAAGAAATGTACCTTGTTATTGAATGTCACTCTACTTCTTGTACTTATCTACCTGAAATATAAAGATATTATTGAAAGATTGAAAGATATTGGTGTAGTTCTTTGGTAAAAGTCCATGACGTGCTCAGTAGAGGATGTGTGGCGTCGATTTTTTATAATGTACTGATCTCTTTCTGCTGCCTGATCGCTAATAGTTGACGTTGCGTTCGTACAGGTTTGATGGTAAGAATGATCATTAGCTTGCTGCTGATAAAACGGATCATAGAAATGGCGTAGACAGAATTTGTATAGATTTGATAAGCAGCTTCTAACAAACAGGACTGATGATGATGATAATGATGGAGATTGTAATAATGATGATGATGATGACGACGACGACAACTATTTTGACGACGATGACTATGATGATGATGATAATGATGATGCAAATTTTGATGATTATGACGATGATGATGGTGCTTGAGTACGTCCTTGGTCGATAATAGATGTCCAAAATAACCGTGTTCTTGTATTTGTAACAACATGTTGCACGTGTATAATTAATATATTTGACATATTGTATGTCTTGTAAAAAGCAAAACTAATTTTAACTTGATAATACCTTTACAACGTGCCTCACTCTTGAGTACTGGAAACAACATTGTTTATATATTCTTTATTATTGCTATGATTATCCACAAAGTCTACTAGGTTTAGTCATATAGTTCATATATTCTTAATTATTGCTAAGATTATCCACAAAGTCTCCTAGGTTTAGTCATATAGTTCTGTCCTAAATAAACCAATTCAAGTTAATAAGAGTGCCACAAGAATAAAGTTACATTTCTCTAGTTTAAAATGGCCTTTGAACAAACGTGTGTAAAATATCATAACTCTTTTGTACAATAACGTACCTGCAATGAGGTCGTGATCTCTTTATTATTTCTGAGTTGTTTACGTGTAAGTTTAGGCATTGCCTTATCTGAAATCATAATTGAAAAATGAAATGATCAGAAACGCAACAGCATGTTCCTCGGTGGGTATTAATACATTTCTAATTTGCTTTATTACATTGGAATATTACCTGTGGGTGCTCTTTTTGATGTGAATAATCAAAGGCGGTGGAATTAAAGGTTGATTATGTGATTTCTGCGTGTTCGTTAAGTCTATAGATAGATCACACACAAAAAAACAACTGTATAAACTTTTGTTTTCTACAAACACTTTGGTTGATACATTAATTGTGATATATTGCAAATATAAACAGTTAACAGTTATGGTGAGTGTATAGTTATTTATGTAAACAACAAAAAAAAACAATAACAGTATCTTACAATATCAAGAGTCATTAACAGATTTATTTAAGACGTTAATAAATGGAGGACATTTGTTCTTACATCTCTCTATTTGGCATGTGGACTAGTGCCATTTGAGACCTTGTAAGTACTTGCTTTAAACATACCACTCTTGCGTTTTGGAACACTTTATCGTCAGTTTCAATAAATCCCGATATTAGAGCTTACATAGTATCATTAAACATGAATGCTTTTTTACATGAGAAAATTAAACTTTATGTTTGGTTCTATACAAGATAATTGCGATGCATGTGTGAATGTTTGCATATATAATGGAACACAATTAGCCAATCTCGAAATCCTTGAGGATCGTCATTTTTCTTGATTCTCGAAAATTACCTTCGAAATGCCTCACTTAACCGCTTACTAAGAAAAATAGTACATTTTTAACATATTGTGTTAAGACCTTTATTTGACACGTTGAAAGATATTATAATTATTGTATCACAGACTCACCAAGACATTTATTCACTAATGTTGATGGTGATGTTTATCAAACTGGCGCTCAAAGGCACAATTTGATCCAGAGTGTTATAAAGAACCCTGCTAAACTTAAAATACTGTATAAAATTAACAATTAAAGCATGACATGTACACATTACACTTTATCTTGTATACACATTCTGTATGTATGTAAGCTGACCACATAACTAAGTTTAGCCTCATGTACATTCAAGATGCCGCATTTTCCAGAAGACCAAAGTAACATATGGTGTGCTTTATACATATACTGCTGTCTTTCTACCAGTATTTATTGTAATTCAAGATTAGGACATATTAAAGGCACCAAAACCGTCTTTAAGGACAATAAAGACTGAAAAATAAATGCCAAATGGCTGCCATATAAAACATGGCCTTAATTTCCAAATGACCAACAAAACTGACTTCTTATCACTATAAATTTAATTTCTTACATGGAGTGTGCGCCATGTTTATATAAGGAACACAGCCAGAAAATGCACATGCGTGTATTATACCCTTTTCCCAATCGGTTAGTTTTAACGATTCAAGCGTCCCACCAATTTCAGAACGATACCATAGTGACAGAATCAGGATTTTAGGACGTTTCGGTAAGTGGCGGGTTCGGTAAATTGATATTATATAGTGAATGGCCTGGATGTTTCGGAAAATTGGTGACTATACAATAGATAGTTTCCACATCAGTGAAGATCCTTTATCTTAGCGGCCATTTTTGATGGCATCTTCAGGGGATTTTCAGATGAACTGCATAGAAGCTTAAATTTTATTCTTGCAATTTCTTCATTTGTGGTCCAAACATAAAAAGCTATACACCACTGGAAAGCTCCTGAAATTCCTATTTTTTAAATATACAATATTTTTAAAATTGATAAATGCACAAAGAATTGATACATAGAAATAGATAAAATTATTAGCTCATCCGTAAACAAAACGAATGGTGTATTTTGGGCTGTATTTTTGTTACCTTTAAAACTATCAAAATAAAGTTTTTGATATTTAAAATACTTCATAAAAGCTATTAAACTTGATATAACATTCAGTAAAATAGACTGAAAAATAAAAACACAGAGGTGAGTTTAATACAGCACATATTTCCAGGTTTCGGCCTGCATTAGCTTCTGCCTTCAAAGATGGCTGTCGTAAACTGTCTTAACAGTGCCTGTGACATCACATGGAAACTATCTATATCTGTTTAGTGTAATACACCATTTTGCAGTGAACGCGTGTCCTGCAGTATACACTGGCAGGCGCACGGACGTCGAGTAAAGTTCAGCGGCACAGGTATATCGCCGTAATGTCATACTTAATCTGCATTGTTCATAAAACATTTTGTACATACATATTTTTGCAGTGGGCATGTTTTTAGACTGATCAGCAGAAACTAAAACACTGTCAGTTATCTATTGTGTTCTAAAACGCGTACTGTAAATTGTTAACGTGTTTTATTAACGTAGCCTTGGTTACTGTTATAGAGTGGACATGATGTCATCGGTGGGAGGTCGGGTGGGTAAGGGTGCCATATGACACGCATATCACTTTGATTATTTAGGAGTGCTGATCCCAGTACTTTGTCAGAGCAGTTTTATGTTTGTTTATTGGGTTTATCGTCCCAGCAGTTTTATGACTCAAACTTGAGTGCTTAACATAACAATTTCAAGTCACCAAAAGACTTAATACACACATGTATATGTTCAAAGGTCTTTGCTGAATTTCCTAGTATAGCTAAATAACAATACGACTCGTTTACAATACGACAAAGGACTTACTTTATGTGAGTTCTTATCTTCGGTCGACGTAGCACACGAAATCGATATTTCCTTTGGTTATTTAGTGTGTTTTCAGATTAAACCAAATTAAAATGTGTGTTTCCTTCTAAGCTGAACAAGTGCGTTGATGAAACATTAACTGATAATAATTAAGTGATAATGCATTGGCCGTATCTCTTTGACATTTAGTTTTTTTAACGAAGCGCGAGCTTTAAAGTTTTATAATAATACATGCGGGTTACTTTACGTATTGCCTTGGTATGTTTATATATAATAGAACAAATCTTTTACTTTCAAAGCATGCAGTTCATTCAAAGAAAGCGATCGATACTTTGTGGTCCATATTATGTAAGCGGAAATGAGGACCTGTCACGCATGGACTCGTTTTAGATTTGCCGTGTCACGTGATGCCTAAAATCGCCGATTAGGAAACTGCCCTAGGCTCTGGGGAATCAATTAAAAATAACGAAGTTGTGTGTCTCAAACTAGGTGTGGTCTTAATCAACCGACCTGAATGAAAGCACTTTAAACAAAATGTACTGAAGCATAACCTACAGTTTCGGTTTGTCAATGTCCTAAAACATTAGCCCCGACAAGCTGACATACCACCGCAAGATACACAATGTACATGTCCATTATAATAGTCAAAGGCAATATTCCTTCACATTCTATGTTTGGCTTTTATGTTTTATGTATGTATATGCTTACATCAACGTTTACAGTAAAGCTATGAGATTTTCACAAACCAACATAACTTTCAAATCGCCTTACAACTGATTAGTATTTGGTGCTTCACTGCGACAATGGATGGGTCGGGTACCGGGTCAGGAAGTACACGATTCTAAGAACCACCAAGTTAGATCTATCTTCTAATGCTGTTTGCCGTAAAGGAAATGGGAGAAAAACACTTGCATGTGTACATCCGGTAATATCAATTATCTTTACATCATCTCGAGACTGAATGAACTTTTAAAAAAATAATTAGTTCTTGTCAATCATAAGTCATGTTGTGTTAACAATCTGGGACAGATAAATGACGTTCTTTGCGCAGAAATTTACATCGTAACATGTGACGTCATGACACAAGCATAAAATACAAAAGGATCTTATTAGCAACGTTTCAGTCCTTCCACCTAGTCTGGAGTTCCTTCCCCTTTCACTACGTTATCGGATCAGGCACAGGCCGAAAATGGCGACCGCCAATGTAAGTTTACAGACACATTTAGCGAAGCACGAGTTATAATTTATCGCTGTGCCATTCGAAAGATGTTTTTAATATGATCATAACTTAGTTCATATAAGCGATTAGAATAAGTAATTTTAAATGGTACATTTCCTGTTTCTAGAAATTTGTTAGTAGTATAGTGTCGATGTTTTTACAATACTGTCTTTACAAACTTAATTATAGAGTCTTAACTTCTTGGCACACTTGCAAAGGTTATAACACCAAACATTACCGTGTTATTTTCCAATACAGCGGAGGCCGCCATTGTTAGCATCAGCCAGACGTACTATTGCGTAGGATAGTACGCTGGGAACCAGACTATCCTTCCACTTTGAAGGTAGTTGTATCAATATACTGGTACGTCAGAGCGACCGTGCACAGTTTGGTATTCGTAAAACAAATAAAAAACAATTGACCACTTACTTTAAACATCACAATATATTATCGTAGGGCCAATTAGCTCTGACGTCGATATCTAATTAATCAGGAAATCCCAGTCAAACTATTCACAAACTCTGAAACACTTAGATCGATGATCTCATGACCTTTTCCTTACATTGACAAAAATAATGAGTTCATGCAGATGCAGAAATAATGCCCAAATTCCCCTCAAAACAGGAATAAGATATGGCTACGTAGATTTAATAAAGACAGACCGCTGGGTATCTCCTTAAGATATACTGATTATATGATTAGTGCTTTTCCAGTGTTCATTCTTGTGAGACATAAATATCTAACAGAGTAAATTCCTCCTACAGTGTTTACACAGTGCTCCTTTATGTCATAAATGCACGTGACACCGTATGTGAATTAGAAGCCACGCGTTAGGTTTATGCTACTTATCCAGTGAACATGTACACACATTTCACATCCGTGTGTTGACATTTCTAACCATCAATTCTGATTTTTCGAAATTGTACCCTTTACCAAATACCCTAACCTTTATGAAGACAATAAATATTTAGTAAAAATATGTTAAAAAGTAATAATGTTTAAATGTTATACACTAATAGTTAATTTCTGAATTTATATCTTCTAGGAATTTTTATCTGCAAGTGTTAAAAGATTGATAAAACAGTGACGCAAAACATATGATCTGTTTTCACCTTGGAAAAAAGGGATAGACTTGCGTTTCATTAGCTGTAACTTTGCTTCGATGTTGATCTACATGGATGATGTTCACTTGAAGCAGAAAAACTACCAACATTAACATTCAATGTTTTGAACAATTTAAATCCCATCACAGACACATAATTAGGTCTCTCTGTAAGCCATTCTTTAAATGCAATTATAAGCTATGCGTAGGCTTTACAAAAATCAATTTGCATTAGATTGTCTCGAACGGATATATAGTTTTACACGATTAATTTACAACATTGTTAAAAAAGTGCTGAAATTGCAATTCATATATATGAAGTTACGAGTAAAAGTTAGGCTTTATCATTGTTGATTTTTTTAAGATATGTCTAGACCGGAAATATCGTCTCGACTTTTTGCCTACTTTTAATCTGTGATTGTAACGATCAGCTATTTACAAGCTAAGATCCCATTCGGAATGAGCAGCAATATGAGGACACGTTTCTTGTTTCTGTCTGTCTGAGTGACCCTTACCGATAACAGTACCTTCTCCCCTGTCTGAGTGACCCTTACCGATAACAGTACCTTCTCCCCTGTCTGAGTGACCCTTACCGATAACAGTACCTTCTCCCCTGTCTGAGTGACCCTTACCGATAACAGTACCTTCTCCCCTGTCTGAGTGACCCTTACCGATAACAGTACCTTCACCCCTGTCTGAGTGACCCTTACCGATAACAGTACCTTCTCCCCTGTCTGAGTGACCCTTACCGATAACAGTACCTTCTCCCCTGTCTGAGTGACCCTTACCGATAACAGTACCTTCACCCCTGTCTGAGTGACCCTTACCGATAACAGTACCTTCACCCCTGTCTGAGTGACCCTTACCGATAACAGTACCTTCTCCCCTGTCTGAGTGACCCTTACCGATAACAGTACCTTCTCCCTGCAGGCGTTACGCCATTAGGTAGACCTGATATTAGAACCTAGAATAACAAAATGACATATCAGGTATATCGTGAAGCTCATGTCCACGGGTCAATAGGGAACTTAATTGAAAACTGTTGATAACTGCTAACAGATAAGCCAAACCGGCTTGGACAAAATGTACAGAGACTTTCCTTTCATCTTTTAAAATTAATCAATGAAATATTGATTAAGATATATATGTAAGTGAATCTCTTGCCTATACTTCTTAGTTAGTATAAGGCATTTTTGTTCTGTGGATTGCTTTTCATACTCATTTAAAAGAAGCCAAAGCGAAGCTAAGCATGCGACGTCAAAGGTTAAATATGACGTTAGATGCCATTAAACTCATCGGTGTTGTTTTTCAGTCAAGTTTTCGAATCAAATCAGTAAAATTTAGTATGGTTAATGTAACCGATTGTTTTGGACAACAACGTATTTAAACAAAATATGTATTGCATTTAACATAAAATGCACTTAATTATAACAATTTGAACATTAAAATATTTTTAAATCGCCGTTGATTTAATTTTAATGTGAAATATATTTTATTTTAATATCAATGTAAAAATTTAATGCAATATTTGAAACTATGTAAAGGCTTTATTTCATTTTAAATTAGGTACTGCGGCGTGATCTAGAGGACGCTCTGAAAAAGGAGCGCCCATGGATTCCCGTGGAGCATTTTCTGCTGCACATGGACAACGCCTCCTCCCATACAGCAACGGCCACGCAGCTAGAGATCGGTGGCCTAGGATTCGGATCAGTGCAGCACCCACCGTATTCCCCAGACCTGTCTCCATTTGATTTCGCGATCTTCCCATCAATTAAGCGGCAACTGAAGGGCCAACGATTCGATTCGTTGACTGAACTGCGCAGGACAACATCAGTTATTGTAAAGAAATTTGACTGTTCGTGGTATGAAGACATTTTCAGGCAGTGGGTTCATAGGCATCGTCGTTACATAGGATACAACGGAGCGTACTTCGAGAAACTTTAACCGTCCTGAAGTTTTAACGTCGACGACGTCGTGATTTTAAGATTAGCGTGCGCTGTAGGCGCGTTGGTGTATTAATATTTTCTGCTCATGTGAAGGTCACATTTTGTTTTACTGTCTGATCTTATATTTTTGTAAAGCAGAATGATTTTTCTTTTCAATGGTATATGTTTCGTTTATATTAAATAAAATTTGTTGACACTGTAAACACATTCCGGGTTATTTTGGATCATCCCTCTTATAAGTATTATAATATTCAAAAGGATTAAATAGCAAGGCTAACTTAAACTTATGTTTAGTAGTTTTGTAAGTAGCTGTAGAATATTAATAAAAGTAGAAATGGAAACATAATGGAAGGCAATTCAAACCAAATGTAATATGTCAAACTTAGCATGTCGAGTTTTAATAATACGTAGTGATATTAAATTTAATATCACGATACCCTGATTAACGTTCTTGTAAGTCAGTAATATCTCGTATCTGTATAATGAACTGAAAGTCTGCATTAATGAATAAGTATCAGATTGAAGTCTGTATTTTCCCGAAAGACCATTTTGCAATCACTCGATTTTAATTTGATTCTTTCACCAGCAAGAGTTATTACATCAGCGGATGACTGGGTCAAATACATTAACAAATTTTATCTTGATTGAAACGACATAAGTATGAAGATTATTGCGTCATTATCGAACCAATAAATTCTTTCTTTCTGACTGACGTACACATATGATCTATTTTACTGCATGCAAAGTTTGAATGGAATGTATATAAGGTTGATAATCTAAAACTGCCAAAAATATGTGAAGAGAGTTGCGACGTTTTTAGTTCTCTTAACATTAAAACAACGTAATTTTAAAGGACACCATGTTTACATATGTTCAGATGGTCAGAGGGTGATATAGTGTTTCATTATTCTATAACAAAGCATTGCTCTATTGCTAACAAATTAAATAGTGCAAATTTAATCAACCTAGACTAAGTCGTTGTAAGGTGAATAAGCGGACCAGTAAGGAATTTATTAAGTTTAAACTTCGCCAGGTGCATATATGTTCGTATACAAAGATATTTTACTGAACCACACAGAGCTTTAAACACGCCATGAATAACCTGGACAACAACGACAATGATTTCATTTGGGATAAAAATACTACCAGCTTCATAAAAGACGATGTGTTTAATAGCTTTTAGCAAAATAACTGGCACGCATTAATTGGTTTACTCTGGTCGAGTGAGGTCTCCATTTACGGGGCGTGGGGAGAGTAGACCTCAAGGGTACAAACAATTTACCCTTTATATATCATCCACTGCCTTATGGCAGTTCGATGGCCTTTTGTAAAACTAAACGAATTAAACAACACGTTCGATCAGTGAATTCATGATATTTTTGGTTTTGTTACGTTTGAAGAAAATTTTAAGCGTTTGTCATGAATCGTGTCTGTTTAGGTTCAGGTCTGATGTTAAATTGACTACGAGATATCTAGCTTGGGATGCAGATTCCGTTTTGAAAATGGTCTAGACCACGCTGTTGAGATAGACATTCTAAGAGGGAGTTGACAGTTAAGTATAAGGTAGTGTCGTCAGCAAAGAGTCGAACATGTGACTCGGGTCCAGGTAAGAGAAGCTGGTTGATATACAACCGGAAGCAAGAAGGTCTCATTATTGAGCCTTGAGGGGCGGCAGGTGTGACAGGGGTCTCTGATGAAAACTCTCCGTGGGGCACTCAGGTTTGGCTTTGTCCAGTAAAAAAAGAAACTGTTACCGCTACGGCTCCTTTTGATCCGCATTTTAAACGTTCTGTAGGCGGGTAGAGTTATATCCCTTAGTGGTGATTTGCAATTTTTCTACGACAGTTTATAACAGGCGTTTACAGATGTTTTTCTAGTAGTATTAACGTATTGGGAGGTAGAAATACCAAAATTCGGTATGTTACTATTATGTCATTTTCACCTAGATTTTTACCATGATAATTATTCCTAGTTAGATGTTCTTGTAACTTCTTAAATAAGTGTTTTAAAGTGACAAGATGTTTCGTTAAGATATTGGACGTCATGAATGTATGTGCACTATATTTCTAGTATATATTAGTATATATATTAATGTCAGATGGTTGGTAATAAAACAGAATATGGTGATGTCAGCACGCGTTTGTCTACGTTCCTAGTCCTCCCCAGTACATTTGTTTACGAATTTTGAAGATGTCGACAGACGAGAAGGAACCGACAGCGGGCCTACCCCAGGTTGAACAACAGTCCGAAGATGACACATTGCAAGAAAAAAGGCCACAAAAGCTAACCACAAAGGGTCTCGAATACAAGAAATCTCTGTTATTTAAGGAACGAGAACACACGATAAGAATATTAGACAAAAAGAGTGAATCGCTTAGGGACTTAATTGAGAGGGACACAGACATAGCTTGTGTTCGAAAAGCATATACTACATGGCTTACAATGTATGAGGAATACCTCGATCAACATCAAGTGTATCAGGAACTATTGACCAGTTCAGATATACAGGAGGATAATATAGAGTTCGACAGGAAAAATGATCAATACATATCTACAAAAAATAAATGCGAAAGATGGATTCTGATACATGACCGAGCACCAAGTGTTAAGCAGTCAACAATGAGCAGGAAGTCGGGCACAAGCAAAGGGTCCTCACATTCCATTTCAAGTGAGATATCAATCTCTAGACTCAGAGAGAGTCAGCTGAAAGCTGAACTATTAGCAAAAGCCAAATCCCTGGAAGAGCAAGAGAGGATAGAACAGGAGAAGGTGACTTTAAAGTTGAAAGAAGAGCAGTTTAAAATTAAAACAGAAATGGCCATATGCGACGCCCGAGCAAAGGCGATCGACGACATGGAAAAGTGTATGGAGGGCGAAGTCAGGAAAGATGCACTTAGAACAACTGAACTAGATCCGCATGCAGCTGAGTGGTTGCCTGAAAGGTCGACTCCAACGAAGAATATTGTTGTTCAGACATCGCTGTCAAGCACTAATCCAAGAGACATTTTTCACCATGAAGAAAGCTCTACAGGGCAGCTGCTCTCATTCGCTCACGAACTGAATAAACCAAAAACAGATATAAAATTTTTAGAGGAGACCCCATTGACTTTATTCGATTCAAAAGACAGTTCCAAACGCAAGTCTGTAAGAATACTGAGTCATATGCTGAAAGGCTTAACTACTTGCTGCAATTTACAGAGGCCGAGGCACACCAGATTGCACTTGGTTACTCACATTTAGAAGCTGAAAGTGGATATAAAGCTGCAATGCTAGAATTTGATGAGAGATATGGTGATTCCGATGTGATTGCTAGAGCCTATGTGAAGAAGGCCTTAGATTGGCAGAAGATTGATAAACCAAAGGACTTAGACAATTTTAGCATTTTCTTGAAGGAATGCCTGTACGCGGTTAATAACATTGACTCTATGAGATCACTGGAGTACTCTGAAAACTTGCGGCAGCTTGTACAGAAGTTACCATATTCATTGCATGAAAGGTGGAGAAACCTGGTGTTTCATAAAAAAGACTCAAAGGAAACTGTGAGCTTTAAGACTCTTGTAGACTTCGTGCAAAAGGAAGCAAAGAAAGCTGTAGATCCCATATATGGCAAAGAGATGATGAGTGTGTTCAATGATAAGAAAGAGAAGGTGAGCACGAGTAAAAGGATTAAGAACTTTGGTTCTGTAACCAATGCCGCGAGCTCAACGACAGTTCAAGACTCTAAATCATGTTTGTACTGCCGTGGAGCACACTTTTTAGAGTTTTGTAAGTCCATTAATGAGAAACCATTGAAGGAGCGATATGCATTCCTTAAAGACAAGGGTCTATGTTTCGGCTGCACAAGATCAGGCCATGTGAAGTCGGATTGTCGAAAAAAGCAGAGATGCCAGTATTGCAATGGTCGTCACCCGACGATACTACATGTAGAACCAGCAAAGCCAGAAAACGTGACTGAAAACGTTCGTGCGACAGCATCGGCTACCAATACGGGGGCTGGGAAACAAGCACTCCCACTTGTTCCAGTTAGAGTAAAGGCGAAGGAAAGCAGCCACTATATTGAGACATATGCGTTTCTGGATTCAGGCAGCAACGCCACATTCTGTTTGCAGTCGATCGCTGATACTTTAGGCATACAGGGACGAAGAAAGAACATAGGCATAAAGACATTAAATGGTGAACATTCACAGTAGACTAGCCAGCTTAGCAGTTTGGAGATTTGCTCACTGGATGGAAAGTCTACTGTCGAACTTGGCGTTGTGTATACTCGACCAGAGCTACCAGTGACAGAAGCTGACGCTATAGGGCCTGATGAGTTATACCGCTGGAATTACCTGAAAGATGTACCAATTCAGAGAATTGATGGAGAAGCGGGTGTGGGACTTTTAATAGGCGTAGATACACCGAAGGCCATGGAACCTTGGGATGTTATTCCTAGTCAAGATGGTGGACCATTTGCAGTTAAAACTGATCTAGGTTGGGTCATCAATGGGCCAATTGACTTGCCAAGCATGTGCGGAGGGAGCTTCACCTCGAATTATATCAAAACTGAAAGCCTTGAAGAACAAGTTGACCGGTACTTCAACTATGATTTCAGTGAAAGGACATGTGAGCGTATTGAGCCGTCAGTTGATGATAAGCGTTTTCTGGACATTGTCACAAAGTCTGTCAAGAGAGTCAACGGTCACTATGAAATCGACTTACCATTTAAAGAGACTCGGAGCGAACTTGCTGGTAATCGAGAACAAGCAATGGCCAGGCTTTTGTTGCTTGAAAAGCGATTTCGTCGTGATAGTATGTTCAAGGGCCAGTACATTGATTTCATGGATAAGGTGATAGAAAAGGGTTACGGAGAAAAGTTGCTACCTGAAGACTTGCAGCGTCCTGCTTGGTATTTGCCGCATCATGGAGTGTTTCAACAAACAAAGGGGAAACTCAGAGTGGTGTTCGATTGTGCTGCCCGGTATCGCGGAACGTCCTTAAACGAAAATTTATTGAGTGGCCTAAACTTGGCTAATACACTAGTGGGGACATTGCTCAGGTTCAGGCAAGAGGAAGTGGCCATTATAGGCGACATAGAAAGCATGTTCTACCAGGTACGTGTCCCAACGCCCATGTGCCTACGTTTCCAGAGATTTCTATGGTGGGAAAGGGGAGATACTGACGCACAGCCCACGGAATATCGGATGAATGTGCACTTGTTTGGTTCGGCATCCTCTCCTACCTGTGCTAACTTTGCGCTGAAGCAAGCCGCAATCGATTGCAGGGGTCGTTTCGATGAAGAAGTCATCAATACCGTGCTGAGGAACTTCTATGTAGATGACTGCCTGAAGTCGGTCAACACAGCAGAAAAGGCTGTCTCCATGATTCGTGATGTGAAATCAGTTTTGAGCTACGGTGGATTCCACATTTTAAAGTGGTTAAGCAACAACAGAAACGTAATGGAGTCTATTCCGGTATCAGATCGTGCTAAAGCGTCTGTGGATTTGGATTTAGATAAAGATGACCTGCCCGTTGAACGAGCCCTTGGATTGTCTTGGAGTGCAGATACTGATGAGCTTCAGTTCACTGTAAATGTGAAAGAACATGCACTTACTAGAAGGGGACTGTTGTCGACTATCAGTAGCATATATGATCCTTTGGGATTCCTGGCACCACTGTTGCTCAATGCCAAGGCAGTATTACAGGAGCTGTGTGCACTGAAACCAGCTTGGGATGATCCATTGCCAGATCGATATGCAACAGAGTGGAATAAGATAGTTGCTGAAATGAAGAAAGTCAAAAACTTCAAAGTTGCAAGATGTTTTAAGCCAGAAGGTTTCGGAGAAATCGCAAATATGGAGTTACATCATTTTTCTGATGCAAGTGAAAAGGGATATGGGACCGTGTCGTATTTACGTGCCACAAACTGTGAAGGAGATGTTCATTGTCCGTTTGTAGTCGGCAAGTCGAGAGTAGCGCCCTTGAAGAAAGTTACTATTCCACGTTTGGAGCTCAATGCTGCTACTGTAGCAGTTCGTACTGACTTGATGCTGAGAAACGAGTTAGATTTCAAGTTGGATTGCAGTGTGTTTTGGACTGATAGCATGTCGGTGCTGAGATACATTAAAAACACCTCATCAAGGTTTCGTACATTTGTGGCGAATAGGATAACGACCATACGTGAGAGCTCAGATGTGAAGAACTGGAGGTACGTCAATACGAAGTTGAACCCAGCAGACTTAGCTTCACGTGGCATTCCTGCTGATGAAAGGCTTTGGACTGAAAGATGGATTAAGGCGCCAGAGTTTCTGTGGAATGATGACATTAAGGAACTGGCGTCCCTCACACAAGAGGAGTTGGAAGTTTCCGGTGGCGATCCAGAGGTCAAAGCAGTTAGGGTCACTGCTACAGCTGCACGTGTTGATGACAAACAGACGGGTGTTGAATATGTGAGTGACTTCATGAGCAGACATTCCTCCTGGTATAAGCTGAAGAAGAGTGTAGCCTGGATCCTTAAGGCTCGCGAGGAGTTGCTCAGACGAGTACGTATCAGACAGGGTAACAACCATCACAAAATTGAACACAAGAGATGTGAGAGCCTGACAACGGATGACATGAAAGCAGCGGAAAGGGCGGTAGTGTGCTTTGTAGAGAGGAGTGCGTTTGCAGATGAAGTCAGATCTCTTACCGAACTCAAGATGGGTGTGGCAAGATCTAGTAGCATTAGAAGACTTGATCCATATTTGAACGATGGACTTCTTTGTGTAGGTGGTCGTTTACTGAGGTCATGCATGCCAGAAGAAGCTAAGCATCCTGCTATTCTACCTAAGAATCATCATGTGTCTGAGTTGATCCTACACGACATTCACTATCGCATTCAACATGGCGGAAGGAACCATATGCTCTCTTGTCTAAGGACGAGATACTGGTTGGTGAGTGCCCCATCTGCTATTAGAAAAGTTATTTCCAAGTGTGTGATATGCCGTCGCCACAAGGCCAAAGTTGGAGAGCAGAAAATGTCGCATTTACCGGAAGACCGCATTGTTCCAGATGAACCCCCGTTTACTAGAGTTGGTGTAGACTACTTCGGTCCGTTCGAAGTCAAATTGAAACGGAGTCATGTGAAACGTTACGGTGTTATATTCACTTGTCTTGCTAGCCGTGCAGTGCATATTGAAGTGGCACATTCGTTGGACACTAGTTCTTACATAAATGCATTGAGACGATTTGTCGCTAGACGAGGTCAAGTTACCAAGATGAGATCTGATAATGGTACGAACTTTGTTGGTGCAGAACGAGAATTGAGAAGCTCTATCAAAGACTGATCTCTCAGATTCACGATTCCATGCTACAGAAAGGTGTCGATTGGCAGTTTAACCCCCTGGCGGGTTCTCACCATGGTGGCGTTTGGGAAAGACTTATCAGGTCGATTAGAAGTGCTCTGAATACTACATTGAAGCAGCAGGTGCTTGATGATGAAGGTTTGCAAACACTTATGTGTGAAGTTGAATCTGTTCTGAACAGCCGCCCAATTACTAAGGAGTCCGACCAGTGTAACGACTTAGAGGCACTTACGCCAAATCATCTGTTGCTGTTGAAGCGCAAACCTAACTTACCTCCTGGACTATTCACTAATGCGGACAACTATGCGAGGCGCAGATGGAGACAGGTGCAGTTTATGGCGGATTTGTTCTGGAAGCGTTGGTTACGCGAATACTTACCTCTTCTGAACGAGCGTCAGAAATGGATGGACATTAAGAGGAACCTGAAGGTCGGTGACGTGGTTCTTGTCGTCGACTCGTCTGCTCCAAGGAATTCCTGGCCATTGGGAATTGTTGTAGAAATTAAGCCAGACACGTTTGGATTTGTTCGCATTGTGAAAGTTAAGACTGCGACAAACATTCTTACACGGCCAATAGACAAACTGTGTTTGATCTTAGAAGCAGATTAAGTATGCTGTGTTTATTTGTGACCGAGACATTGAGTGTTGTTCGTCAAATTATTGAAAGATTTATTTGTATTCATAATATTGTTACACTTGATGTTATTGAACCAAAGACATTTGTATTCATCTTTGTATAATAAGATGTTAAAGTTTGCAATGTCTAAACAGCTAGCACTTGATTGAACTTACTAGACTTGAAAAATATGTTTGTTTATGTACTGATATGTTCAGAAACATATTTTTTGAGTTTATTTGATCTGATATGTAATTTGTTTATTACAATCACTTTTATTTTGTTTATGTACTGATATGTTAAGGAACATATTTTTTGAGTTGATTTGATCTGATATGTAATTTGTTTATTACAATCACTTTTATTTTATTTCGCAAATACGAATGTATGATTGTTGGTTATCGTTCATAGGAGTTTGTTGTAATTGTGTAACAATTAGGGGGCTGGTGTTACCGCTACGGCTCCTTTTGATCCGCATTTTAAACGTTCTGTAGGCGGGTAGAGTTATATCCCTTAGTGGTGATTTGCAATTTTTCTACGACAGTTTATAACAGGCGTTTCCAGATGTTTTTCTAGTAGTATTAACTTATTGGGAGGTAGAAATACCAAACTTCGGTATGTTACTAATTCATTTTCACCTAGAGTTTTACCATGATAATTATTCCTAGTTAGATGTTCTTGTAACTTCTTAAATAAGTGTTTTAAAGTGACAAGATGTTTCGTTAAGATATTGGACGTCATGAATGTATGTGCATTATATTTCTAGTATATATTAGTATATATATTAATGTTTTCTTTGCCAAGAATCTGTATAGTTTCCAGTAAATTTTCCTATGTCTTACATATTCATGCTTATAGCTTGAGATTCTGTGTATTTCTAGAAATAATGTTTTTCTAGCTGAATATGTTAGTTATGATGCATATTGTTTAATTTCAGTAAACCGTGCTGTGTAGTGTCAGATGGTTGGTAATAAAACAGAATATGATGATGTCAGCACGCGTTTGTCTACGTTCCTAGTCCTCCCCAGTACAGAAACTTCAGTGCTTTTGTGCAGACTGAATATGGATCGAGACAGTGAATAAGCTTCGTATGATTTGAAATGTCAAAAGCTTTACTGAAAACAAGGATGATAATATTTAGTTAGATTTCCAGCAGGTTTAAATTCAGAGGTAGTCTGTGAGTTCGATCAGTTGGGCTTCGCACGAGCGTTTCTCTCTAAAACCATGCTATAGGCCACGGAGCTTACAGAGATAGGTCGATATTTTTTTTTGGTCAGTTGTTCCATCTTTCTTCTGATTGGGTGGAAAAGAACTATTTTCTGGTCACCTGCGAGCCCGCCAGAGTTTGGTATGCTGTAAGTACTGACATGCCGTCTACAATTTCGACTTAATGTTCTTACGTGTCAATTGCACAAATGGGTTGTTTTTTTCAGACCCAGCAACTTTCTCAATTTTAATTTAATTTCACATCTTCCTATTTAGATTGGCAGGTAGTATGAGTAACCTCCCGACCTGCAAACAGAGATGAGTAGGTTTCTGCAGAAGGATCCAAACCTAAGAGAACTAACGTCTAGCATTATTAATTTATTGAGAGGGGTCGTCTGGGCAAAAACAAACTGGAATCACTCAGAATTAGTGGGGGGGTTTCATTCTAGATAAGAATATATGACACAGCCCTATGAGCATTGCAACAGATACCAAAATCTGAAAAGTCAAAGGACAAAGTTATTCACATGCAAGCCAAATGTAAAGTGAAACAAATCTGCCATGAGCCATTTAACAAAAAGAGAAACCACAACAGTTACCACCTTGGAATGGTCAGTCGGCAAAAGGGACCGATTGGGGTGCTTAAACCGGTTTTACAATGCTCTAACTCCGAACTTCCGGCGGTGTTTCTCAAATGGAAGATAAAAGAAAACCTATTGGAATAAAAAATCAAAGCGCTGACGTTTTCTTTACTTTGATAAGTTAAGACGAAAGTTATGACATCATTGAAAAAAATGTCCGCATAGTCCATGCGTTTATGTCTTTTAGCGCAGTAACTTTCTTGTTTTGAACTTTTAATTAAGGGACACAACTTATTTGGGTAAAACGTACATATTGGATCTGCGTCATCTTCTGACAGATATCAAGGATGCATTTAAAATATATGCTAAAGGACTCGCTGATCAGAACTTCCATCTGGTTCTTTGAATGTTCGCATTGTGTCATGATTTGAGTTATTGCTTTTAGTCTCTTTGCAAAGTTTGTCCACATTTGTGAGACCTTTTTTAATATTGTCTTTACCCCATAGTTCAAATCTTTTTGTTGTTACACACTTGAATATTCCAGACGTCGTGATCAGCTACAAGTTGAATGATTTGAGTGTGGGGTTTAATAAGAAAGGAATTGGTATTTTGATTTCTGGTATTTGCAATAGGTATCAGTGAAATATTGTTATCGTCCAGCACCTCGATATACTTGCTTTACAAGTGTGAGCTGCTGTAGTATGGCTTGACGGGAAGACTGTGGCCAGTGGCTGTTTTGGAAGTCCTTTAGGGCCAGATTTGGTGCCCTTTAAGGTCATAACTCTATAACTTTAGAAATGACATATGATGAATAAATAAAAGCAATATAAAATAGTGGACTGACTTAAATTTATTATTTAATTTAAATAATTTAGCCGTTTGTATGTAGTTTTTGTTAACAAGATGATACCAGCTTGTATATCTAGGAAATTCTCATTCTCTTTATAATGTTCTGCCCCGGCGAAGGACTGTGTAACAGATTGAAACTGGAAAAAAAGCACTTGTGACGTGTTCAATGTTAAGAAAAGAGTCAGTGCCAGAGACTATGTCTTGACTACTTCCTGGTATTCTATATTCTTGTTATTTTACATTTATGATTTATTAATAACTTCAAATATGTGGTCCTGGGCATTAGGCTCTTGGCCCCATACTGGCTCAGCATTCAAATAGCTATATAAAAGTATTGTTCCTACATGTTTAATTTTTAGCGTGTTGTCAAATAAAAATAGAGATGCCACATAAGAAAAGTTGTGGTGGACAAGGTACGTCAGAATGATTAGGGCGTTTAATCCACGTGTTTTCAGACTAAGCAAAGTGACCCGGCTACAAATATGTAGATGTGATACACGCATAATCATACATGACAACGTTCTTTCAGCTCAGTTTTTCTCGCTACCAGATGTTGCCCTGAATGTTCGCAAGGCGATGTGAATAAACAAGAAAAAGAAAAAAAATATTTATGCGGGCGATCGATCGCAAAATTTCCATATCGACAATGTAACGTAGTCTCAAAAAGCTTTTTGCCAGTATAGTACAATTCGAATGTGAGCAAACTCAGTCTGATAAGATATTTTTTTAATGTAACACTTTCGATGTGTTTGAATTCATGTGTAAGCATCCGACACAGGCGCACAACTATATTTTTGTTGATACAGTTTAGCACACTGGGGATTTAAAAGTAATTTACTAATGGAGATCCGCTAAATGATTGCCACTATTTGTCCATCTGTCTATAGAAACTGGTCGCATTATGTGCATTGTATAAGACGATGAAGTGAGAAAAGGACACACTGAACACAGACTATATCCGTTTTCTACTCTTTGAATTGTCCAGGGGCCATAGCGTGATACATAACTCTTCTTCTGTTTAGTAGTGTAGATTGGAAAAAAACGACGTTGATTTAAGTCGTCCTTGTTTCTTCATCTAAAATTAAACTAAAGATGTTTTATGAAATATGAAAATGTTCCCAGCTATGCGATAGCAACAACTATATCCATGACAAATTAGGCATATACGCTCATAACGACTGACTATAATTCTACTATATTGATAAATGTAACATGATATATTATTTGCAGCAGATGTATTCTGACATAGTGAATTTATGTCGAGAAATACACGTATGCCAGTTTGTAAGTTTATCTTACATATAGGTGCGTATGCTGGCATACGCCTGTACGCCCGTGCGTAAAGAACAAACTACATTAATTTGCTAGAAGTGAAAATGAAATAAAAGATAAAAAATTATTTCTACAGCAACACATAAAGGTTTCATGATGTCGGTTTTCTAAATATTCACTTATTTTCAATAAGTGATGAGTGACCAAGCATGACCATTTTTAGTTTTAAAATGGCAAAAGATGAAACGAACAGGAAAGGTCGTTCGATTCAAAGTTGCTTTTCCGTTACTAAAAATAGATAAGGAAAAGCACATGACCTGCATTACAACGGCGGATATACTTAATATCAGTACTTACGTGAGTAAACACTTGCGTAAGGAATATCTTAGTTTGCTTTGTGAATAAGCCTTAAGCAAAGGGATTTTTCAAATAGGTAAATAAATAAAAAAAGTAAAGGAAATATTGGCAAGGTGAGGGAAAACTTAAGGTGCTTAGTAAATACTGTACATGTTCTTTAAAAGTTATTGCGATATCTTTACAATTTATGCTATATGCATTATCTTTAGATATCAGAATTTTTGCATAAATTATGCCTCAATATTCGCGTAATATCGAAAGCTTTCAGCCACTGAATTCCTTTGTAACAGCAGCCAATTCTTAAATATTATATCGCACCAGCACTGTAAGGCAAACTTAAGCTTAGATACGCGCCTGACTCGCGTGACACATGATCGTTAATCTCGTTTGTAGTTTCCAATGCGAACGAATATGTGACATAGCGATAAATGTTACTAATTAGGTTAATTGGTATGAAATCGCAGCTGTTTGGCGAAGTCTTGTTTCACAAAAGAAACCGAGTAAGCGAAGATTCACAATGCAACTTGCAATTACAAAAAAGGTGTAGCAGACAACAAGGAAAAAAGTAAGGTAGCAGGAAGGTACCCAGCCTTTATCGCAGTATTGTACAAAAGCAGAGAGATAGTTAGTCTCTGGCAATTACCTGTTTTACCTAAAGTCGACAAATTAAGATATATCTTTGGCCTTTTTTACTTTTTAACAGGAAGCATGTTAAAATTTACGAAATATTAAAATTATCTTCCTTATCTGCGCTGTGGATGCCTCTCAGTCATGCTATTTCTTGTTATTTAATAGATCGGTTGTAAAATCTGAAAAAGTGAACATGGAGGAAATCCATAAACTGTAAACCTTAAAGACAATGGAGCTATATACGGTATTGAATGTCAAGTAGATGTCAGCCTGAAGAAGATCAGCAGCACGCTGCCTCCTGGGAAATACAAAGTCTGGATATACCAGAAGGGCATCTTACTAAGATAGATCTGGCTCCGTTTGTTGTACGAGATTCCAACATTAACAGTCGAGGGCCTAAAGCGGGTGATCAGCAAACATTTGCGGCGCTGGCTTGAAATAACACCAAGATTCATTGAACTTGGTTTGTACTTATCTGCAGGAAGGCTTCAGCTGCACAGATGTCAGCTGCAGAGGAGATGAAGATAGGCACGATTGCTTCTGACTTCTAAATAACTCACCCGATGCCTATATCAATACAGCCGCATTGGCCTGAGAACAGACGGAACGTGGTCTGCGAGCCGGGCCGTGGATGTAGCACAGTGCAGATTAGCACACCAGGACATTGTGGGAATACAAACATAGACCGACAAGGTCTTGGCATATAGTATAGCGACAGATGGTCTACACCTGACATCTAGGAGACAGAGCTATGGTACAAGAGGTCATACGACAAGAACAGGAGGAGTCCAGAGCGCCAGCTGATGTAGTTAGAACATGGACCCAGATATGAAGTCTAAAAGCTGTCAGAATAAGCTTCCTGTTGAGAAGTGTTTATGCTGTACTGCCAACATTTGCCAACTTGCAATGCTTGAAACTGACATATGACCCGTCCTGCATCTTGTGTGGAAATAAAAGTACTTTAGAACCTTTCCTCTAGCCACATAGCTCTCTCTCAGGGACGATACAGGTAGTCCCACTATACTAGAATATTCTGTAATTCAAGAGGTGAAACACACATAGAAGTATTTATTCCAGTTATTGGTAACTTAAGGTAGGATGGTAGTACACAGCTAAATTCAACACGTCTGCAAAGTTAGAATGTTTAAAAGCCACTTAGACTAAGGGACATGTCCGCGGTAAACCAAGTGGAGTGAGTCACGTGATCACATGACAGTCAATGGAGAAGAGCAAGTGGAATAAAGTCAGGTGATCACATCACAGTAAAAGGAGAAGAGCAAATGGAGTGAAGTCAGGTGATTACATGAAAGTCAATGGAGAAGAGCAAGTGGAGTGAAGTCATGTAATCACATGACAGTAAATGGAAAAGAGCAAGTGTAGTGAAGTCATGTAATCACATGACAGTAAATGGAGAAGAGCAAGTGGAATAAAGTCAGGTGATTACATGAAAGTCAGTGGTCACATGACAATCAATGGAGAAGAGCAAGTGGAGTAAAGTCAGGTTATCCCATGACAGTCAACGGAGAAGAGCAAGTGTAGTGAAGTCATGTAATCACATGACAGTTAATGGAGAAGAGCAAGTGGAATAAAGTCAGGTGATTACATGAAAGTCAGTGGTCACATGACAATCAATGGAGAAGAGCAAGTGGAGTGAAGTCATGTGATCACATGACAGTCAATGGAGAAGAGCAAGTGGAATAAAGTCAGATGATCACATGACAGTCAATGGAGAAGAGCAAGTGGAGTGAAGTCATGTGAGCCTATGACAGTCAATGTAGAAGAGCAAGTTGAATAAAGTCAGGTGATCACATCACAGTAAATGGAGAAGAGCAAGTGGAGTGAAGTCAGGTGATCACATCACAGTCAATGGAGAAGAGCAAGTGGAGTGAAGTCATGTGATCACATCACAGTAAATGGAGAAGAGCAAGTGGAGTAAAGTCAGGTGATCACATGACAGTCAATGGAGAAGAGCAAGTGGAGTGAAGTCATGTGATAACATGACATTCAATGGAGAAAAGCAAGTGGAGTGAAGTCAGATGATCACATCACAGTCAATGGAGATGAGCAAGTGGAGTGAAGTCAGGTGATCATATGACAGTCAATGGAGATGAGCAAGTGCAGTGAAGTCAGATGATCACATCACAGTCAGTGGAGATGAGCAAGTGGAGTGTAGTCAGATGATCACATCACAGTCAATGGAGATGAGCAAGTGCAGTGAAGTCAGATGATCACATGACAGTCAATGGAGAAGAGCAAGTGGAGTGAAGTCATGTGATAACATGACAGTCAATGGAGAAGAGCAAGTGGAGTGAAGTCATGTGATAACATGACAGTCAATGGAGAAGAGCAAGTGGAGTGAAGTCATGTGATCACATGACAGTCAATGGAGAAGAGCAAGTGGAGTGAAGTCATGTGATCACATGACAGTCAATGGAGAAGAGCAAGTGGAGTGAAGTCAGGTGATCACATGACAGTCAATGGAGAAGAGCAAGTGCAGTGAAGTCAGGTGATCACATGACAGTCAATGGAGATGAGCAAGTGGAGTGAAGTCATGTGATCATATGACAGTCAATGGAGAAGAGCAAGTGGAATAAATTCAGGTGATCACATGACAGTCAATTTAGAAGAGCAAGTGGAGAGAAGTCATATGATCACATCACAGTAAATGGAGAAGAGCAAATTTAAGTGCAGATAGTCCAAAGGTCGCATAGTCCGTTCGAACAGCTATGTATTTAGTAAATGGGTAAATGTATATGCTCATTATTCGGACACAGCAAGAATGCACCGGCTGTAAGAATATTTGGCCCAAAATGGCATTTACCATAGTATGTATGGGTTGTATACAAATTCATTACAACTAGATTTATTTTACGGTTTCTCGCCAGAAATATACGTAAGGTTTTCTTGCTCATTAAAACAATATATTTGAACTCAAGCTTTGAGCGCGTAACAAATTGCTTCTGTATCCATAATCAATGTTGTCACGCCATGATTAAGTGCACATTTACTCATTTATATATGCGCGCGAATATAAATTAATAAACATGCATACTTTGAAACTCAAATAACTTTCGTTGACTGTAACTTTCGAAAACCTTGGTCACAAACACAAAAGAATACGATAAATAGAAATAATATGTGTAACATATGACGAAGTAGTGAATATGATAGGCTTACAACTAAGCATGTCTATCGTAAATGATCAGATAATGAAAAGAATGTAAGCAGAATGATAACATTAATAAGAAAAACACGTCCGCTTCAAGGTTGATGAATGTTGTTAGCACCCAATCTAGTTAGTATCAATACTACAAGCCCTTAAGTCCAATGAATGTATGAAACCCACAAGGTAGCTGTGTGGCTGCACAAAGTAGTGTATGAAACCCACAAGGTAGATGTGTGGCTGCACAAAGTAGTGTATGAAACCCACAAGGTAGATGTGTGGCTGCACAAAGTAATGTATGAAACCCACAAGGTAGATATGTGGCTCACAAAGTAATGTATGAAACCCACACGGTAAATGTGTGGCTGCACAAAGTAATGTATGAAACCCACAAGGTAGATGTGTGGCTGCACAAAGTAATGTATGAAACCCACAAGGTTAATGTGTGGCTGCACAAAGTAATGTATGAAACCCAAAAGGTAGATATGTGGCTGCACAAAGTAATGTATGAAACCCACAAGGTTAATGTGTTGCTGCACAAAGTAATGTATGAAACTCACAAGGTAGATGTGTGACTGCACAAGGTAATGTATGTAACCCACAAGGTTAATGTGTTGCTGCACAAAGTAATGTATGAAACTCACAAGGTAGATGTGTGACTGCACAAAGTAATGTATGAAACCCAAAAGGTAGATATGTGGCTGCACAAAGTAATGTATGAAACCCACAAGGTTAATGTGTGGTTGCACAAAGTACTGTATGAATCCATAAGGTAGCTATATGGCTGCACAAAGTAATGTATGAAACCCACAAGGTAAATGTGTGGCTGCACAAAGTAATGTATGAAACCCACAAGGTAGATGTGTGGCTGCACAAAGTAATGTATGAAACCCACATGGTAGATGTGTGGCTGCACAAAGTAATGTATGAAACCCACAAGGTAGATGTGTGGTCGCACAAAGTAATGTATGAAACCCACATGGTAGATGTGTGGCTGCACAAAGTAATGTATGAAACCCACAAGGTAGATGTGTGGTCGCACAAAGTAGTGTATGAAACCCACAAGGTAGATGTGTGGCTGCACAAAATAATGTATGAAACCCACAAGGTAGATGTGTGGCTGCACAAAGTAATGTATAAAACCCACAAGGTAAATGTGTGGCTGCACAAAGTAATGTATGAAACCCAAAAGGTAGATGTGTGGCTGCACAAAGTAATGTATGAAACCCACAAGGTAAATGTGTGGCTGCACAAAGTAATGTATGAAACTCACAAGGTAGCTGTGTGGCTGCACAAAGTAATGTATGAAACCCACAAGGTAGCTGTGTGGCTGCACAATGTCATGTATGAAACCCACAAGGTAGCTGTGTGGCTGCACAAAGTAATGTATGAAACCCACAAGGTAGATGTGTGGCTGCACAAAGTAATGTATGAAACCCACAAGCTAAATGTGTGGCTGCACAAAGTAATGTATGAAACCCACAAGGTAGATGTGTGGCTGCACAAAGTAATGTATGAAACCCACAAGGTAGATGTGTGGCTGCACAAAGTAATGTATGAAACCCACAAGGTAGATGTGTGGCTGCACAAAGTAATGTATGAAACCCACAAGGTAGATATGTGGCTCACAAAGTAATGTATGAAACCCATACGGTAAATGTGTGGCTGCACAAAGTAATGTATGAAACCCACAAGGTTAATGTGTGGCTGCACAAAGTAATGTATGAAACCCAAAAGGTAGATATGTGGCTGCACAAAGTAATGTATGAAACCCACAAGGTTAATGTGTTGCTGCACAAAGTAATGTATGAAACTCACAAGGTAGATGTGTGACTGCACAAAGTAATGTATGAAACCCACAAGGTTAATGTGTTGCTGCACAAAGTAATGTATGAAACTCACAAGGTAGATGTGTGACTGCACAAAGTAATGTATGAAACCCAAAAGGTAGATATGTGGCTGCACAAAGTAATGTATGAAACCCACAAGGTTAATGTGTGGCTGCACAAAGTACTGTATGAATCCATAAGGTAGCTATATGGCTGCACAAAGTAATGTATGAAACCCACAAGGTAAATGTGTGGCTGCACAAAGTAATGTATGAAACCCACAAGGTAGATGTGTGGCTGCACAAAGTAATGTATGAAACCCACATGGTAGATGTGTGGCTGCACAAAGTAATGTATGAAACCCACAATGTAGATGTGTGGTCGCACAAAGTAATGTATGAAACCCACATGGTAGATGTGTGGCTGCACAAAGTAATGTATGAAACCCACAAGGTAGATGTGTGGTCGCACAAAGTAGTGTATGAAACCCACAAGGTAGATGTGTGGCTGCACAAAATAATGTATGAAACCCACAAGGTAGATGTGTGGCTGCACAAAGTAATGTATAAAACCCACAAGGTAAATGTGTGGCTGCACAAAGTAATGTATGAAACCCAAAAGGTAGATGTGTGGCTGCACAAAGTAATGTATGAAACCCACAAGGTAAATGTGTGGCTGCACAAAGTAATGTATGAAACTCACAAGGTAGCTGTGTGGCTGCACAAAGTAATGTATGAAACCCACAAGGTAAATGTGTGGCTGCACAATGTCATGTATGAAACCCACAAGGTAGCTGTGTGGCTGCACAAAGTAATGTATGAAACCCACAAGGTAGATGTGTGGCTGCACAAAGTAATGTATGAAATCCACAAGGTAGATGTGTGGCTGCACAAAGTAATGTATGAAACCCACAAGCTAAATGTGTGGCTGCACAAAGTAATGTATGAAACCCACAAGGTAGATGTGTGGCTGCACAAAGTAATGTATGAAACCCACAAGGTAGATGTGTGGCTGCACAAAGTAATGTATGAAATCCACAAGGTAGATGTGTGACTGCACAAAGTAATGTATGAAACCCACAAGGTAAATGTGTGGCTCTACAAAGTAATGTATGAAACTCACAAGGTAGATGTGTGGCTGCACAAAGTAATGTATGAAACCCACAAGGTAGATGTGTGGCTGCACAAAGTAATGTATGAAATCCACAAGGTAGATGTGTGACTGCACAAAGTAATGTATGAAACCCACAAGGTAGATGTGTGGCTGCACAAAGTAAAGTATAAAACTCACATCGAATACATAGTCTGTTCAAATCTTGAATACGTGCATTATTATTTAAATTTGCGTTCACAATGATAATTTCGTTTCTTTTATCATGAAATCGGCGTTAATGTTTTTGCAAACATTGAGTGGTAAAAATGTCTATGTTTGAACGTGAGAAAAAATTGTCTGACTAATGAATATTGTCATTGAGACATAATTTGTAGTGATTTTTATTTATGTCTAGTTCAGCACTGTATTTGGTCTGTAATGGTTATCCATAAGAACCTTCCTCCCAAAAAGTACCATTTTTGCAGAGGTTGTAAAGTCATCTATGTCAGGATGTGCTCGGGCAGATTGCTCTTGAACTATAATGTTCGAATCTACCGCTCTTGACACAACCTTGACTTAAAAACCGGTCCTGGCACTAAGGTGTCAGTGACTTTGCTTCATATGACTACGGTTACAATGAAAATAAAATGATGCCCGGCATTGGGTTCTAGGGGTTTAGATAAGCGTAATATTTACAAACATGTGCTCGACATTAAGTGCTCTACAATATGTACAAACTACTAAAAACCAACTACAACTAATATAAACATGAGAAAAACGATGTATGATTAAACATGAAACCAAACAACATGAATTCTATTTAACATGATGAAAAATGGCGATGATTGTGAAGTAAATGACAACTAAGAAATCTCTTTAACACTAAATCAACGACTATAAAATCAATATTAAACTTTATTCTACAATGACTAGCGCAAAATGTACATGGCTCGCTAAGCCCTCTAACCAACTGACCAAAACCACTCTAATCTACATTCTGAGGCGATGCAGCTGAAACGCGATACTCTGGTATGAGATAAAACAACAGACCACAGCTGAGGTGTTGAAAATGTCGTCTGCTGTGTCTACCTGCGAAAGCGCTCTCATTGCTCTTTGAAAAGATGCGCTGATACATAGTTATATGTATGTTTTCATGCGCTGATATTAAGTATTAATATAGTCTTTAGCAGATACAATTCCTTATTTGCGTAAAACTACAATTTTCTGACAATATGCCCCCACTTTCAGAAAACATTTATGTTTTTCTCAAAAACACAGAAAATTTAGTTACTGTCTGCTCAAATAATCTGCACACGCGTTTTCTGATCCCTTTATCGCTTCTATGGTGAAGCTGTAGTTTTGCAAAAATAGAGCCCATCTCATGATCCTGCTGCTTTCAACCTTGCACTTGTTAATGTAAGACAAAGGTGCATGGTCAGTTTGAACGATGAAGTCCTTCCCGTAAAGATACTTCTGGAATTTCCGAATTCCAAAGACAATGGCAAGACACTCTCGCTCAATGACTGAGTAGTTCATTTCACGAGGTAACAATTTTTTGCTGGCGTAGGCAATGGGAAAAAGGCCGTCATCGAACTTTTGCATAAGAGCTGCCCCTATGCCGGTGTCCGACGCATCTGTCTGTAAAACAAATTTCTTCCAAAAGTCGGGCATTCTGAGAATTGGTGATTGTGTCAGTTCAGTTTTAAGTCTTGTGAAGGCCCTTTCGTGTTCTTCTTTCCATTGGACTTTGTTAGGGTGTCCCTTTTTCACCAGATCAGTCAGAGGCGCCGCCACTTCTCCAAAGGAGGGGATGAATTTTCTGTAGAAGCCGGCCAGTCCTAAGAAAGCCCTAACTTGCTTCTTGGTTTCGGGTCTCCTTGCATTTCTTATCTTGTTTAACTTCTCATCTTCCATCCTTAATACACCGTTTCCTATGATATGCCCCAAGAAACCAACCTTTGAATAACCGATTTGGCACTTTGATGGCTTGACTGTCAAACCAGCATCCCTGATCCTTGAAAAGAGCTCTCGAAGCATTTCTATATGCCCTTCCCACGTTGTCGTGTGCCCCAGTATGTCATCAATATAACTATCTACATTTTGACATCCGGCAAGGAGTTTTCTCATCAGCCGATTGAACGTGGCTCCGGAATTCATCAGCCCGAAAGGCATTTTGTCAAACTGGTAGGACCCTTTTTGAGTAGAAAACGCTGTCATGTGCCGTGATTCGGCATCAACTGGAACCTGCCAATACCCTTTACTCAAGTCTACCTTCGTGAAGAAGTTCTTGTTTGCTACATTTGCTACAATGTCCTCTTGGCTTGACATTGGTTCTGTGTCAAACTTTGTTATTGCATTAAGTCTTCTGTAGTCTACGCAAAACCTCAATGTGCCATCTTTCTTCTTGACCAAGACTATAGGCGAATTATATTTCGACACAGCAGGCTCTATGATTCCCAACTCCAGCATAGTCTCTATCTCCTTATCAACTTCGTCTCTTTTGGCGTATGGTATTGGGTATTGTTTAACCCTGACTGGATCCTTTGTTGTGACGGTGATTCTATGTTCAATTAAATCTGTAGCACCTGGCTTATCCGTAAATATTTCGGCATACTCCTCCAGTATTGCGACGACTGCCTTCTTTTGCGCCACACTTAGGTCAGGATTCACGTCGACATCCTTGTAACTGAGATTCGAACTCTCAAATTCTGGCATCTCAAGAAGACTTTCGTCATCTACAGCTCCTACTTCTTCACTCATCTCTGAGTCTATGACTGCAACATGGCACGCAACAGCATCTGACACTTGGCTGTTAGAGTCGCCTTTTTTCTTTTCTGGTCGTTTCATTTCGGTTCTCTCTTCGTATTTCTTCAGTAAGTTTATGTGGTATGTGTTGATCTTCTTCCCGAATTTAACTTTGTAGTCCATCCTGTTTATGACTTCAACCACCTCATATGGGCCTTTCCATTGAAGCAACAACTTATTATTGTCTGTTGGCAGTAGCACAAGGACCTTGTCTCCTATTTGTAATCTCCGTGGTCGCGTTTTCTTGTCGTAGTGATGCTTGTAACTGCCCTGAGCTTCATACAAATTTTCCCTGGCAATTTGGCAAGTTTTCTCGAGACGACTTCTCAGATCAATAATGTATGCGTATGTATTTCTGGGCTCTGTCTCGGATTCTTCTGACGACCAGATTGCTTTTAGAATCTGCATTGGTCCTTTCACCGTTCGTCCGTATAGCAACTCGAACGGGGAAAACCCGGTACTTGCTTGTGGTACCTCCCTGTATGCGAACATAACAGCAGCCAGGTATCTATCCCAGTCCTTCGGCTTTTCTTGGCACATTTTCTTTAGCATGCTCTTTAGCACTCCGTTCATTCGCTCGCACAGACCGTTGCATTTCGGGTTGTATGGAGTCGTAAAAAGTTGTCTCATAGAGACCAATCGACTTACTTCCTTCATCAGATCTGAAGTAAACTGGGCCCCTCGGTCACTCAGTATCTCATCAGGAAAACCAACTCTGCTGAAAACCTCCAGAAGAGCCTCAGCGACACATTCTGAATCGATGTTGCGTAATGCCACTGCCTCTGGATATCTCGTGGCATAATCAACAACCGTCAATATGTATCTATGTCCTTTTTCAGAAACCGGTGAGATTGGGCCTATGAGATCAACTGCGACTCGTTTGAATGGAGTATCAATCACAGGATGTTCGCCTAATGGAACCTTGGTCACCCTCCCTTTTGGTGTGGTCTTTTGGCAGATGTCGCATGATCTGCAGAATCGCTGAACATCTTCAGTGATTCCTGGCCAATGGAAGCTTGACATAATTCTGTCTGACGTTTTCTTTGCTGACAGATGCCCGCCAACGATTGACTCATGCGCCAATCTCATCACCTCCAACCGTTTGGTCTCTGGAACTACTATTTGCTTTATTTCTTGCTTATTTTTGTCTTGATATGTGCGATACAGTACATCCTTGATTATTTTGTAACTGTATTGGCTACCTTTCTTCTGATACATGATCTTCCCTTCCTCAACGAAATCCCATAGATGTTTTAAGCTTGAATCCTCCTTTTGTAATTTTTTTAGTTCTTCCACATTCATGTCGTTTTCAACTGCGATCGGGACACGCAAAGCTTGTGATGGCTGACTTTGTTTCTCTGCTTGCGCTCTAGTGACTACTGCAGCCGAAATCGTTTCATCAACTTGTTTTGACTTTTCCTTGTTTTTGACTCTCCCAAAACCCTGCTCGTTACCAATGATTAACTGACATATCAAAGACTCTGGTGCCATTACTTCAAGTTCACCCTTGTAGTATGGAGTGTCAACTTGAATCTTCGCTCCAGGCACAATCTTTACTGTCCCGTCTATCATGATCATGGCGTATTCCTTCCCTGTCCACTGGTCATCACGCACAAATTCTCTTCTGACCGCTGACATTTCACACCCACTATCACGCATACACTGAACTTTCTGGCTTCCTACAAACCCTGTGTCTAACTCAAGACGCCGCTTTCCTCTTAAATTCTCGAGCATACAAAGACCTGAGACAATTTTTAACGACCCCCCATTTCCAAGTTTCAGCTTGCCGTCCTCAGTGTTGTCTTGTATGTTTGCTAAGACTGACATTGCAGAAATCTTCTGGCCAGACCTTTGCCGATCACCAACCCTCTGCTCCCTATTTTCTGAACGCCAACTATTGGCATCGTTCTTGTAATGCTTCTTGTTATCACCACTTCTGCAATCGGCAGCAAAGTGGCCAACGCGTTGACAAATAAAACATCGGGTTTTTTCTTTCGCAGATCTCTGTGGTGTTAACGTTCTGCAATCGTCTTGCCTTTGTTGAGTCTTGATGACCGTTGATGAAGATACGCCTGACTTGCAAATACTACCACCGTGAGCCTCAATGTACTGTTCTACAAGTTCTCGCATGTCATCAACTGACTTCGGTGTCCTTTCCTTCAAAAACAAAGCCAAATCTTTTGAGCAACACTGTATAAACTGCTCTCGAATTAACAAATCTGCTAGAGCCTCAAACGTGTTCTCAATTTCAACCATTTCTGTCCATCTAGAGAAATACCTTTTCAATCGTGCAACAAACTGGAAGACGGTTTCTTCGTTTGTTGGCCTGCTTTGACGGAACCTGACCCTATAGCCTTCTTCCGTAAACTGATATCGCCTCAACACGGCCCTCTTCAACTCCTTGTAGTTGTTGATTTGGTCGCGAGGCATACTACTATATACTTCAAGACCCCTGCCTGTCAATAAAGCACTTAGACTTAAAGCCCATGTATCCTCTTCCCATTTCTGACTCACAGCAAACATCTCAAATCTCTCGATGTAAGCATCGATATCGTCTCTTAGCTCGTCAAATTTGGGCAATTTTGGTCTTGCCGATCTGATTTGCTCATGAATTTGTGCTTTTTCACGAGACCCAGCCTCAGCTTTTAAACGTAATATTTCGATTTCACGTTCTTGTTCTTGTGAGCGAATCTTTGCATCAAACTCATGTTTTTCTCTCTCAATAAGCGCGCGTTCCATTTCACGCTTGTGTGCTCTTTCCATTCTTTCTTCAGCTTCTTGCTGCAACTTTTGAACATACTCGCGAAGCTCAGCACCCGCTAAACCCAATCTTTCCCCAGCCGTCAAATAATTTTCAATCTCCATTGTGTCCAGTAAAATGAAGCAATAAAACCTCCTTGGCCAGATAAATATCCCGGACGAGCCCCCAAGTTGTCAGGATGTGCTCGGGCAGATTGCTCTTGAACTATAATGTTCGAATCTACCGCTCTTGACACAACCTTGACTTAAAAACCGGTCCTGGCACTAAGGTGTCAGTGACTTTGCTTCATATGACTACGGTTACAATGAAAATAAAATGTTTGTTTTGTTTTGTTTTTTGGGTTTTACGGCGCACCGAAAATAAAATGATGCCCGGCATTGGGTTCTAGGGGTTTAGATAAGCGTAATATTTACAAACATGTGCTCGACATTAAGTGCTCTACAATATGTACAAACTACTAAAAACCAACTACAACTAATATAAACATGAGAAAAACGATGTATGATTAAACATGAAACCAAACAACATGAATTCTATTTAACATGATGAAAAATGGCGATGATTGTGAAGTAAATGACAACTAAGAAATCTCTTTAACACTAAATCAACGACTATAAAATCAATATTAAACTTTATTCTACAATGACTAGCGCAAAATGTACATGGCTCGCTAAGCCCTCTAACCAACTGACCAAAACCACTCTAATCTACATTCTGAGGCGATGCAGCTGAAACGCGATACTCTGGTATGAGATAAAACAACAGACCACAGCTGAGGTGTTGAAAATGTCGTCTGCTGTGTCTACCTGCGAAAGCGCTCTCATTGCTCTTTGAAAAGATGCGCTGATACATAGTTATATGTATGTTTTCATGCGCTGATATTAAGTATTAATATAGTCTTTAGCAGATACAATTCCTTATTTGCGTAAAACTACAATTTTCTGACAATCTATTTAAAAAGATTTCAGAAGTAAAGAAATAATTACAAAGAAATGGCTTAAAAATTCTTTAAACGAGGAGCGCAGCGGATATTGGATGAATGTTCTACAACTCTAATTTTCAGTGGCTTTCCAGTTTGTGAAGCTGTTTTCAGTAAGCATGATTTCATGTAATTGCATAACTTGTTGTTACTATGTTTATAAAGATCACGTGATGATGTTTATCAAGATCACGTAAAATGAATGGCTATTTACAACAGACTTAACAGTAGAGTTACATTTCAAGAATATACACGTTCTATTTGTTGTAATTACAATTGTTAATATTAAAGTGCACACTATGTCTAGTCTGCATGCGCGTGGCGGAATTGGAGTTTGTCTTTTTAGAAAAGTTACGAAATATGCTAGATTGTCGAAGCAATAATCGCATTAAATTTAGAAATAAAATTACCGGAGGAAGTGTGTCAGTTAATAGATGAAGTGCTTCCTCTGGAAGAAATATCAGCGGCATCATTATAGAAATGTACAGCGGGCATGTGTAATTATAGGCGTATAAAATTGGTGTTGGTTTGTAATAGCCTGTAATAGCCTGTGCATGCAATAACTCATAATAGCCTATAATAGCTGTAATATCCTGCAATAGCCTATAATAGCGGTAATATCCTGCAATAGCCTATAATAGCTGTAATATCCTGCAATAGCCTATAATAGCTGTAATATCCTGCAATAGCCTATAATAGCTGTAATATCCTGCAATAGCCTATAATAGCTGTAATATCCTGCAATAGCCTATAACAGCTGTAATATCCTGCAATAGCCTATAACAGCTGTAATATCCTGCAATAGCCTATAATATCATGTAATATCCTGCAATAGCCTATAATATCATGTAATATCCTGCAATAGCCTATAATAGCTGTAATATCCTGCAATAGCCTATAATAGCTGTAATATCCTGCAATAGCCTATAACAGCTGTAATATCCTGCAATAGCCTATAATAGCTGTAATATCCTGCAATAGCCTATAACAGATGTAATATCCTGCAATAGCCTATAACAGCTGTAATATCCTGCAATAGCCTATAATATCATGTAATATCCTGCAATAGCCTATAATAGCTGTAATATCCTGCAATAGCCTATTATAGCTGTAATATCCTGCAATAGCCTATAACAGCTGTAATATCCTGCAATAGCCTATAATAGCTGTAATATCCTGCAATAGCCTATAATAGCTGTAATATCCTGCAATAGCCTTTAATAGCTGTAATATCCTGCAATAGCCTAGAATAGCTGTAATATCCTGCAATAGCCTATAATAGCCTAGAATAGCTGTAATATCCTGCAATAGCCTATAACAGCTGTAATATCCTGCAATAGCCTATAATAGCTGTAATATCCTGCAATAGCCTATAATAGCTGTAATATCCTGCAATAGCCTATAATAGCCGGCAATAGCTTGTAATGGCATGTAAAATCATGTAATATCCTGTAATAGCCCACAATAGCCTGTAGTAGCCCACAATAGCCTGTAGTAGCCCACAATAGCCTGTAGTAGCCCACAATAGCCTGTAATAGCCCACAATAGCCTGTAGTAGCCCACAATAGCCTGTAGTAGCCCACAATAGCATGTAGTAGCCCACAATAGCCTGTAGTAGCCCACAATAGTCTTTCTAGCCTGTAATAGGCTACAACAAACAAACAATAACATGTGCCTGTAATAGCCTACAATTGTCTGTAATAGCCAGTAATAAACTTAATAGTCTGTGTCTTTAATAGCCTGTAATAGCATGTGCCTGTAAAAGTCTGTAATAGCATGCGATACCATGCAAAAGCCTGCAATCTCAAATGCACATTGTTTTCTTTATTTACCCCTTTTCCGCTTAAAAGGTAATATCCAACAGTTTGTCGAAAGCAAATACACGTAAACCTGGATTGGGGAAATTTGTGCATAATTTCTGCAAAAAGTCAAACTTAAGTCTAACAAAAGACAATTGTAAACATTGTCTGAATTGTAAAACAGTAAAAATCGTGAAATAAATCACTCTGCATGGCCACTTTTCCTTAAACTATAAATAAGCAGGATTGTTATTTCTACAAAAAATAGACATCGACGTCAGAGCGGATTACCCGTATGATTATATGAAGTTACGGGTCACTTGGTTTTCTTAGATTAAAAATAGCTAACTATGCAGCATGGCTTAGATAGGAAATACCAATTTGTAATAACGAAAGTTGTGTTATGCTTTACTTAGATGTAGGATATAAATAATCAGCATTTTGCGAGTTCTTTTCAGGCAACAATTATTTTATTTTTGTTCATTGAGAGAAAACAAATCTCGTCCAAACTGTCGGATACCACTTATAAAACAGTATTTTACACCTCACATATAAGTCACGACACGCTCCCGAGCTATGACAGCTGTTGCGTGAACAGAAATAAATTGGAAATATTATTCTACTTTAAACCTTTCGGATTAATTTCGACTGAGACATGACGTTTTGTCAATTAAGCACTACCAGGCAATATGACGAAGCAAACCCAACAGGTAACCGAAAACCGTAGGACTTTCGGAATAGGTTCCAGAGTTGGTGCTATTGTGATGACAAGCCTATGCGATAATAATTAATTTTGTCACACGCCGATTTAAAATAGGAATGCGATTCTTTGTCATGGGGTGTATCACAAAATCACGGGGTATCAAATTAATTTGGCTAAAGCATTTAAAAGTATCCATGCCACCCTAAGTTACCTTGACGCACAGACTTTATTAAAAGAGCAATAGATAGCCAAAGTAATTAAGTTCTTCCGGTATATCTTCCTGAATGACTATCATTTTATACACAACTGACACATACGTCATATAACCAGTTGTTTTAAATAACCTTGTAATAAATATCATTTTAACATATTTTTTGCTATTTCATGAACAACCTTATGCAACCTTATGTATTTTCTGTTGTGAGAAACGTACCTTTTAAAATGATCTATACGTCAGGTAATACTACTATGCCAATTTGGGTCGCATGAAAAATACAATTATCAATTCCTTTTGATCAAATGTTTGTATAAAGATTGTTTCAATATTGTTATTCGTGCCGAATAAAATATTTGTCATTGCCATATATGTGGAAATCTTGTCCGTACATTCTCAAATATTCCTGAGTACAAATAACCTTCAAGATTACTTAAATCCTTTTCCCGTTCTACTTACTTTGGCATTCTTTATTTTCTATTTTGTGCTAGCTTAATGTTGAGGCATCAGCTTGTTCTGAATAAACGAAACTGGCGAACGAATAGAAACATATTAAGATGAACATTAACTAAACAGTCCTGATCTTTGAAATAAAACCAATGTATTGTAGTTATGGATTTACCAAGAATGTATACAAAGTTTTCTATAGTGAATAACACATTTGCTCTAAAATATATCATATATCAAGTTTGCCTTATGTGCTCTGAATAGGTCCTTTGAGTCAATTGTAATCTTTTTCCATGCTTTGTATCTTTGTTAATCATGTTTGCCATATGACGGTTAAAAGTAATATAGATATTTATGTAGTAATATGTTGACATTTTGTTCAAACAAGTAATATGTATCCCCCTGGGCTTCATTTGTGTGTTACTAATTTGCATATTAGTTTAAATAGGGTTAAACATGACATAATGTATATAAGTACTTCTACATAGATAACCAACAAATTCATATCCAATTGTTAAATACGTTCAAGTTCGTCACTAAGATTCTTGTAATAAAATTTTAAAAAAGATCGTGAGGAGATAAGCTTTTTAATGTTCTCAGTTTTGCATTTCGCAATAATCTGAATTAATCGTCACAGCGTTTTAGATCACCATCAGCTGTGATCATTGTTGAACGCAGTGTATTTATTGTTGCCATACCTAACTTTATTACTTACGGAAATGCCTAATTAAACTATCATACTGGACCTGGTAGCGCGATCGGTAGAGCGTCGGATCCAGGTACGGGAGGCCCCGGGTTCGATCCCGGGCCGCGACATACCAAAGTCGTTAAAATGGTAGTGGTATAGCTCCCTTGCTAACGCTTAAGCAAATATAAGGGTAGTTCCACGACAGGTTGGCACGGTGTCAGGATAATGTGACTGGGTGTGGTATCATGCCAGGTGTTCACGGCATGCTATACACAATGAAGGCAGCCCTATATGCTTCAAGTGGACACCGTCTCCAGATAACTGAAATACTGTTGGTGGGACGATAAACCCAATAAACAAAAAAACATAATTAAACTATCGTTTCTCTCTTCGTGACTTTTTAACGAGGCTCCTGTAGAGCCCTGAGTGAATACTACTGGTGTGGTTTTATGATCATTCATCGAATAAAGCTAATTATGTTGACAGAAGGTTCTCGAGTGCATGAGGTTATTTAACATGAATAGTCAAAGAGCCTGGATATGTACCAGAATCTGCACCACAGTCTTGACAACCAATAGGACTGACACAGCACTTTATCAACACTTGTTAAAAACTTGACGCCATTGATATAATGTAGATCTATTCGGCGCTACCAAGGACGAGTGCTTTTTGAAACACATCCATATTATGGATATTTTAGCGAGGTCCAGCTGTTTTGGTGAAGGAAAAGTCCAGACAAATATCTTGGAAAAAACAACGGTGGTCCGCAGGAAAGCTGAAAGACCATTACACATTAAGTCCTTCGCTCGAACGGGAATCGAACCGACGCGGTAAAGGGCTAAGGCAAAGCAGGCAGAAGAGTTACGTTCCGGATTCTCTACCAATACGCCACGGTACCCTCGACCCCCCCCCCCCCTTCCCCCCGTCTCCTTAATCCCTCTCTCACAAAAACTCACAAAAAAAACAGCGTTGCGTCCTGATGTCCTGATAGAAATAAAGTCTCGCGTTGAATATAGTGTCAATTGTCCAATAATAATGACTTATAACTTTCACAGAATCTGTTTGCCTGAAAATTGTCTGTTTCCTGCATAACGCAGGTGTAGGCGAGCTAGGTGAAAGAGACATTGTAATAGGAGCGTACCATTAGATATTCGATAAATCAAATATTTTTCTTTGTATGCGTATAATTAACCCATTTATCTTTAAAAAGAAATCTTTACAAAAACAGCACTTTTGGTAATAGCCCCTTCGTGTTTATAATTATTGAAAATCAAGCAACAATTGTCACGTGTTTAATTATAACGGATTATTTTTTCTCCGAACAGTAAGTGTTTGCATGTATGTGATGTGGACTGTGTATTGCGTGGCTGTGTCATAAATGCAACATGGATATAATAGCTGAATATTGTTACTGATGCTTAACAACGAAACTATCATAAAATAAATTGTATACTAAGATTATAAAACTTTGAACTCAGAAATATATTTCTGATTGTGACACGAAATATGCGAGATATTACATCATATGCCCAGAAGTAATCTTCTCGATGTGTTTCTGAGAAAATCTCAACTTTTTTTATGTCAGTGGGACAGAGTCCAATTTAAAAACAATAGCATAAGTATGTCACTGTACACTAAAAAACCCATAAATAAACTGGTTAATGGGGTCAATTTAAGCTTGAACTTCACTGTAAATAAATAACCACGCACTTTAGCACATTAACTGGCATTGGTTTACATCTTTAATTGTCGGTATATCAGGAGTTTTGTACAACTATTTCGGATAGTTGTTAACATATTCTTAAAAGCTAAGGTATTAAAATGTATGTATTAACACATCTGGTGCAAATATTGCAACGCTGTTATTTTAATGTAAATAAAGTCCCTTCTTAAACTGTTGTTAAAACATGATAATAATTGAAACGTCTCTTATATAACAGCCAACTTATTAAGTAAGCAAGACATTAAATAATCAATTGGTCTTATACACTCATTTTTCTAACCAAACGAAGTAAACACCTCAGATAATTTAAGAACTATTATTTATTATACACCTCATATGGTGTTTGGTAAACAAATAATTAAAAATTTAAGGTTCCTCATTAATTGGTAAATAAGCAATGCATAACATAATACATGTATTACCAGCGCATGTGACCCTCATCAGCTTTGATCATAACTTAATACAATGATGTGGTCATCATACGCTACAAAAGGAAAATATGGTATATCTAAGTAGTTTGAGGTATCCGAAATTTCTCTGAAGCCCTTGTGAAAAATGTGCTTTGTATAATATATGACCAAAATGTACCGATACCAGGGCTAATGTAAGGCGACAGCAAGGTATTTTTAGTAACAGTTTTTTAGTTTCATAACTTCTAAATAATTTATCAATGCGTGTAATCGCACTTTGATCGCTGCTAAACACAAGTAATTGGTGAACGTAAACTGCACAATTATTTCCAGAACTACTTTATTGCTATCGCTGTTGTTGACCGAGTTTATGCGAATGTTTTCGGTTGGCTTCAACTACAACATGTATGGCGGTTCATAGGCACAGCAGGGCGGTGAATGTGACAATACGGTGAGCGTAGAAGTCAGAAGTCACCAGAAATGCGGTCATATTCGCAATGGTTATTTCCACGACCTGTGTGGCTGTGATGGCTGTGATTAGATACGGCCAAATATTGACAGAGGGGGCGCCCGTGGCGCAGTGGTAGAATCGCGGATTTGTAACTCCTCTGACTACTCATTATAAAGTGTTTAAATGGAAACATGTTCCTATTTAAAAATATTTTTTTCTATGTTTTGGTATTGACTATTAATATTGATAGTGGCAATGAAAGCCAATTAATCACACCTTCAATACATAAAAATACTATCTATTAAAGTCGCATCTCTCACTGACATATCAAATGTGAGTGTAATGGTACATTGTTGTAGAGAAGATTTAGAGGATTGTAAAATTTTAAAGTTGACAAGCTTAAGCTGGTATGTTCTTGAACTATATGGTGACAAAAACTGCGAAGCCTCTTCAAACAGTTTTTTAAAGATATTTTTCTTTCATTGCTGTAGCAGAGATACCGTAACCTTAATAAGTGTTTGTACTTTTGGTGTTCTTAAAAATGCCGATTATGAAGCAAAAACAAAAACTAATATTTTTCTTATGGATTCCGTATGAAATCTACTCAGTTACTATAAATACACCGACAAAATCGGCATTTTGTCTTTAAACGGCTTCCCAAAATACTGGATAATCTAGTTTGATCGTCGATTACGTCCATATTAATTATGAAATCGTGACTATGGATTTATATCCCATCGAGCTACTGTCTAGTAAGAGTACATATGGCCCTTATAGGGTACATTAGTGAAATAAAAATGGTCTCCCTTGTTAGTTAATATCCGAGGTATTCCAAACAGTAGGTAGGTCTTTTTAGTTGAAATTCTTGGACTTTATCACCTTTTCTTATTTAGATATTGCAGTTACAAACAGTGAAATTTCTTACTTTTGCATAAATATAAGCTTTAAATCCATTTAAGTACGTGTGGAGAGATGTTATTTGAAAAAGAAAATGGAAGTGTTGGTTGATGATGATTATCCTTGGTGTCACAAGAATGGCTGAAAAGTCAACATACACTCCAAAGAGCACAAACATAAAAACCAAGTAAAATAAATGAAAGGACCTACTTGCCTTTAGGGATAATTCAGGGGAGAGTATTCATTAATGTCGCTCATTAAGGCTGATAATGACCATGTGCGTTTTCACAGTCAAACAGCGGTCCAATTAGCACAGCAAAATAATAAATTGAAGCAAAATACAGAACAGAGAGACACACAAGTCAAAATATCATTTTACAGGGTGTCATACATTTGATAATTATATGATATTGTATTATCCCTGTAACAAATTAATTATAAAACATACTGATAATATAGACGATTTACTATAAATCATGTTTGTTTTCTATAATTGTTTTATAACCTTGGGTATATGTGATGATTGTGTAATCTTTACTTTCTCCTGTCGATTGATTTTCAGCTACAAAAAGACTTGCCTATGACTACGTAATGTGTTCTTAGAACGACCACCGGCTGTGCAACGTGACTCTCCTTGTTGGATAATTATGTAGGTCATCTAAACATATCGAAATTCATTTTAACTATGAATACTCCAGGATTACACTTGGAAATTGCATACAAAAGTGGCAGAGCACAGAGACGATACAATTAAAATAAAATAAAAACCTAATAGCAAAAAGTCTGATTGGATTGGATTAGTCTACATAAAATGTCTTTTCTATTACGTGTGTCCTTGTTTTATTTTGCTAACCCAAACATCTTTTATTAAAAACGTGCTGGAATAACTAGAGACATGCAAAACACTGGTGCTGTCTATTAAAGTGAATAAAATGCTGTATATTTTCTTACTGTAGTATAATAATTATTTAAGATATATAAGTACTCTTGTTTAAACAAAGCAGTTTTGTTTACAGTTTATTGAATACATGTATGTAGGCCACCAGCCCATGACACAATGGTAACAAATAAATAACAGTATAAGTACAAAAGTGCGTTGGTACATGACAAAAAATCATCATTGTAAAATATTGTACAAATTTTTCCTTCTCATCATAGAGTAATATATATACATGTGTTCTTTATAATTGTTTCGTTTCTTGAGGCAAGAAGAATATGCATGTTATGCACGAAAGAGGTATTGTAATATTTACTAGGTATGTATTTTTGTCTTAAAGATGCAAACGCTGTACATTTAAGTAAAAAGTGTTCTTCGTCTTCAACCTCACCATGTGAACATAACTTGCATACTCTATCATGCCTTGGGGTATTTGAATACCTACCCCGTTCAATTTCTAAGCTATGCACACCTGTCCGGAACTGTGCAAAAGCATGTCTAAACTTTTTTACTGTTAAAATGCACACATATAGTTCCTTATTATAATCATTTTTAATATATTTATATACATTTAATTTCGAGCAATTCTCAAGTTTGCTATACCATGTTTGAATGTAATTGTCCTTCAATCTTTGGGTAAACAAACTTAAGAATGCTTTTTCGTTTGATGTACCTTGGTTATTCCAAATGTAAGCAAATCAATATTTACATAACACATTTTTGACCTCTCTTGCCTAGTTAAAATTATTCTCCCAAGTGATAGAGTTTCTTAACATATTATAACATTTATACACATATCTATCATTTGGCATTTTTAAAATGCGAAACCAATATTTAATCAATCACCTTGCTGCTTCTATCCATAATGGATAACGACCATAGTCTGCAAGAACTACAGCATTTACTGAGTTTGTAGAAACTTTAAGATATCGCTTACAAGCATATAGTAATATATTTTCTGTACACTCTCTCTGTTTGAAACCCCAAAGTTCACAACCATAAAGTGATATTGGTAATATTTTTGTATCAAATATTTTAAAAAAAGTGTCATATGATAATTTACCACATGTATTTAATGAAGGATATATAGCATAGAAAGCTCTTTTTGAACGTATTGCTAAGTCTAATGCCATGCTATTATGGGAAAGTGAATTAGTGAATATAACAACAACATAAGTAAAACATTGCACTACGTCTAGTCTTTTTCCATCGTATTGCCACTTTTCATTTCTTGAAAGAACGCCCCCATTTTTAAATACCATTACTTCCGTTTTCTGCGTGTTCACAATCATGCAAGTAGTTTCACAAAACGCGTGCAATTTATCGATCAGCTTCTGGAGTTCTCACACTGTATCCGCTATTAGAGCCACATCGTCAGCGAACATAAGTAGTTTTATATCAATATCGTTTGGTTGTAACTGTACACCTTTAATTGTCGTGTCTGTTTTAAACATAGTTGCAAGCTCGTTGATGAAAAATAAAAACAACTTTGGAGATGCCAAACAGCCTTGTTTTAAGCCCGCTGGACAGTCAAAATAACCAGATAACTGACCATTACTTCGCACACACGATCTCACGTTCTGATACATAGCCTCTAAAGAATGTAGTAGTTTGCCTTTGATATCTGCTTTTGCGAGTACAGCCCATAGTTTTTGGCGAATAACTGTATCATACGCGGTCTTAAAGTCCACGAAGGCCACGTAAATTTTTCCACCTTTGTTTGAAAGTTTCTTTGATATAAGTGATTGTAATACAAACGCATTGTCTATAGTGCTATATCCGCTTCTAAATCCAGCTTGGGATTCGTCTATTTTTTCATACACCTTGGCGAAGAAGGTAAGTCGTCTATTGATAATTGAAACATACAATTTACCGAATATATCCAGAAGAGATATACCTCTATAATTTCCGGGATCTTCAGGATCACCTTTTTTAAAAATTGGCACAATTATCGCACTGCCCCATGCTGTCGGGAATTCGCCATGTTCGTAAAGGCGGTTGAAAAGTCTTACTAAGATTGGCATTAATATATCATATACGTGTTTAAAATATGCTGGTGGTATACCGTCCTCTCCTGGTGATTTTCCTGCGTTTAACTCTTTAACACTTAAGACTATCTCTTCATCTGTAATATCACTGTTGAAAATCGAATCTTCTACCTCATCTATAGTATCAAGATTAATGTCATGTGTATGTAATTCAATATCAACTTCTTGTCTTGACTGGAACAATTGTTCGAAATGGTCTTTCCATTTGTTAATACCAATATTATTGTCCAAATTTGGCTTCTTGGTAAACAAATTTAACTTTTTTTCAGAATGATTTGGGTTAGATATATTATTCATCAAATCATCTAGGTTTTTGTATTGCACAAATTGTTTTTTACTTCTACACATACGTTTTAGTTCACGTTTTATATTTAAATATATTTCAAGATTAATGCTACATCTATTTTCCCTGTATCGTCTTGAAGCCTTATATTTCTTGGATTTTAATGTTCTGCACTCATGGTCAAACCAGCTTGGTTGCTTACGTTTTCTTCTAACATTTACATATTTTTCACATACACATATGCTATTGTCTATAAGGTCCATGATTGCTTTAATTTATTATATCAATATTCACATTTGTATTACTGATTGAGGCTAATAGTGTAGTAACTGACTCAGACTCCATTAAGTTTAATAAACACTCTCTCATACACGTAACATTTAGCTCACTAAAATCCAATATCCGTCTAGTTCTGTTTGAGTCATCTTCTATACTGGTTTGAGTGACAACCTTCGCTTTACATTCAAATGTTATTTCCAATCGAAAATGGTCAGAGTAACTGTTTTCGGCTACACTAAAATTTACCACTTTATCAAAAAGATCTACTGGCAAAAGCATATAATCTATTACGCTGTTACCTAATTTTCTAACATATGTAAAATGACCAACATTTTTATCCTCACCACTCCGACCGTTTGCTATAACTAAGTTGAATATTTTACAAAATTCAAGTAGCTTGTCTCCCTTACTGTTTATCGTCTTATCACATGAACTTCTTTGTGGTATCACATTATTATCCCATAACATATCATATTCAGATAATTCAGGTGCATTATGTTCTATAGATATTGTATCAGCTCTTTCGCCTGTGCGTGCATTTAAGTCCCCAACCACTATCAAATGTACATCTAGCAAGGATGTAGGTAATGCATTTATATAATAATCCAGCAAATATATCCCTTTACCTGGTTCGTTTCTATATGAATGTGAGTATACGGGTGGCAGGTAAACAAAGCATAATACAATATATTTAGAGCTAGAAAAACATGTTTATCAATTCTTAAGAATATTGCGAACATGCAGTCTATATCTAAATCTATTACTGAAACAAACTGGTCTAACGATTTATGTATGAAAATCGCTAATCCCGCCATAGCTCTTCCTGAGATTTATATTTAAAAGCATTTTGTACATAACACTTATAGTTTGGAAAATACTGTAAATAGTCATCTATACAAGTTTCCCAAGTTTCTGAAATTCCAAATATGTGAAATGACATTCAATATTCGATAAAATCATTATGATCAAGCTTGTGTTTTAAACCAGACACATTCCAGCATAAATATCTAAGAAAATTATCGCTTTATCATGCAAGTATATTTCCTAACGGATGATGATGGTTATTATTATTATTATTATTATTATTATTATTATTATTATTATAGGATTATTCATGATCATTATTGATTAATTGATTATTATTCAATATATAAAGTCTGTTTTAGCATTTAGGGACTATATGTCATTTTACGGCAAGACAAAGATCTCACAGGAGATGCAGACCCTATACTACCATATACAGAATATCATATGTTGATTCATTACCTCCTCATCTAATATAATTTAGATGGAAGCTCACTTAAACGTTCCCTAAAATCGTTAAATAATGACTTTTAAACCTTTGTTATCTTGTTCAATATTTGGATAAGAAATAAAGCTGGCAAAGTGAGTCTTATGGTGTTTTGATTAGGCAATACCCCATACGTATTTCTTGTTGAAGTTTAACTATGTTTAAGCTGCTATCGTTAAACCCAACAATTGCCACCTTGCGACAAGGTGACGGTCAACCAGCAAAAGGGCTGACTGTCAGAACTTAGACCAGATTACCTCGCAATGACTTACGATTAGAGAATAAAAGAGATAATGTAATATTTCCCTGTCAAATTTTACACATTTCTTATTAAATAAACACCATTCTAACTTATTGTACTCTTAGTAATTTAAAATAAAAGATTTAAGTCAATTGCTTCTCTTAAAATGTCTTCAATCACAGCATAAGAGAAGAATAATTCTTGTTGAATTATAGAATGTATGTACGTGATTTCTTTTTCTTCTTTCTTTCCTTTTTTTGTGACGTACTTCGTTTTAAAAATAAATGCACATGTGATTGGTATATGTACATACAGTATATATAAAAAGAAAGTGTATGAAAACGTTACATCGATTTCGAAAGCAACGAACAAGGTCTGAACAGCCATCAGCTATTTAATTATTTTGTGAAAAAAAAGTCCTAGGTGTGAGAGACTTCTTACAGGATTAGGATACTGTTGCTTTAACCTTCAACTGGTTAAAATTGGTATATCAGTTTCAAGTATCAGCTTATTTAAATCTGTTCAAAGATTTCATAGTAAAAATTGAAGGGCATTTTATTTTCCCTGTGAACAACGGGATATATCCATGTGAACAACGTGATATATCCATACAACGTGATATATCCATGTGAACAGCGTGATATATCCATGTGAATAACGTGATATATCCCCGTGAACAACGTGAAATATCCATGTGAACAACAACGTGAAATATCCATGTGAACAACGTGATATATCCATGTGAACAACGTGATATATCCATGTGAACAACGTGATGTATCCCTGTGAACAACATGAAATATCCATGTGAACAACAACGTTAAATGTCCATGTGAACAACAACGTGAAATATCCATGTGAACAACGTGATATATCCATGTGAACAACGTAATATATCCATGTGAACAATGTGATGTATCCCTGTGAACAACGTGATATATCCATGTGAACAGCGTGATATATCCATGTGAACAACGTGAAATATCCATGTGAACAACGTGATATATCCATGTGAACAACGTGATATATCCATGTGATTGTTCTTTGACAATGACGTTAATGTTTATGCGAAATTGAATTATCACAGCAAGGTTCAAATACGGAAATAATTATTGAGAAAATCGGACATCATATGAATTTCTATAACATAAATGTTAAAGTTGCATAATTTATTTAGTTTTCATACGACCAGTATCATTTTACTATATGTTAGGGAAAATACAAATATAATATTGAAAACGTAGAATGTAAGTTTTTCAGATTCTATCTCTATAACTTAATGAATTTTATACTCTGTTTTAAGCTATTTCGAGTTTTAGTATATGGTGTCATATTTAAATGTGCTTTATGTATATTTTTGTATCACGAGTATTTTATAAAATCAAAACTTAAACAAACTCAAATATTGTCGTTTTTGCCTTTTAAACTTTGTTACCAATCGTCTCATATATAATTCTTTCTCGTACTAGATTTAAGAGTCTTTAATAACAGCAATTCAATCATTCTGAGATGTCTTTAATTCGCGATGATTACAAGCCCCAACCTACTCATTATCGCACAAAGTCCATCCTAACGTGTTTCCAAAGAAATGTACCTTGTTATTGAATGTCACTCTACTTCTTGTACTTATCTACTTGAAATATAAAGATATTATTGAAAGATTGAAGGATATTCGTGTAGTTCTTTGGTAAAAGTCCATGACGTGCTCAGTAGAGGATGTGTGGCGTCGATTTTTTATAATGTACTGATCTCTTTTTGCTTCCTAATCGCTGATAGTTGACGTTGCGTTCGTATAGGTTTGATGGTAAGAATAATCTTTAGCTTGCTGCGGATAAAACGTATCATAGCAACGGTGGAAACAGGAAGTAAACAGTTGTTAAGCAGCTTCTACCAAACAGGATTGATGAAAATGATGACGACGACGACGACAACAATGATGACGACTATGACTATGATGACTTTGTTGACTTTGATGATGATGATGATGATGATGATGATGATGATGATGATGATGATGACGACAAAGATTATGACGACGATGACTTTCATGATGATGATGATGATGATGATGATGATGATGATAATGATAATGACGACGACGACGATGATGATGATGATGATGATGATGATGATGATGATGATGATGATGATGATGACGACGACGACGACAAAGATTATGACGACGATGACTTTGATGATGATGATGATGATGATGATGATGATGACGAAGACAAAGATTATGACGACGATGATTTGATGATGATGATGATGATAATAATGATGAGGATGATGATGATGATGATGATGACTTTGATGATGATGATGATGATGATGATGATGATGATGACGACGATGGCTATTATTCTTAGTTGTTGACGTATACTGTTTGCAGTGCTTTATCTTAAATCATAATCGAAAACATGAAATGACCAGAAACGTAACAGCATGTTCCTCGGCGGGTATTAATGCTTTCTTAATTTGCCTTTGTTACATTGGAATATTACCTGTGGACGCTCTCTTTGATGTGGACAATCTAAGGCGGTGGAATTAAAGGTTAATTATGTGATGTTTGTCGAGTCTATAAGCAGATCACAATACTGACGGAACATAGTTGTGTTTTCTGCATACACTTTGGTTGTTTCATTAACTGAGTTTTATTGTCAACATAATGAGTTAATAGTTATAGTGAATGTATTATTATTTATGTAAAACAACGAAATAATTCAACAATAACAACAATATCAAGAGCAAATAAACGATTTTACAACTACGTTCGAAATGCCTTACTTTTAACCGCTTACTATGAAAAAAGTACATTTTGAACGTTTTTTGTCAAGCCCTTTATTTGACACGTTGAAAGATATAATATTGTATCACAGACTCACCAAGACATGTATTCACTAATGTTGATGGTGATGTTTATCAAACTGGCGCTCAAAGGCACAATTTGATCCAGAGTGTTATAAAGAACACTGCTAAACTTGAAATACTGTATAAAATAAACAATTAAAGCATGATATGTACACATTACACTTTATCTTGTATACACATTCTGTATGTATGTAAGCTGACCACATAACTAAGGTTAGCCTCATGTACATTCAAGATTACCGCATTTTCCAGAAGGCCAAAGTAACATATGGTGTGCTTTATACATATACTGCTGTCTTTCTACAATTATTTATTGTAATTCAAGATTAAGGTATTTTAAAGGCACCAAAACCCGTCTTTAAGGACAATACATATAAATCATGGCTGTTATTTCCAAATGACCTGCAAAACCGACTTCTTATCACTATAAATTTAGTTTCTTACATTGTGTTTGCGCCATGTACAGGTAAGGAGCACACCCAGAAAATGCACGTGCGTGTGTCAAACCATTTTCCCAATCGGCTGATTTTAACTAGTTAAGTGACCCAAAATATGCAGAACGATGTCATACGTGACAGAATCAGGATTTACGGACGTTTCGGTAACTGACCGTTTCGGCAAATTGATATTATATATTGAATGGTCTGGATCTTACGGTAAAATTGTGACTATACAATATTTGTATAGAGTAATACACCAATTTGCAGTGAACGCTTGTCCCGCAGTATACAGACAGGTGCACGGGCGTCCAGTAAACTTCAGCGGCACAGCTATCGATGTAATGTCCTTATATACATGGACGACACCCTTCGTGTTTATTTTGTCAGAAAATGATTACAACAACACTTCAAATCCAAAGCAACAACATTTTTTTTCACGAACAGTTAGTTTTACTGTTAGTTATATCTTGTGTTCTAAAAAGGCGGACTATACGTTGCCACGTGTTTTATTAAGGTAACATTGGTTACTGTTATAGAGTGGGCATGATGTTACCGGTGGGAGGTCGGGTGGGTAAGGGTGCCATATGACACGCATATCACTTTAATAAGTAAAGAGTGCTAATCCCCGTACTTTGTCAGAGCAGTTTTATGACCCAAGCCCCTATTGAGCGCTAAACATAACAATTTCAAGTCACCAAAAGACTTACAAATACATATGTGCAAAGGTCTGTGCTGACAGGTATCGTGTTTAGGATACCTAAAGAACAATATGGGTCCTGTATAATACGACAAAGGATTTACATTCTCTGAGTTCCTCGAATGACGTAGCACAAGAAATCGATATTTCTTTTGTTAATTTAGTATGTGTTCAGATTAAACAAAATAAAAAGGTGTGATTCTTGCTAAGAAGAAGAAATGCCTGGGTGCAACATGCGCACGCTAACTCGCTTTAGTGATAATTATCAAGTGATTATCATCTCTCTATGACATGAAAATTGTTTACGAAGTGCGTACTTTAAAGTTTTATTAAATACATGCGGGTTACTTTACATATTTTATTGGTAAGTTTGTGTACAAAAGAACAAAGCGGTATAAGTTTAAAAAAAATCGTGAGACATTTCGAGCCTCGAAAGTTGCGTGTAAAATAGTTCAACATTGACACCAGACAACAAAAATGCCTGATTTTTGGAGTGTAAGTCATCTCGTAACTATGCAAACTCACACACATACAAACCAAACCATTTTTACTATGTATAAATAGTAAAACTCTATTCTAGCATATAAGGTTCAGTCTAAGGCACACAGGCGCATCTTTTATCGTCATGTAATTGTCAGAATATCAAGAATCAGATAAACTAATGATGCATTTTGCCCCTATACACCTTCGTTTATGTTCCTCAGTATATGATTTAGATCTGTTAGTTTCAAAGCATGCAGTTCCTTCAAAGGAAAAGATTGGTACATTTCGACGTAGTCCATGTTCTGTAAGCGGAAATGGGGACCTTTCATGTATGGTCTCGTTTTTTATTTGACGCGTCACGTGATACCTAAAAATCGCCAATTGGGAAACTGGCCCTAGGCTCTGGGGAATCATTTAAAAATACCGAAGTTGTTGTGACTTAAAATAGGTGTGGCCGTAATCAACGGACCTGAATGAAATACAGTTTTAAAAACCGAAGCTTTACCTATAGTTTCAGTTCATCAATGTCCTACAACATTAGCCCCGACAAGCTGACATACCACCGCAAGATACACAATGTACATGACCATAATAATGTTTTAAGACAATATTATTTCGCATTCTATTTTTGGCTTTTATGTATTTATGTATGTATATGCTTATAACAACATACAGAGTAAAGCTATCAGATTTTCATAAATCAAAGTGACTTTCAAATCGCCCTACAACTGACTAGTATTAGTGCTTCACTGCGACCTCAAACGAAACAATGTATAGGTTTGGGACCAGGTCGGGAGTTACACGATTCTAAGAAACATCAAATGGGATCTACGAGTATTTTCTAATGCTGTCCGTCGTGAAGGAAATCGAAGAAAAACACATACATTTGTACATCCGGTAATATAAAATATATTCACATCAGCTCGAAACTGAATGAATTTGTTTAAAATAATTAGCTCTTGTCAATCCTAAGTCATGTTGTGTTTACAATGTGGGACAGATAAATGACTTGCTTTGCGCAGAAATTTACATCGTAACAAGTGACATCATGACATAAGCATAAAATACAAAAGGATCTTATTAGCAACGTCTCAGTCCTTCCACCTTGAAGGTAGTTGTATTAATATACTGGTACCTCCTATAATCACAGTTACCTGAATAAAAAAACGCTAAGTGCTTTTCATTAATGTCCTTCACTGATGTAAAAATTGAAATTTTCTAATTAATTAAGAAAGCCCAGTCAAACTATTCATAAACTCTGAAACACTCAGATAAATCATCTCAGGACTTCTTCTGTCTGTAATTCAAAAAGAATATATGACAAAGTCCTATGAGCATTGCAACATATACCAAACTCCGAAAAGGCACAGAACAAATGTATTTCACATTCAAGCCAAGCGAAATGTAAGAACAAATTTGTGATGAGTCATTTAACGAAAAGAGCAAACCCGACAGTTACCGTCTTGGAACGGTCAGTCGGCAACATGGACCGACTGGGGTGCCCAAACAGGTCTCACAGAGCTCCAACCTCGCACTTACTGACGAGTTTCTTAAATGCAAGCAATGAAAAGAAAAACGATCTACCCGAACACAAAATGTCCAAGCGCTGATATTTTCTATAAGTTATGACGAAAGTAGTGACGTCATTGAAAAATAATGTCCACATAGTGTTTAGAAATGAATATTGTATTATTTCGCTTTGTAAAACTACACAAAAATGGTTGACTATAAATAAAATTAACTTTCTGAATCAAGTTCAGATTTGTCCTTACTTAGAATTAAATTTTGAGTTTATGCAGAAATTATGCCTAAATTTCCCGGAAAACACGAATAACGTAGGTCTACATGTATTTTATTAAAACAAACAGCCGAGTATCTCCTTATATACTGATTGTATGATTAGTGCTTTTCCGCTGATCACTTTTTGTGAAGTGTAAATATCTAACATAGTAAATTCCTCAGATAGTGATTACACAATGCTCCTCTATGCTATAAATGCACGTGGCACCTTGTGTGAATTAGAAGCCATACGTCATGTTTGTGCTACTTATCCACTAAACATGTACACACATTTCACATCCGGGTGTTGACATTTCTAACCATCAATTCTGATTTGTTGAAATCGTACTCTTTAACAAATACCACTACTTTCATGAAGATACTTTATATTAAGTAAAATAAGTTAAAAAATAATTCTGTTAAAATGTTATTTTCTAAAATAAATTTCTGAATTGATATTTTCTGGGGGGGGGGGGGGGGGGGGGGTTCTATTTGCAACTATTAAAAGATTGATAAAAGTGACTCAAAAATAAGATTTGTTTTAACCTTGGATAAGCGTGCGTTTCATCAGCTGTACCTTTACGACGATGTTGATTTACACGTATGATGTTCACTCGAAGCAGATAAACAACTGACATTAATGTATTGCAATGTTAAGAACAGTTCACTCACCAAAGACACATTATTATGTCTCATACAGATTTCTTCATCGTACTAGATTTATGAATCTTTAATAACAGCAATTCAATCATTCTGAGATGCGCGATGATAACAAGCCCCAACCTACTCATTATCGCACAATGTCCATCCTTACGTGTTTTCAAAGAAATGTACCTTGTGATTGAATGTCACTCTACTTCTTGTACTTATCTACCTGAAATATAAAGATATTATTGAAAGATTGAAAGATATTGGTGTAGTTCTTTGGTAAAAGTCCATGACGTGCTCAGTAGAGGATGTGTGGCGTCGATTTTTTATAATGTACTGATCTCTTTCTGCTGCCTGATCGCTAATAGTTGACGTTGCGTTCGTACAGGTTTGATGGTAAGAATGATCATTAGCTTGCTGCTGATAAAACGGATCATAGAAATGGCGTAAACAGAATTTGTATAGATTTGATAAGCAGCTTCTAACAAACAGGACTGATGATGATGATAATGATGGTGATTGTAATAATGATGATGATGATGATGACGACGACGACAACTATTTTGACGACGATGACTATGATGATGATGATAATGATGATTAAAATTTTGATGATTATGACGATGATGATGGTGCTTGAGTACGTCCTTGGTCGATAATAGATGTCCAAAATAACCGTGTTCTTGTATTTGTAACAACATGTTGCACGTGTATAATTAATATATTTGACATATTGTATGTCTTGTAAAAAGCAAAACTAATTTTAACTTGATAATACCTTTACAACGTGCCTCACTCTTGAGTACTGGAAACAACATTGTTTATATATTCTTTATTATTGCTAGGATTATCCACAAAGTCTACTAGGTTTAGTCATATAGTTCATATATTCTTAATTATTGCTAAGATTATCCACAAAGTCTCCTAGGTTTAGTCATATAGTTCTGTCCTAAATAAACCAATTCAAGTTAATAAGGGTGCCACAAGAATAAAGTTACATTTCTCTAGTTTAAAATGGCCTTTGAACAAACGTGTGTAAAATATCATAACTCTTTTGTACAATAACGTACCTGCAATGAGGTCGTGATCTCTTTATTATTTCTGAGTTGTTTACGTGTAAGTTTACGCATTGCCTTATCTGAAATCATAATTGAAAAATGAAATGATCAGAAACGCAACAGCATGTTCCTCGGCGGGTATTAATACATTTCTAATTTGCTTTATTACATTGGAATATTACCTGTGGTGCTCTTTTTGATGTGAATAATCAAAGGCGGTGGAATTAAAGGTTGATTATGTGATTTCTGCGTGTTCGTTAAGTCTATAGATAGATCACACACAAAAAACAACTGTATAAACTTTTGTTTTCTACAAACACTTTGGTTGATACATTAATTGTGATATATTGCAAATATAAACAGTTAACAGTTATGGTGAGTGTATAGTTATTTATGTAAACAACAACAAAAAAACAATAACAGTATCTTACAATATCAAGAGTCATTAACAGATTTATTTAAGACGTTAATAAATGGAGGACATTTGTTCTTACATCTCTCTATTTGGCATGTGGACTAGTGCCATTTGAGACCTTGTAAGTACTTGCTTTAAACATACCACTCTTGCGTTTTGGAACACTTTATCGTCAGTTTCAATAAATCCCGATATTAGAGCTTACATAGTATCATTAAACATGAATGCTTTTTTACATGAGAAAATTAAACTTTATGTTTGGTTCTATACAAGATAATTGCGATGCATGTGTGAATGTTTGCATATATAATGGAACACAATTAGCCAATCTCAAAATCCTTGAGGATCGTCATTTTTCTTGATTCTCGAAAATTACCTTCGAAATGCCTCACTTAACCGCTTACTAAGAAAAATAGTACATTTTTAACATATTGTGTCAAGACCTTTATTTGACACGTTAAAAGATATTATATTGTATCACAGACTCACCAAGACATTTATTCACTAATGTTGATGGTGATGTTTATCAAACTGGCGCTCAAAGGCACAATTTGATCGAGAGTGTTATAAAGAACACTGCTAAACTTGAAATACTGCATAAAATTAACAATTAAAGCATGGTATGTACACAGTACACTTTATCTTGTATACACATTCTGTATGTATGTAAGCTGACCACATAACTAAGGTTAGCCTCATGTACATTCAAGATGGCCGCATTTTCCAGAAGGTCAAAGTAACATATGGTGTGCTTTATACATATACTGCTGTCCTTTTACCAGTATTTATTGTAATTCAAGATTAGGACTTATTAAAGACACCAAAACCGTCTTTAAGGACAATAAAGACTGAAAAATAAATGCCAAATGGCTGCCATATAAAACATGGCGTTAATTTCCAAATGACCAGCAAAGCTGACTTCTTATCACTATAAATTTAATTTCTTGCATGGAGTGTGCGCCATGTTTATATAAGGAACACAGCCAGAAAATGCACATGCGTGTATTATACCCTTTTCCCAATCGGTTAGTTTTAACGATTCAAGTGTCCCACCAATTTTAGAACGATAGCATAGTGACAGAACCAGGATGTAATGACGTTTCGGTAAGGGGGGGGGGGGGGGGGGGTCGGTAAATTGATATCATATAGTGAATGGCCTGGATGTTTCGGAAAATTTGTGAAAATTTGTGACTATATAATAGATAGTTTCCACATCAGTGAAGATCCCTTATCTTAGCGGCCATTTTTGATGGCACTTTCAGTGGATTTTCAGATGAATTGCATAGAAGCGTAAATTTTATTCTTGTTATTTCTTCATTTGTGGTCCAAAGATTAAAAGCTTTACACCACTGGAAAGCTCCTGAAATTCATATTTTTAAAATACAATATTTTTAAAATTGATTAATGCACAAAGATATAATACATAGAAATAGATAAAAATATTAGCTCATCCGTAAAGAAAATTAATGGTGTATCTTTTTTTTTTTTTTTTGGGGGGGGGGGGGGGGGGGGGGCTGTATTTTTGTTACCTTTAAAACTTTCAAAATAAAGTTTGATATTTAAAATACTTCATAAAAGCTATTAAATTTGATATAAAATTTAGTAAAATAGACTGAAAAATAAAAACACAGTGGTGAGTTTAATACAGCACGTATTTCCAGGTTTCGGCCTGCATTAGCTTCTGCCTTCAAAGATGGCTGCCATAAACTGTCTTAACAGTGCCTGTGACATCACATGGAAACTATCTATATCTGTATAGTGTAATACACCATTTTGCAGTGAACGCGTGTCCCGCAGTATACACTGGCAGGCGCACGGACGTCGAGTAAAGTTCAGCGGCACAGGTATATCGCCGTTATGTCATACTTAATCTGTATTGTTCATAAAACATTTTGTACGAGCATATTTTTGCAGTGGACATGTTTTTAGACTTATCAGCAGAAACTAAAACACTGTCAGTTATATATTGTGTTCTAAAACGCGTACTGTAAATTGTCACGTGTTTTATTAACGTAGCCTTGGTTACTGTTATAGAGTGGACATGACGTCACCGGTGGGAGGTCGGGTGGGTAAGGTGCCATATGACACGCATATCACTTTAATTATTTAGGAGTGCTGATCCCTGTACTTTGTCAGAGCAGTTTTATGACCCAACCCCTATTGAGCGCTTAACATAACAATTTCAAGTCACCAAAAAGACTTAATACACACATGTATATGTTCAAAGGTCTTTGCTGACTTTCCTAGGATAGCTAAAAAACAATACGACTCGTTTACAATACGACAAAGAACTTACTTTATGTGAGTTCTTATCTTCGAATGACGTAGCACAAGAAATCGATATCCTTTGGTTATTTAGTGTGTTTTCAGATTAAACCAAATTAAAATGTGTGTTTCCTTCTAAGCTGAATAAGTGCGTTGGTGAAACATTAACTGATAATAATTAAGTGATAACGCATTGGCCGTATCTCTTTGACATTTAGTTTTTTAACGAAGTGCGAACTTTATAATAATACATGCGGGTTACTTTACGTATTGTCTTGGTATGTTTGTATATAATAGAACAAATGTATCTAGTTTTAAGATTACTAGTGAAACATTTCAAGCCTCGAAAGTTGGATGAAAACTTACACCAGACGACAAAACTGTCTGATTTTGGAGTGTAAATTGACTCGTTACTATGCAAAAACACACACACACACAAACCAAACCACTTTTTCTTACGTATAAATAGTAAAACTCTAGCATACAAGTCTCAGTCTAAGGCACATTTCACAGCTTGAATTGTCATTTAATCGTCAATTTATCGCATAAATCCGATAAACTAAAGATGCCTTTAGCCCCGCTATACCTTTAAGTTCCTCAGTATATGATTTAAATCTTTTACTTTCAAAGCATGCAGTTCATTCAAAGAAAGCGATCGATGTGGTCCATGTTATGTAAGCGAAAATGGGGACCTGTCACGCATGGTCTCGTTTTCGATTTGCCGTGATGCCTAAAATCGCCGATTGGGAAACTGCCCTAGGCTCTGGGGAATCATTTAAAAATAACGAAGTTTGCTGTGTCTCAAACTAGGCGTGGTCTTAATCAACCGACCTGAATGAAATGCACTTTAAACAAAATGTACCGAAGCATTACCTACAGTTTCGGTTTGTCAATGTCCTAATACATTAGCCCCGACAAGCTGACATACCAACGCACGATACAAAATGTACATGTCCATTATAATAGTCAAAGGCAATATTCCTTCCCATTCTATGTTTGGCTTTTATGTTTTATATATGTATATGCTTACATCAACGTTTACAGTAAAGCTATGAGATTTTCACAAACCAACGTAACTTTCAAATCGCCATACAACTGATTAGTATTTGGTGCTTCACTGCGACAATGGATGGGTCGGGTACCGGGTCAGGAAGTACACGATTCTAAGAACCACGAAGTTAGATCTATCGTCTAATGCTGTTTGTCGTGAAGGAAATGGAAGAAAAACACTTGCATGTGTACATCCGGTAATATCAATTATCTTCACATCATCTCGAGACTGAATGAACTTTTAAAAAAATAATTAGTTCTTGTCAATCCTAAGTCATGTTGTGTTAACAATCTGGGACAGATAGATGACGTTCTTTGCGCAGAAATTCACATCGTAACATGTGATGTCATGACACAAGCATAAAATACAAAAGGATCTTATTAGCAACGTTTCAGTCCTTCCACCTAGTCTGGAGTTCCTTCCCCTTTCACTACGTTATCGGGTCAGGCACAGGCTGAAAATGGCGACAGCCAATGTAAGTTTAGACACATTTAGCGAAGCACGAGTTATAATTTATCGCTGTGCCATTCGAAAGATGTTTTTAATATGATCATAACTTAGTTCATATAAGCGATTAGAATAAGTAATTTTAAATGGTACATTACCTGTTTCTAGAAATTTGTTAGTGGAATAGTGTCGATGTTTTTACAATAATGTCTTTACAATACTTAATTATAGAGTCTTAACTTCTTGGCACACTTGTAAAGGTTATAACACCAAACATTACCGTGTTATTTTCCAATACAGCGAAGGCCGCCATTGTTAGCATCAGCCAGACGTACTATTGCGTAGGATAGTACGCTGGGAACCAGACTATCCTTCCACCTTGAAGGTAGTTGTATCAATATACTGGTACCTCAGAGCGACCGTGTACAGTTTGGTATTCGTAAAACAAATAGAAAACAATTGACCACTTACTTTTAACATCACAATATATTATCATAGGGCCAATTAGCTCTGACGTCGATATCTAATTAATCAGGAAATCCCAGTCAAACTTTTCACAAACTCTGAAACACTTAGATCGATGATCTCAGGACTTTTTCCTTACATTGACAAAAATAATGAGTACATACAGATGCAGAAATTATGCCCAAATTCCCCGCAAAACAGGAATAAGATATTGCTACGTAGATTTTATAAAGACAGACCGCTGGGTATCTTCTTAAGATATACTGATTATATGATTAGTGCTTTTCCAGTGTTCATTCTTGTGAAACATAAATATCTAACATCGTAAATCCTCCTACAGTGTTTACACAGTGCTGTTGTATGTATAAAATGCACGTGACACCGTATGTAAAATAGAAGCCACACGTTAGGTTTATGCTACTTATCCAGTGAACATGTACACACATTTCACATCTGTGTGTTGACATTTCTAAACATCAATTCTGATTTTTCGAAATTGTACCCTTTACCAAATACCATAGCCTTTATGAAGACCATAAATCTTTAGTAAAAGTATGTTAAAAAGTAATAATGTTTAAATGTTATACACTAAAAGTTAATTTCTGAATTTATATCTTCTAGGAATTTTTATCTGCAAGTGTTAAAAGATTGATAAAACAGTGACGCAAAACATATGATCTGTTTTCACTTGAAGCAGAAAATCTACCAACATTAACATTCAATGTTTTGAACAATTTAGATGCCATCACAGACACATAATTAGGTCTCTCTGTAAGCCATTCTTTAAATGCAATTATAAGCTACGCGTAGGCTTTACAAAAATAATTTGCATTAGATTGTCTCGAACGGATATATAGTTTGACACGATTAATTTACAACATTGTCAAAAAAATTGCTGAAATTGCAATTCATATATATGACGTTACGAGTAAAAGTTAGGCAGTATCATTGTTTATTTTTTAAGATTTTGTCTAGACCGGAAATATCGTCTCGACTTCTGGCCTACTTTTAATCTGTGACTGTAACGATCAGCCATTTACAAGCTAAGATCCCATTCGGAATGAGCAGTAATATGAGGACACGTGTCTTGTTACTGTCTGTCTGAGAGACCCTTACCGATAACAGTACCTTATCCCTGAAGGTGTTACGCCATCAGGTAGACCTGATATTACAACCTAGAATAACAAAATAACATATCAGTTATATCGTGAAGCTCATGTCCACGGGTCAATAGGGAGCTTAATTGAAAACTGTTGATAACTGCTAACAGATAAGCCAAACCGGCTTGGACAAAATGTACAGAGACTTTCCTTTCATCTTTTGAAATTAATCAATGAAATATTGATTAAGAGATATATGTGAGTGAATCTCTTGCCTATACTTCTTAGTTAGTATAAGGCATTTTTGTTCTGTGGATTGCCTTTTATACTCATTTAAAAGAAGCCAAAGCGAAGCTTAGCATGCGACGTCAAAGGTTAAATATGACATTAGATGCCATTAAACTCATCGGTGTTGTTTTTCAGTCAAGTTTTCGAATCAAATCAGTAAAATTGAGTATGGTTAATGTAACTGATTGTTTTGGACAACAACGTTTACACCATATGAACAAAATATGTATTGCATTTAACATAAAATGCTCTTAATTATAACAATTTGAACATTAAAATATTTTTAAATCGCCATTGATTTAATTTAATGTGAAATATATTTTATTTTAATATCAATGTAAAAGTTTAATGCAATATTTGAAACTATGTAAAGCCTATATTTCATTTAAAACCCGGTACTGCGACGTGATCTCGTGGACGCTCTGAAAAAGAAGCGTCCATGGATTCCCGTGGAGCATTTCCTGCTGCACATGGACAACGCCTCCTCTCATACAGCAACGGCCACGCAGTTAGAAATTGGGGGCCTAGGATTCGGATCAGTGCAGCACCCACCGTATTCCCCAGACCTGGCCCAATTTGATTTCGCGATCTTCCCATCAATTAAGCGGCAACTGATGGGCCAACGATTCGATTCGTTGACTGAACTGCGCAGGACAACATCAGCTATTGTAAAGAAATTTGACTGTTCGTGGTATGAAGACATTTTCAGGCAGTGGGTTCATAGGCATCGTCGTTACATAGGATGCAACGGAGCGTACTTCGAGAAACCTTTAACGTCCCGAAGTTTTAACGTCGACGACGTCGTGATTTTAAGATTAGCGTGCGCTGTAGGCGCGTTGGTGTATTGATATTTTCTGTTCATGTGAAGGTCACATTTTGTTTTACTGTTTGATCTTATATTTTTGTAAAGCAGAATGATTTTTCTTTTAAATGGTTTATGTTTCGTTTATATCAAATAAAATTTATTGACACTGTAAACACATTCCGGGTTATTTTGGATCATCCCTCTTATAAGTATTATAATATTCAAAAGGCTTAAATAGCAAGGCTAACTTAAACTTATGTTTAGTAGTTTTGTAAGTAGCTGTAGAATATTAATAAAAGTAGAAATGGAAACATAATGGAAGGCAATTCAATCCAAATGTAATATGTCAAACTTAGCATGTCAAGATTTAATAAGGTTTTAATTTAATATCACGATACCCTGATTAACGTTCTTGTAAGTCAGTAATATCTCGTATCTGTATAATGAACTGAAAGTCTGCATTAATGAATAAGTATCAGATTGAAGTCTGTATTTTCCCGAAAGACCATTTTGCAATCACTCGATTTTAATTTGATTCTTTCACCAGCAAGAGTTATTACATCAGCGGATGACTGGGTCAAATACATTAACAAATTTTATCTTGATTGAAACGACATAAGTATGAAGATTATTGCGTCATTATCGAACCAATAAATTCTTTCTTTGTGACTGACGTACACATATGATCTATTTTACTGCATGCACAGTTTGAATGGAATGTATATAAGGTTGATAATCTAAAACTGCCAAAAATATGTGAAGAGAGTTGCGACGTTTTTAGTTCTCTTTACATTAAAACAACGTAATTTTAAAGGACACCATGTTTACATATGTTCAGATGGTCAGAGGGTGATATAGTGTTTCATTATTCTATAACAAAGCATTGCTCTATTGCTAACAAATTAAATAGTGCAAATTTAATCAACCTAGACTAAGTCGTTGTAAGGTGAATAAGCGGACCAGTAAGGAATTTATTAAGTTTAAACTTCGTCAGGTGCATATATGTTCGTATACAAAGACATTTAACTGAACCACACAGAGCTTTAAACACGCCATGAATAACCTGGACAACAACGACAATGATTTCATTTGGGATTAAAATACTACCAGCTTCATAAAAGACGATAGTTTTTAGCAAAATAAATGTCAAAAGCTTTACTAAAAACAAGGATGATAATATTTAGTTAGATTTCCAGCAGGTTTAAATTCAGAGGTAGTCTGTGAGTTCGATCAGTTGGACTTCGCACGAGCGTTTCTCTCTAAAACCATGCTTTAGGCCACGGAGCTTACAGAGATGGTTCGATAATTTTTTTGGTCAGTTGTTCCATCTTTCTTCTGATTGGGTGGAAAAGAACTATTTTCTGGTCACCTGCGAGCCCGCAAGATTTTGGTATGCTGTAAGTACTGACATGCCGTCTACAATTTCGACTTAATGTTCTTTCGTGTCAATTGCACAAATGGGTTGTTTTTTCAAACCCAGCCACTTTCTCAGTTTTAATTTAATTTCACATCTTCCTATTAAGATTTGCAGGTTGTTTCAGTAAGCTCCCGACCTGCAAACAGAGATGAGTAGGTATCTGTAGAAGGATCCAAACCTAAGAGAACTAACGTCTAGCATTATTTATTGAGAGGAATCGTCTGGGCAAAAACAAACTGGAATCACTCAGGATTAGTGTTTATTTTCATTCTAGATAAGAATCTATGACAAAGTCCTATGAGCGTTGCAACATATACCAAAATTTGAAAAGTCAAAGGACAAAGGTATTCACATGCAAGTCAAATGTAAAGTGAAAACAAATTTGTCACGAGCCATTTAACAAAAAGAGAAAACACAACAGTTACCACCTTGGAATGGTCAGTCGGCAAAAGGGACCGATTAGGGTGCTTAAACCGATTTTACAATGCTCTAACTCGGAACTTCTCAAATGGAAGATGAAAAGAAAACCTATTGGAATAAGAAAAAAATCAAAGCGCTGACGTTTTCTTTTCTTTGATAAGTTATGACGAATGTTGTGACATCATTGAAAAAAATGTCCGCATAGTCCATGCGTTTATGTCTTTTAGCGCAGTAACTTTCTTGTTTTGAACTTTTAATTAAGGGACACGGCTTATTTAGGTAAAAAGTACATATTGGATCTGCGTCATCTTTTGACAGATATCAAGGATGCATTTGAAATATATGCTAAAGGACTCGCTGATAAGATCTTCCATCTGGTTCTTTGAATGTTCGCAGCCGTGATCAGCTACAAGTTGAATGATTTCTACTATAAGTGTGTGGTTTAATAAGAAAGGAATTTGTATTTTGATTTATGGTATTTGCAATAGGTATCAGTGAAATATTGTTATAGTCCAGCATCTCGATATACTTGCCTTACAAGTGCGAGCTGCTGTAGTATGGCTTGACGGGAAGACTGTGGCCAGTGGCTGTTTTGGAAGTCCTTTAGGGCCAGATTTGGTGCCCTTTAAGGTCACAACTCTATAACTTTAGAAATGACTTATGATGAATAAATAAAAGCAATATAAAATAGTGGACTGACTTAAATTTATTATTTAATTTAAATAATTTAGCCGTTTGTATGTAGTTTTTGTTAACAGGATGCTACCAGCTTGTATATCTAGGAAATTCTCATTCTCTATATAATGTTATAGCCCGGCGAAGGACTGTGTTACAGATTGAAACTGGAAAAAAATCACTTGTGACGTGTTCAATGTTAAGAAAAGACTCAGTGCCAGAGACTATGTCTTGACTACTTCCTGGTATTCTATATGCTTGTTATTTTATATTTATGATTTATTAATAATTCATACAAAGTAGTGTGAGTAATTTAAATGGCATTAGGGCATTAGGTTCTTGGTCCCATACTGGGTCAGCATTCACATAGCTATATAAAAGTATAGTCCTACTTGGTTATTTTTTTAGCGTGTTGTCAAATAAGTATAGAGATGCCGCATAGGAAAAGTTGTGGTGGACGAAGTACGTCAGAATGATTAGGGCGTGTAGTGTAATCCACGTGTTTTCAGGCTAAGCAAAGTGACCCGGCTACAAATATGTTGATGTGATACACGCATAATCATACATGACAACGTTCTTTCAGCTCAGTTTTTCTCGCTACCAGATGTTGCCCTGAATGTTCGCAAGGCGATGTGAATAAACAAGAAAAAGAAAAAAATCTTAATGCGGGCGATTGATCGCAAAATTTCCATATCGACATTTTAACGTAGTCTTAAAAAGCTTTTTGCCAGTAAAGTACAATTCGAATGTGAGCAAACTCAGTCTGATAAGATAGGTTTTTAATGTAACACTTTCGATGTGTTTGAATTCATGTGTAAGAATCCGACACAGGCGCACAACTATATTTTTGTTGATACAGTTTAGCACACTGGGGATTTAAAAGTAATTTACTAATGGAGATCCGCTAAATGATTGCCACTATTTGTCCATCTGTCTATAGAAACTGGTCGCATTATGTGCATCGTTTTACAAGTTAAAGTGTGAAAAGGACACACTGAACACAGACTTTATCCGTGTTCTACTCTTTGAATTGTCCAGGGGCCATAGCGTGATACATAACTCTTCTTCTGTTTAGTAGTGTAGAATGGAAAAGACGACGTCGATTTAAGTCGTCCTTGTTTCTTCATCTAAAATTAAACTAAAGATGTTTTATGAAATATGAAAATGTTCCCAGCTATGCGATAGCAACAACTATATCCATGGCAAAATATGCATATACGCTCATAACGAATGAATATAATTCTACTACATTGATAAATGTAACATGATATATTATTTGCAGCAGAAGTATTCTGACATAGTCCATTTATGTCGACAAATACACGTATGCCAGTTTGTAAGTCTATCTTTCATATAGGTGCGTATGCTGGCATACGCCTGTACGCCTGTGCGTACAGAACAAACTATATAAATTTGCTTCTGAAAAAAAAGAAGATAAAAATATCATTGAAGTCTTACTCAGGTAGGCCTATTTCTACAGCAACACATAAAGGTTTCATGATGTCAGTTTTCTAAATATTCACTTATTTTAAATAAGTGATGAGTGACCAAACATGACCATTTTTAGTTTTAAAATGGCAAAAGACGAAACGAACAGGAAAGGTCGTTCGATTCAAAGTTGCTTTTCCGTTACTAAAAATAGATAAAGAAAAGCGCATGACCTACAACGGCGGATATACTTAATATCAGTACTTACGTGAGTAAACACTTGCGTAAGGAATATCTTAGTTTGCTTTGTGAATGAGCCTTAAGCAAAGGGATTTTTAAATAGGTAAATAAATAAAAAAGTAAAGGAAATTGGCAAGGTGAGGGAAAACTTTAGGTGCTTAGTAAATACTGTACATGTTTTCAAAAGTTATTGCGATATCTTTACAATTTATGCTATATGCATTATCTTTAGATATCAGAATTTTTCCATGAAATATAAAGTTTATGCCTCAATATTCGCGTAATATCGAGAGCTTTCAGCCGCTGAATTCCTATGTAACAGCAACCAATTCTTAAATATTATATCGCACCAGCACTGTAAGCCAAATTTAAGCTTAGATACGCGCCTGACTCGCGTGACACATGATCGTTAATCTCGTTTGTAGTTTCCAATGGGAACGAATATATGATATAGCGATAAACGTTAGTAGTTAGGTTAATAAGTATGTAATCGCAGCTGTTTGGCGAAGTCTTGTTTCACAAAAGAAACCGAGTAAGCGAAGATTCACAATGCAACTTGCAATTACAAAAAGATGTAGCAGACAACAAGGAAAAAAGTAAGGTAGCAGGAAGGTACCCAGCCTTTATCGTAGCATTGTACAAAAGTAAGGTAGCAGGAAGGTACCCAGCCTTTATCGTAGCATTGTACAAAAGTAAGGTAGCAGGAAGGTACCCAGCCTTTATCGTAGCATTGTACAAAAGTAAGGTAGCAGGAAGGTACCCAGCCTTTATCGTAGCATTGTACAAACGCAGAGAGATAGTTAGTCTCTGGCAATTACTTGTTTTACCTAAAGTCGACAAATTAAGATATATCTTTGGCCTTTTTTACTTTTTAATAGGAAGCATGTTAAAATTTACGAAATATTAAAATTGTCTTCCTTATCTGCGCTGTGGATGCCTCTCATGCATGCTATTTCTTGTTATTTAATAGATCGGTTGTAAAATCTGAAAAAGTGAACATGGAGGAAAACCATAAACTGTAAGCCTTAAAGACAATGGAGCTATATACGGTATTGAATGTCAAGTAGATGTCAGCCTGAAGAAGATCAGCAGCACGCTGCCTCCTGGGAAATACAAAGTCTGGATATACCAGAAGGGCATCTTACCAAGATAGTTCTGGCTCCGTTTGTTGTACGAGATTCCAACATTAACAGTCGAGGGCCTAGAGCGGGTGATCAGCAAACATTTGCGGCGCTGGCTTGAAATAACACCAAGATTCATTGAACTTGGTTTGTACTCATCTGCAGGAAGACTTCAGCTGCACAGATGTCAGCTGCAGAGGAGATGAGGATAGGCACGATTGCTTCTGACTTCTAAATAACTCACCCGATGCCTGTATCAATACAGCCGGCATTGACCTGAGAACAGACAGAAAGTGGTCTGTGAGCCGGGCCGTGGATGTAGCACAGTGCAGATTAGCACACCAGGACATTGTGGGAATACAAACATAGAACGACAAGGTCTTGGCATATAGTATAGTGACAGATGGTCTACAGCTGACATCTAGAAGAAAGAGCTACGGTACAAGAGTTCATACGACAAGAACAGGAGGAGTCCAGAGCGCCAGCTGATGTAGTTAGAACATGGACCCAGATATGAAGTCTAAAAGCTGTCAGAATAAGCTTCCTGTTGAGAAGTGTTTATGCTGTACTGCCAACATTTGCCACCTTGCAATGCTTGAAACTGACATATGACCCGTCCTGCATCTTGTGTGGAAATAAAAGTACCTTAGAACCTTTCCTCCAGCCACATAGCTCTCTCACAGGGACGATAAAGGTAGTCCCACTATACTAGAATGTTCTGTAATTCAAGAGGTGAAACACACAAAGAAGTATTTATTCCAGTTATTGGTAACTGGAAGCTTAGATGGCAGTACACAGCTAAATTCAACACGTCTGCAAAGTTAGAATGTTTAAAAGCCACTTAGACTAAGGGCCATGTCCGCGGTAAACCAAGTGGAGTGAGTAACGTGATCACATGACAGTCAATGGAGAAGAGCAAGTGGAATAAAGTCAGGTGACCACATGACAGTCGATGGAGAAGAGCAAAAGGAGTGAAGTCAGGTGATTACATGACAGTCAATGGAGAAGAGCAAATGGAGTAAAGTCAGGTGATTACATAAAAGTCAGCGGAGAAGAGCAAGTGGAGTGAAGTCATGTGATAACATGACAATCAATGGAGAAGAGCAAGTGGAATAAAGTCAGGTGATTACATGAAAGTCAGTGGAGAAGAGCAAGTGGAGTGAAGTCATGTGATAACATGACAATCAATAGAGAAGAGCAAGTGGAATAAAGTCAGGTGATTACATGAAAGTCAGTGGAGAAGAGCAAGTGGAGTGAAGTCATGTGATAACATGACAATCAATGGAGAAGAGCAAGTGGAGTGAAGTCATGTGATCACATGAGAGTCAATGAAGAAGAGCAAGTGGAGTGAAGTCATGTGATAACATGACATTCAATAGAGAAGAGCAAGTGGAATAAAGTCAGGTGATTACATGAAAGTCAGTGGAGAAGAGCAAGTGGAGTGAAGTCATGTGATAACATGACAATCAATGGAGAAGAGCAAGTGGAGTGAAGTCATGTGATCACATGAGAGTCAATGAAGAAGAGCAAGTGGAGTGAAGTCATGTGATCACATGAGAGTCAATGAAGAAGAGCAAGTGGAGTGAAGTCATGTGATAACATGACATTCAATGGAGAAGAGCAAGTGGAATAAAGTCAGGTTATCCCATGACAGTCAATGGAGAAGAGCAAGTGGAGAGAAGTCATGTGATCACATGACAGGCAATGGAGAAGAGCAAGTGGAGTAAAGTCAGGTGATCACATGACAGTCAATGGAGAAGAGCAAGTGGAGTAAAGTCATGTGATCACATGACAGTCAATGGAGAAGAGCAAGTGGAGAGAAGTCATGTGATCACATGACAGTCAATGGAGAAGAGCAAGTGGAGTGAAGTCATGTGATCACATGACAGACAATGGAGAAGAGCAAGTGGAATAAAGTCAGGTTTTCACATAACAGTCAATGGAGAAGAGCAAGTGGAGAGAAGTCATGTGATCACATGACGGGCAATGGAGAAGAGCAAGTGGAGTAAAGTCATGTGATCACATGACAGTCAATGGAGAAGAGCAAGTGGAGAGAAGTCATGTGATCACATGACAGTCAATGGAGAAGAGCAAGTGGAGAGAAGTCATGTGATCACATGACAGTCAATGGAGAAGATCAAGTGGAGTGAAGTCATGTGATCACATGACAGGCAATGGAGAAGAGCAAGTGGAGAGAAGTCATGTGATAACATGACAGACAATGGAGAAGAGCAAGTGGAATAAAGTCAGGTGATCACATCACAGTAAATGAAGAAGAGCAAATGGAGTGAAGTCAGGTGATTACATGAAAGTCAATGGAGAAGAGCAAGTGGAGTGAAGTCATGTGATAACATGACAGTCAATGGAGAAGAGCAAGTGGAGTGAAGTCAGGTGATCGCATGACAGTCAATTTAGAAGAGCAAGTGGAGTAAAGTCAGGTGATCACATGACAGTCAATTTAGAAGAGCAAGTGGAGTGAAGTCAGGTGATCACATCACAGTCAATGGAGATGAGCAAGTGGAGTGAAGTCATGTGATCACATGACAGTCAATGGAGATGAGCAAGTGGAGTGAAGTCATGTGATCACATGACAGTCAATGGAGATGAGCAAGTGGAGTGAAGTCATGTGATCACATCACAGTAAATGGAGAAGAGCAAGTTTAGGTGCAGATAGTCCAAAGGTCGCATAGTCCGTTCGAACAGCAATGTATTTAGTAATTGGGTAAATGTATATGCTCATTATTCGGACACAGCGAGAATGCACCGGCTGTAAAAATATTTGGCCCAAAATGGCATTTACCATTGTATGCATGGGTTGTATACAAATTCATTACAACTAGATTTATTTTACGGTTTCTCGCCAGTAATATACGGAATGTTTTCTTGCTCATTAAAAGAATATTTTTGAACTCAAGCTTTGAGTGCGGAACAAATTGCTTCTGTATCCATAATCGTACAATTAGTCAATGTTGTCACGCCATGATTAAGTGCACATTTACTCATTTAAATATGCGCCCGAATATAAATTAAAAACATGCATACTTTGAAACCCAAATAACTTTCGTTGAATGTAACTTTCGAAAACCTTGGTCACAAACACAAAAGAATACGATAAATAGAAATAAAATGTGCAGCATATGACGAAGTAGTGAATATGATAGGCTTACAACTAAGCCTGTCTATCGTAAATGATCAGATAATGAAAAGAATGTTAGCAGAATGATAACATTAATAAGAAAAACACGTCCGCTTCAAGGTTGATGAATGTTGTTAGCACCCAATCTAGTTAGTATCAATACTACAAGCCCTTAAGTCCAATGAATTATGGTAAAAAGACGAAAACAACAAGGCAGCTAGTGAACTGTTATGCCTGTCATTACCGGATCCAATGTTAAGCTTGCACACGGATTTCCATTTAATCGTGCTATCAATAGAAGCATAACGACCTTACACAATAATGCATTGAAATGTAAGTATGTAAGATGAGATTTAATAAGTAAGTAAATGAAACGTCGATATGACTGCTTGATAGGTTTATTGAAATGCCTTTGCTCTAGAAATAGATATAATATCAATCTTAATGTGTTACCTGATTCTTCTGAAATTGGTTTAATTAAAGGAAAGCAATGATTGCTGCGAGCTTTTGAGCAAGAATATATATATACCAACTTGGGTTGAAAGACGTCACTTGTGTAAAGGTAAATATATACCTTACTGATGAAAGACGCCATTTCTTGCCTACTTACAATGAGTTTATCGTTCACAAAGCTTACAAGGCGGCAAATGACAGTAGTGATCTATTATGATCTAAACAAACGAAATCTTTGCTTACAATACTGTTATGACTGATAACGTGATGTTTAGATATTCAAGGCTAGTAGGCTACCATGCATGTTAGCCCGAAAGTCTTGTGAAGTTTAAAAACTATTAAACTTAAAATGTTATGGACCAGATAAGGAAAAATGTTGTTTTTTTTGTAGACAGAGTTTGCTAGAGTTACTGGATATTCAAGTCCATTAAACACGATAAAGACACATTCTTAACTAAACGTAATATTTTCCAGATACCATACACTGCCCGTTAATATGTTCAACATACATACAACCAGTCCATCACCTTTCAAGAACAGAATGAGTACTGTCTATTGACATAAGGCGGGTCCGTCAATGGCGTCCCTACAGCACTATTCACCAGAAGTTACACAGTTTCTGCATAATTATAAACTATCCTACTCACAAAAAGTATTACATAAACTGCAGAAATGACATCGCGCAGTCGTACATGTACGTGCCAGTGGCGTTCTACTATTAGTCCCTGTAGGCACCGGGCCAACAAGTTGATCAAGAAAATAACATTTTGAAAAGTTCCAAAAAATACAAGAAAAACTGGGATAGGGAAGGGGCGATGGTTTAAGCCCATGGTCGAATCAAACGTGTATTTTAGGTATTCAGTTTCCTTTATGATACTTTTATTTGCTCAGATGTATATATGCATGTTCCAATACTCAGTGATGTAAAGCTTTATTTGTTACACAGTATAGTATGTAGAACGCTTACAGTAACTGTTGCCTCTTTTCATTGTGACACTTAGTCAAAGCGCTTTATCGTTCAATCACATTGATGTCTGTAATGTTTACATCGGCAATTCGCGGTTGTTTTAAGCCGGCATATTTTTCAAAATGTCATTTGTTTTATTTGATCCGCCTTATTGTGATGTTTTTTACAATAGTCTGGTAGATTAGTTGACCTAGATGACAATGGCAAACTATTATTGCTCAAAACCTAGGGCTGCTGTTCACGTCTGGGCGAGCCTACATTTTATTCTTGTGTAATCTGGTGTAAGATAGAAAACTATAGTGGAAAAATCAAAATAAATTGATGTAAGTAACTATTTATTGATAAAATATATATAATAACTATCAAGGTTAAACTGAATACTTAGAATCGAATATAAAAAAACTGCGCCCCGCACTAAAACGCCGTTAGTCGTTATTCTAAAGTATACTTTAGGAAAAGTAAAGCGCAGCACACTAAACAATTGTGCATTAATTCTTAGGCAGCACATCTTTGAAAAAATATAAAGTGTGAATTGTTTGCATAACCCTGTTTTACTTGAATGAATTTAAAGCTTGTTATATATATATGTTTCCCTTCTTTGGTTTACATTCATTGTTGGGAAGTAACGGCGTTTTAACGAGAACTGGTTGAAATCAAATCAATGGTTGGTCTACTCGGTTTCCATGGATTCAGTCATGCGCGCCCCTTGTCTGATCTACAGAACCCAACGGCGTTGAATGACTAGAAAAAACCCCATATGAACACATGTTGTCCCGCCGCCATTGCGCAGGTGAAGCTCTCAAGAATAGCATCGTCATGGCTTTGTGGACATTGCAAAGGGAAAAAAGGACTCTATTGTTATTCTATGAAAGTTGTCCTCTACAGCGAAGGACAATTATGAAAACAGTGCATGACAGCGGATTTGCATTTTCTTTCTCGAGAAAACGTTTGGAGGCATTTGTCACGGAGTTGTCTAAAGACCCCGTCACACGTGCTGAATTAGTGGGTCGACAGAAGCTGAAGACCCTCCGTGAAACGACATGGATGAGCCGTCTAGACGCAGTCATAACTTTCAAACAGGCATTTCCAGTTGTCGTTCACGCCCTGGAAACTCTAGATGCTGACCATGTCGATAAGGCTGGGGAGCATGTGCGTGCTATACTGCGATTGGATTTTATCAGTACTTTTGCTGTCTAAGAACACGTCCTCAATATTTTAGAGGTATGTTTATATAGTCGATATGTCTTCGTACTTAAATAATAACATGGAGATCAATAAAATCATCTACATTGCGTGTACGGTATTGAACGTCACTTTCTTTCTCTGCATTCCATGGAGCATAATAATCATTCATATATAATGAATTATATTATTATAATTACGCATTACTAATATACTTAATTAGAATTCATATGGCAACGACCAAATGACTTTCTGTAGACAGGGGTAGCCGAACACTTGCATTGTTTGCAATATAAAAAGACAGCTTCAGTAGCTTCTTGTCTCACCTTAATGCAATATCTGACTTATGAGATGTCAATACATGTGCAAACGTAGGCCAGTGAGTATTACAAAAGTTGTACGTACGTATTTTACATGTGACCATGGACTTGTTAGAGGCTGTGCGTGAAGCTAGCGTTGCGGAAGGCATTCTACGTGCAGAGCAAAACAACGATGCATTGTATGATGCAAAATACCAGAAAATCGTGGACATTGCGGCACAATTTCAGGTAAAAAATATTGGTGAAAATGCTATTTTAGGGTAAAATGATTGATCGAAAGGGTAAATGATTAAACTATTATCTTAATGCATATAAAATGTTAGTTTACGCACTTTTATTTCCGAATCACTTCATACCAGTTTTTTTTTTGTTTTACGACCAATTAACTAATAAACGTAGCGCTTTTTAACCCCCATAGCCGTATAATAGTATTAGCTAACTAGTCAACCTTTGTTAGACAGACGCAGCAAATGTTTAACGAATATTATTTTGATAAATCATTGACATTTAATTTTTACTGCTATATTAAATGGTATACATACGGACGCAAACTGGCACGAAGTCGATAATGACAACATCAACAGTTATTTTTCACAGTCAGTGTATTCGTACAGATTGGTGCAAGAGTATGGCGTCAGGCCGCCTGACAGCGTAACACAACCAATTACCAGATTCGGAATCTTCTTTGTTCAACCTTTTCGCTGACCATCTTCCTGAGGACATTAGTAACCGGGCCATGAGCAACCATTACTGTTTTTGTGCACAGATGCTTATGCCCTCTAAGATCAGGAACCTGAATGATGGACACGTTGATTCGATATACACAAGTTTACAGTGAGGATATGAATTTATACAAAGATGAGTTTCCGGGTTAAAATTCGACGCTGCGCTGGAGGGTGCGGTGGAGTCAAGATGGCGACAGACCAGGGCTATCTCTACTTGACAATATATCTAAGGCCGCATATACTGGGATTCAAAAGGCACTGTCTGTATCGCTCACAATGACGGCAACATCGGCATCATGTGAACGCTTATTAAGTTCTATGCGGAGTATCAAATCGTACTTGAGAAGTATGATGACGAGTGACAGGATGTCCGATCTCGGCATTTTTCACATCCACAGAGAAAGTGATATTAACGTTGCTGTTGTTCTCAACATTTGTTTTCTGTTAAATGCAGACATGGACTTAATTTTACATTCACCATGGCTAAGGCATGATTTACCACGATCACATTAGTTTGTATCGTATCCAATTCCTAGTTTTCATGATTGTTTTTATAACTCTCCACATATACTTTGGAACGCGCATATTGCTCTTTTTAATCTTCAGTTGCTTCCGGCTTCTTGGAAACCTGTCTATGGGTCAACAAGTTGAAAATAGCAACCTACGCCCCTACGTGCACAGGATCGAGTCGTCTTCACAAACGACAAGTCAGACGGCCCGCCTTGACCTTAATGCGGGTGATGACGGTGTGGGATCGAGTGTTTTTTTTTTTTTTTAAAACTAAGTGACAGCTATACTGTCTGAAATGAATTACACCCTACATTTACAACAAGGGGCCATAATGGCCCTTAATCGCTCACCTGAGGACACATGCCTTTAGTAGGCTCATATCTGGCCTCAAGTAATTGAGTTATTTACTTTAGAAAACTTTGGTGAAGATTGGGCCATTAGTGTGACAACAGGGTTGATAACATTCTCTAGAATTTTACCTAGTAACCTACTAAATCAATATAACCGACTTCAAAATACTGTTCTTATTCATACTGGCAAACATTCTGGCCAAGTTTGGTGAACATTGGGCCATTAACGTGGCCTCTGTTTTCACAAGGTTTTTCTAAAATGTGACATAGTGACCTACATTTGGACCCCGCATGACCCGATAATGTACTCATCTAAGATTTAATGCAGACAAACAATCTAATCAAGTTTGGTAAAGATTGGGCTATGAATGTGGCTTCTAGTGCGTTCACATACTTTTTCTAAGTTTTGAGCAAGTGACCTCTTTTTTGACCCCACGTGACCCAATAACGAACTTGTCCAAGATGTCATGCAGAGAAACATTTTGACCAAGTTTGATGAAGACTGGCTTGTAAATGTGGCCTCTTATGTGTTCACAAGCTTTTTGTAAATTTTGACTTAGTGATCTACCTTTTGATCCCACATGACCCAGTTATGAACTCATCCAATATTTCATGAAGGCAAACATTCTGATCAAGTTCTAGACAAGAACACTGTACTTCATGCAGGTTGAATGCATGTTACTGGAACCAATTACACGTTGAAAGTATTTCAAGCAACACAGTACAGTTAAATAATATAGTTTGACTAATGAAATTCAGCAATTTTTCTGTGGAAAAGTGGCCTCAACAATTCCTAGGCGTTATCATTGACAAAAAATTTGCACTTAAAATAGCAACTTGGCTGTAATGATATGGAAACCCTGCTGTCTACTTGATATAATTGCTTGCATGCAGCAAGACAGACCGATATATTGCAATAATGGTAGTGATTGGATTTTCAGTGCACCTGCCTAATCATCAAGCTCCCTATCAAATCCATATAATTCAATGTTGTTCCATATTCCAGAAGATGTGCAAATGATGATGCACTCAATCAATTGCAAACTACTGCACATGCACAATAATAATGCATCACTGATCTTTTCTCAAGTTACAAAAATGCAAAAGAAAATTAGGTATTCTTCAAATAGCTTCTTATGTAAGATAGGTGGTTCATGTGTTTTGTTGTTGTTGTTGTAAATAGGACCAGTTGCCCACTCAACTCACCTGTTACTGATGAATTTCTTAGTATATGTTAGGGTGTTTTCTGTCAATGTCTAACACACAAGCTGGGTCAGTGATATCTGTCAAATAACTATGCTCCATAGACATTGGGGAGGGGGTTTGAACAAAAAAGGCAGTACTTATATTTCCCATTTTATTGAGCTATTTTAAAATGCATTATCAGCAAATATGTTATGATTTAAGGCTTCATATACAAAACAAAAAATTTAATATTAGGCTAAATTTATTCAAGGCTGGCCATTTTGCAGACCCAGAGTTGAAATACTGACCATGTTACAACATGCTTGTTTTCTTATTTTCACAAGCTACAGGTATATACAAAATATAGAGTTTGTTTAATTAACAAATATTGATGTAAACACTGTTTGATTTTGAAAAAGCTACACACGATAACAGCTTTAATGAAAATTAAATGTACATGTCAATTTAACTTTTGTTTTAATGTGAATGGGTTATGTATCATGAAAATAATATATAATAACATAAAATCAATGAACAGGTTCAATATCAATAAAGTAAAAACATTGAATATACAGTAATTGTTGTATTATTTCAAATGACAAATTGTCCAACTGTTTATGCACTTTATAACTGCAGCAAACACACCATACTGCATACAACACACTACTACCCAGTTTACAAAAGAAACATTTGCATAGTAGGCAGCAGCTTCTCAAGGTTTTATTGGATCATCCAGCTTATCTTATTGCTGACACATTCTACTGAAGACCATTAAACACTAATAGATATTTTAATGAAGACCATTAAACACTAACAGATAGTTATCTAAATAAAAACTTTATTTGAAAAAGAAAACACTTAAAAGGTTCTAAACACAGTTATATTTAGAGGTTTCCACCTATAGGGCCTTATTATATACATATAAAAAAGAAGAGGACGTTTTTATATTGGTACAATCAATACTGCCTAATTTGCATACATTTAGACAAAAACATCATAATTCGTAAATGCAACCTCCATTGTACCAATGTAAACAATGTAGTAAATGCAGGAAACTTTGATATAAAGGAGGTTTTAGAAACTTGCTTTAAGCCAATTTGTGGATTTCCCTAACGGATACAGATTTCATTGTTGTTGTTTCTTTTATTTTTTTTTTTAATGGTACTTAATTTTTTTTACAAAACCTGGTATAAATAAAATCTTACAAAATCTGGTGTAAATAAATTAATTGTGCTGTTCATTTCCTTGAGATTCCTTATTGTTATTGTCTAACTTTTATCATGTCTGTGTACACTTTTCTTAACAGTAAACAGGTATAATATTACATGTACCTGTGTGAACCAATCAAATAAGCATCAAATCATTAAAAATACATATATACATGTATAACACAAGATGACACATGTACAACAATGCAAGACTCTTATGTAAGCTATGTAACTTGGCTTATAAATTGTACAACAAAAAGAGGCACAGAATTAGTTACAGATTATCTTATAAGTTTAAATGAATACCTGTAAAACTTTTTTTTTTCATATCTGGTAACACTATGTTTCAAAGATACTGGACAACTAAACATGATAAAATAAACAAATATAATAACATCAAAACAAAGGTACAAAAAGTTTTAGAAATGTAGCAAAAAGACAAATACATTTTTATAATAACATGCAAGACTTTACATTCCTGAATCTAAATAACTACTTGTTCTTTAGACAAAACAAATTAATTATAATAATTACTAGCAAAACTTCCAGCCTCTCTGTTGCACACTTTGACATGCAAATTTCAGATGTACTGGCTTTTTAAATGCTAGTAACAGTGAAAAACAGAACACCAATCCCTGCTATACATGTACATTTATGACATAAAGGTGCAACACATGTAATATTCATAATCAGCTGCCAAGAAAGTATATCATCAACAGACACATGCCAAGATGAGACTTTGCCTTATGAAAGGAGGATCTTATACAATTGCAACCAGCTTAAGGGTAATAGGTATAAGTTTAATATGAGTAGCCTGGTCCTGCAGTTCAGGTAATAAATTAACAGTCCTGGTAAACATTATTATTTTACATTATGTTTAGCTGACAAGTTTATTTTTTTCATATCAAAGAATCTTCCTTTAAATGTGCATATACATTCACAAGCCAATAAATGGAAAGATTTCGCCAGTAAACCTCCTCAGACATAGCCTCATTCTTGTCTTTAGAAGTAAATTTACCTGGCAACCCTGTTTGCTTGAAAGGTATTTTTGGTAGCTGGTGGAAGCCTTATTTTCATCATGTCAGACATTTGAATGAAACAATATCTAACATACAGCACAAGAAGACCCACAGTCTCAATATTCTCTCTATAAACATTGGTTCAAAGGGATCACAAACATAGAAGTCACTAAGGTTTCTCTCTGTCGTTATGATTGCCGACATCTCAGCACACTAGGATATCAATATATACACACAAGAATGCCACGCTGGCCCCTACAACCAAGGATGCCAGGCCGGGTCCATCCTACACAGATTGTCTGGACTGTTGGCTGCAGCCACAAGGGTGTTTACACGACTTTCAGCACTCTCAAACATCGCAAGATCTGCAGGAAGACAAAATACATAAAACAAATAAAAAACATAGATTACATACATAACTTTTATAACATTTATCCACTTCTGAAGTTATATTTCCATTGTATAACTGGTTAAGAAACCAAAGGGTTTTTGTGGATAATCATAAGAAAAAATAAAATCTAGTTTAAAAGGTAATGTTTACAGTATATATGTTACTTGTTTCTACATACTTTATCTACTAGCTTTTTTATTTGACCAAGTTTCTGTTGAGAATTAATTTTCTCAAAATACTAAACTTAATAACAACAGGTGAATTATTCTCTAGCCTTGGAGTGATTGCAGAGACAGCCATGCTCTGATGCAATTATATATAACCAGAATACACACAATAACACCTAAGAATGTTGGACTTACTCTGTAGCCTTGTAGTGATTGCAGACACTGCCTTGTTTACCATTGTGATTAATTGGTCCCCCTCCATCTCGCTAGGCTCCGAGCCGGGTGCCACCTCCTCCTGCTTCTGCTCATAACGAGAAATATACATCCTTCCTAATGCTCTGTATACACATACAGACTTCGCCAAAAATATGGCTTTAAAAGGGTGTTTGTTTTATTCTTTAAAGACTTTTATATAGTGATTAGATCAGAACAAACAAAGCAAAAGACCACCAGGAGGTTACAAAAGACCCTAAAAAAAATCAAAACAATTTAAATCATACCAACTGTTGTTTTTTTTATTTTATTTAGTAAATGTCAACTGACAAAGTAATTCAATTTTATTTGTTTGCCAACATGAGATATTACCTGTTATCAAAATTTGTATATTCCCAGGATGCATAAGACAAAATGGATTAGAAAACCTATAGTCTCTAACCCAATCTATAGTCTCTAATACAATCAACTAACCTTCTTGTGCCAGGTGATATATTCATCTCTGAGTATGGCTCGCAGGAAGCTGGGCAGTTTATACTGAGGTTGAACAAAGCAGCGAGCTGATGCCACCATGGATGCTGTGAGTGGGCCTGTAACGCCAGTGGATGTCAAGAATTCTGCAATGTTGGGTGTCAGCCTTATAGGCACTGGTCTATTGGCATCTAGGTCACCTGGAAGAAGTTTGGATAAGACTGTCATATTTTGAATTTCCATTAGTGTAGTGCAATCAAGGTTAATTTGATCTCTACACCCTGCATCCTATATGCATTAAAACTGCTAAGGACGCATTGCTTTTAAGAATGTTCGTCCATCAGATGCAATTCAGAATTTTCCCCTGTGTATATAAACAAAATTTTGAAATCTAATCGATTCTTCAGAAGCGGTCAGAAGGAGGTTTCTTTGTGCATTTGCACATTTTCACGCAAGTATATTATTTACGAATCACTGTACACAAAAATTCTGCATTTTGATTTGTTGAAAGAGTTTTTTTTCATTTTCGCTTGTGCAAAATGTCGTCTGCTGAGATGACTGAACATCGAAATGCCTCCTAAAAATTGTAAAATTGAATCTGATGATCACAGACAAAAGTAATTTTTTTTTATGCGTGAAACAAACAAATCTGCAGATATGGAATGCAGTGATACATGTACTGTTATGAAAAACAACTCAGTCGGTTCTCAGCATTCTGAATTCGACGTAAGGAACAGTGGTATTGACGGTAAGAAAACAAGAACATTCCAGTTTAAATGGTTAGGGCTCTATTCTTAGTTGCGCTATGAAAAAAAAAATTCATGTTTTGTGAAAGGTGTGACAACTGCAAAGTTAAATGCTCCATGGTAAAAGCTGCGAAAAATACCAACTTCCAGCATTCTACATTTGCAAGACATGCGGCATTGTCAGAGCACCAACGTTGTAACCCAGCTCCAGAACTGAGTAAAAGTATGACTATAATGACCAAAAAGTTGATTTCCTCACAAGACAAGGCAATTGTCATTCTGTTTAAGACTCTAGAATAGATTACTATCGAGGACCTCCCATTAGACAAGTTCCACTCACTCGTCCAGCTGTTACATGGGTTTGATGTTAAGAATCTAGAGCTTCACTAGAAGAGCAAGATAAATAAAAAATTATGAGTCCCAGTTTTCTGTGAATGAGTTATGAGATAGTTTGTCATGTGGCAGAAAACTTTGTCAGAACAAAGGTGCAGGCTTCTCCCTTTGTGACTATTCTGTCAGATGAAAGGATGAATATTTCCAATACTAAAAGACAAGTCATATATGTCCAGACTTTGAATGCAGATTTTAAGCCAGAGACTCATTACATCTGCAATATTGAATGTGAGGATGCCAGTGGGCTTGGAATAGACATCATAAGATGGCTTTCCCTAACATGATTAATCTGACATCCGCAGTGCACACTGCTGGCTGTGAAAGGGGCTTTTTAGCCTAGAATAGAATTCTCACCAAGTCTAGGTGTAGGCTGTGTCAGCATAAACTTATGCAGGTGAAGCTCTGCAGTGGTAAAATAGACTTTGTGGAGGCTATCCAGTTATGGAAATCCTTCATAGATCGGAGGCTCTATGACCTCCATTGAAGTAGTAGTACTATGAACTGGTACTTATCAAGTGTAAGCTTTTACAGAGCTTTTTTGAGATGAGAAATAAAAAGTTTGAAATACTGTACACTTCTGTTATTTGTACAATCATTTTGTTGACAGTTTTAATTGGGACCCATAGTTTGCTTTGGGACCCATAGTGGGACCCATAGATCTGAAACCTGTGGGTCCGTGGGACTCACAGCTCACAATTCTAAAAATAACACTGTGCAATAGGTATTGTTTGATACATTAAGTATTTCAAACATCATAATTGCTTTATTTTTGTCTTAATTGCTAATTTTCTAATTTGGTTCCTGTCATAAATATGGTTTGCGGTTTAAGAAGTGTCCTAAGGAGAATAAAACTACCATTATCCAGATATTAAGAAGACAACTCTGAAATCAGTAAGCAAACAACTGATAGGAGCAAAGAGGTTTTACCTTCTTTATTCCTTAAGCATGTGAGGAGATTATTGTTTTTCTAAAAGGATAGTTTGCAAAATCTGTAATATACCTGTCTTGTCAAGTCACTTACTTAACTGGATGTCAAAACTGAACTAACATGTAATGACATAGAAACAACTTTGAATCCATCAGAGACTAGTGAATAACCAGAATATCTGAATTATTAAGAAGCATGGAATTTTTTCCCCCCTTAGACCCACCTGTCTGGTCGTCGATGTCAAACTTGAAGTATGAGATGTTGATGTAACCACAGTCTTGGTGCAGGTACATCATGTCTGGGTTCATCCGTGACAGGTGCAACACAAACTCGGCAAAGCCCATCAGGGCCAGCTGGATCGTAAACTGGAACATAAGTGTCATTTGGGATATACTGTACTGTATTTCATATGTATCACTTTAACTTACAATTATATCATGATGAAGCAATATTTATATCTATAACACTCAGTCATTAAGATTAAGCAAGTTTTATAGAAAAATGTAAAGAAAACTATAGACAGTTTCAGATAAAATGAAAAAAAGAAGCCCAACTAAATAATTAAACTACTGTTACCACTTATGATATTTGACATTATATGGCCAAATATCTCAATACACTGACCACTCTGCCACCAATCCCATCATTAAATCCAACAACTCCTCCCACGACTTCCAATACAGCAGAAGCAAAGTCAGCCAGCAGTCAGTACACCATCAACACTTTTTGGTCTCCTATCCTCATTGTCTATTCACCAATTAATCTTGATTGTTTTCCTGCCAGTATTTTGTGACATTTACTAAAAATGTTAACCCACCACTGCAGCAATTGCCTACAACATCCCAAACATGACAATGTAACAACACTCACAGTTTTCCTGAATATCCAGTAGTCTGTGGCATCAAGGAAAGTATGCAGGGTCCATTCCTTCAGCAGCCCACGGGGCACCATGTTATTCTGTACTTCTTTCAGTATATCTCGCAGTACCTGCTGACTGGCCTGGGTTCCCCGTGCCTGCACTGTCAACAGACGCTCGTAGTAACGAGCGATAGGAGCATCATGCTCTATACCTCTCTTACTGCATCGCTGTTGTTTAAAAAGTAATAAGTTAAAAGTTGATTTGAGAATAAAATAAAGTAAAATAAGTTCTAGCATATACACTAAAAATTTCTGTTGTGAATCAATTTGTAATATTTTTTTTTTAGTAATGCTCTTTCATATATCATATTTATGCAATGAAAATCATCATTAAAACAATACTCATGGTTTTAAAGAGGTAATTTTTTAATTTCGGTAATTTTTTAATTTCACTTTTTAAGTTTCCTTTTTAAGGCATATTTGTGTGACTGTCACTTAGATTTGAATTAAAGCCTGGCCACTGTAATGACTTGCATATTAAAGCCTGGCCACTGTAATGACTTGCATATTAAAGCCTGCCCACCTGAAATAACTGGCACATTAAAGCCTGCCGACCTGTAAAACCTTGTACATTAAAGCCTGCCCACATGTTATGGCTTGCACATTAAAGCCTGCCCACCTGTAATTACTTGTACATTAAAGCCTTCCCTCCTGTAATGACTTGCACATAAAAGTCTGCCACTGCAATGACTTTCACATTAAGCTCTGCCCTCCTGTAACGACTTGCATATTAAAACCTACTGTCCTGTGATGACCTGCACATTAAAACATTCCCTCCTGCAATGACCTGCACATTTAAGTATTCCCTCCTGCAATGACCTGCACATTAAAGCATTCCCTCCTGCAATGACCTGCACATTAAAGCATTCCCTCCTGCAATGACCTGCACATTTAAGTATTCCCTCCTGCAATGACCTGCACATTTAAGCATTCCCTCCTGCAATGACCTGCACATTTAAGCATTCCCTCCTGCAATGACCTGCACATTAAAACATTCCCTCCTGTGATGACCTGCACATTTAAGTATTCCCTCCTGCAATGACCTGCACATTTAAGCATTCCCTCCTGCAATGACCTGCACATTTAAGCATTCCCTCCTGCAATGACCTGCACATTTAAGCATTCCCTCCTGCAATGACCTGCACATTAAAGTATTCCCTCCTGCAATGACCTGCACATTAAAGTATTCCCTCCTGCAATGACCTGCACATTTAAGCATTCCCTCCTGCAATGACCTGCACATTAAAGCATTCCCTCCTGCAATGACCTGCACATTAAAGCATTCCCTCCTGCAATGACCTGCACATTAAAGCATTCCCTCCTGCAATGACCTGCACATTAAAGCATTCCCTCCTGCAATGACCTGCACATTAAAGCATTCCCTCCTGCAATGACCTGCACATTAAAGTATTCCCTCCTGCAATGACCTGCACATTAAAGCATTCCCTCCTGCAATGACTTGCACATTAAAGCATTCCCTCCTGCAATGACCTGCACATTAAAGCATTCCCTCCTGCAATGACCTGCACATTAAAGCATTCCCTCCTGCAATGACCTGCACATTAAAGCATTCCCTCCTGCAATGACCTGCACATTAATGCATTCCCTCCTGCAATGACCTGCACATTAAAGCATTCCCTCCTGCAATGACCTGCACATTAAAGCATTCCCTCCTGCAATGACCTGCACATTAAAGCATTCCCTCCTGCAATGACCTGCACATTAAAGCATTCCCTTCTGCAATGACCTGCACATGAAAGTATTCCCTCCTGCAATGACCTGCACATTAAAGCATTCCCTCCTGCAATGACTTGCACATTAAAGCATTCCCTCCTGCAATGACCTGCACATGAAAGTATTCCCTCCTGCAATGACCTGCACATTTAAGCATTCCCTCCTGCAATGACCTGCACATTAAAGCATTCCCTCCTGCAATGACCTGCACATTAAAGCATTCCCTCCTGCAATGACCTGCACATTAAAGCATTCCCTCCTGCAATGACCTGCACATTAATGCATTCCCTCCTGCAATGACCTGCACATTAAAGCATTCCCTCCTGCAATGACCTGCACATTAAAGCATTCCCTCCTGCAATGACCTGCACATTAAAGCATTCCCTCCTGCAATGACCTGCACATTAAAGCATTCCCTCCTGCAATGACCTGCACATTAAAGCATTCCCTCCTGTGATGACCTGCACATTAAAGTATTACCTCCTGCAATGACCTGCACATTAAAGCATTCCCTCCTGCAATGACTTGCACATTAAAGCATTCCCTCCTGCAATGACCTGCACATTAAAGCATCCCCTCCTGCAATGACCTGCACATTAAAGCATTCCCTCCTGCAATGACCTGCACATTAAAGCATTCCCTCCTGTGATGACCTGCACATTAAAGTATTACCTCCTGCAATGACCTGCACATTAAAGCATTCCCTCCTGCAATGACCTGCACATTAAAGCATTCCCTCCTGCAATGCAATGACCTGCACATTAAAGCATTCCCTCCTGCAATGACCTGCACATTAAAGCATCCCCTCCTGCAATGACCTGCACATTAAAGCATTCCCTCCTGCAATGACCTGCACATTAAAGCATTCCCTCCTGGGATGACCTGCACATTAAAGCATTCCCTCCTGCAATGACCTGCACATTAAAGCATTCCCTCCTGCAATGACTTGCACATTAAAGCATTCCCTCCTGCAATGACCTGCACATTAAAGCATTCCCTCCTGCAATGACCTGCACATTAAAGCATTCCCTCCTGCAATGACCTGCACATTAAAGTATTCCCTCCTGCAATGACCTGCACATTAAAGTATTCCCTCCTGTGACAACATGCACATCAAAGTCTGCCTCCTGTGATTGGCCTACCTGTTTGTAGACATCCAGTAGAGATATGGAGGCAGGGTTGTCTTCCACCAATCTCATCTGTGGGGACACAGCCACGACACGGGGAACTGTGAAGTATAACATCCTTCGACTTGTCTCCTGGGAAATATAGATATAGGAAATAATAATATAATGTTTTCCTGTAAATATGAATATTAATACTAAGTTGTGATAACAAATTTACAAATATTCTATAATCATGCAGTATACCAGCTAAGTATAATGATAGCATGATAATGTTATATAGTAATCTGCAGTAGTTTGAAAGACTTGTTGACAGAACATATTCAAATCAACATAATATAACCTTTTATTCTATGGACTGATGATCATAACAAACAATTTCTAGATAAGATTTTAACAGGGACGGTCTCTGAACTTATGCTGGTAGGTTGTAAAGCTAACCATGTAACCTTTGAGGTAAAAAGCAACTCTCTTGCCCTGTGGTCAGGTATTGTTTAAAATCTGTGTTCATTTTAAGGGTTTTTTAAGGAAGATTTCCACTCTTTTCTGGACACTGAACAATGACTTGTAGACAAGGACAAGCACATACTCAACAATAGCAAGCATTAATTGGAAATGGAGATATGTAAATATGATAACTATATACCTCTAGCACACATGAGTCTGGTGTCAAAGACAAGCACAAAAGTACCATTTTGTGAAGCATACTGACCTTTTGTTTAGTCAGGAAGTGATTAAGCATTCTAAGAAGCTGCAGAACTCTTTCTTCTCGGCGTGATTCTGTGAGACATGCATCATTCACCACCAAGTAGGGGTAGATCTGAGGAAAAAAATAAAAGCATTTTAATAAAGTTTGATATTTCTGTTTAATTAACTAGAGAAATACTTTTCAATTCCATCATATCACTTCCTCATGAACAAGTTCAAGCCAGTATTTTAGCATACAAATGTACTTTAGAACACTGGTTGTCTCAGGTGCTATAATCACACCTGGGAGTTGACGGTGCCAGGATAAAATATTGTCAATTAACAATTGTGTTGAGCTAGTTTTACTGATTGCACTTAGTTTAAGTTATTTATTTGCTTGCTTGATGAAGGGATATGAATAATATTGGTAACATATAAACTGTTCTATTTTACAACGAAATTATCTGTTAAAATACATCTAACTGCAACACTGAAACTGCTATGATCTTAACTATTTATTAAGCATCTTGAATTGTTTTTAGTCAATAAACATTCAAAATATATACACAAATAGTTAATTGTATCCAACAATTCAACATAAACTCACCTTGCCATTATGGCCCCTGATATACAGGCGTCTAGCTGCTGTGTTGTGTTTCTGGACAATTTCTACTCGCGGCATAAACCGGGCTATCCTCACATAGTAGTTGCTGTGCTGTAAGCACAAAAGCAAACATTCAGTTCTCTTGTCAACTCATCATATCTGAAATCTTTTATGTAGTAAACATCTATAATTCAGATACATACATGTACAATACATTTGCTGCTCCAAACATTTAAATATCATCTAGATAATTGTAGCCATAATGCTAACACAATGTTTATTGTGCTTCTGTGGCATGGTAACAGGAAGGGAAAGCTTAAGCAGTTGGTTAGCTCAGTCGGTAGAGCATTCATCTGGATAGTGATGGTTCCTGGGTTCAAGCCTCGGAGAGACTGAAAATTTTCCTCTGTATGTTACATTAAACCATACTTATTATATTAAAAAAACTTCATTATAACACTGTAGATATGGTTAATATCAATATGATTTAAACATCATGGCCAAGACAAAGATATCAAACTCACCTACAATGGACTGTTCCACAGTATGTATGTAACAGCTCCCCTTATTGTTTGACAGTTTCTAATCATATCTAGGTCATGTGCTCACAAACAGTTACCACAGACACAGTACACCTGTTACTTTGTGCACAGTATGTCAACCATTCACCAATAATTAGATATACCAGCTTATAAAAAACATACGTAACTAACAGTTTAGGAACCGTTCATTACACCATGGATGTACCTTGGGGCCACAACTTTCTAACTCAAAACTGACCAGCCAGAAGATATTTCACTGTCTAGAAACATTTTATTTGACCTCCTTCACTCAGATGATTTCATACTATTAAACTTGTGCCTTATAAAAGTACCTTGGGTAGCAGGAACTCCCCTGGAAGCTCCACCTCGGCTGTACTGAGGGAGAAGTTGCTCAAGAACCGACATTTCTCCTCAATCAGGAATGACCTGTTACAGGAAAACATGGTGTTTGGGATATTTATATCATAGATATTTGTTGTAATTCAAGGTTTTATATTAATTTCTTTCTTGTTTTGAATATTTTTGTCAAATATATTTGTTATTAATGATGTTTTAATCCCTGTTCACTTTAAGGAAATGTAAGTAAAATTGAAAAAATAGTTAAAAAGTTCTTTAATGTTAGAAATAAAAACAATAAAACAAACAAGTTATAAAAAATTTCCTCAGGTAAAAAAAATAAAATAAAAAGCATCACTAATTGGACAAAATAATTTTATTTGTTAATCATTTTGTATCATGATATAAATGTGCCATCAACAGTACTACTTCAGAAGGATGTCAATGTGCTTATCAAACATACTTAGGCAGCAGTTTCGTTTTGGCCTCCAGGATTTTGATCCATTTTTTCAGCTTGTTGATAAGGTTGTGTAGCTTCGTACTTCCAGGCACACTAAAACATACACATACATATACAAACATTAGAACAGTAAGCTAGGGATTTCTCACCCATTCCCTGTTTGTAAAGCTTTCTTGTTTCAACATCAGAAATAATCTTAAAAGGTGAAATAACTCCTCAATTTTTAACTAAGCATAAAAAAGGGCCAGTTTTCTATGATACAATATATATAATTGTGAAATTCACCAAAACTGAAGAAATTCCTTAACAAATAGTGTCCATGGACAGACAGATGGGCGACTGATTCTTGAATATCCCTCTCAAACTAACTGACCAGTGTAGCAAAAGCATTTCTAAGCTAAATTTTTTGTTGAATTATCATCTACATTAACAATGATTCAGTTCCACTTTAAGCAGGTGTAAAGTGTAGCCTTGATTAAGTATATTGTGAAGACAACTTTAATATGCTGATTTTAATCTAACAAACTAACCTACACAAGAAAGTCTGAATCTTGTAAAAATTAATCATGAATTTTAGGTTCTATCCAGTTGCGAATCATTGTCTTGAACTTAGCTTCTGAGCTGGTTATAAAAGATGTACCTGAAATCAAAATCCGTTGTAAACTGACTCTTCATCTTCTGGAAGATTGGGTCCTGTGCTGTTGCCTGGGCTCTCCTTGCTAAGGACTCGGAGGCTGCACTAGAGAAGGTCGTCACGACATTGGAAACATTCTCAATCCCAACACCAAATGTACTGACCAGTTTCTTCACAAAGTTCAGGGTGTGTGGTGTAATCGTAGCATCTGCCACTGTATTGGGAGATAAACAACAAAATGTAAGAAGAGAATAAAATGAACTTCCATTTAAGATGAAAGTATTGAATAACAGGAAATGTTTGTAAAACATATATGTCGTTCTTGCTACCCAGTTCCACTGACCCCACATTCTTAAATGGGTAGCATTAAAAGGATGTGCCAGCAAAACAACACTATTTATTGAAACTATTTCTGTTCAAGTCTTGAGAGTGGAGTCATACAACTTAATGCAAAAATGTACAAATTCAATACATGTTAATTAAGTAGCTAAAACCCTTTACAATGTCTATAACAAGATTTATCACATCTAGATTTGCATATAACAAACACCTCACAGACATGCACAAATATGATACAATGGCAGATTCACATTTAAAGAGATCCACCCTTACCTGAGGCCCTGTTTTCAAATGCCACAGCGTAGCATTTGGCGAGCCCCTGTCTCAGTTGTCGGAGAACCTCCTCATACCAATTCTCCCGGAACCAGACCATCTGGTCCACTATGCCCTCCAGGGATGATAGGATGGTTGGGTGTAACTCCCGCTGCATGTGCATTATCCGGCTACAGCGCCACATGGGAGCAGGCGCCCGTATAGGCCCAGCATCAGACTGACCTGGTAATCGACTGGAAGTGGTGGTAGGTGTAGCAGCTGGATCTAGGAGGAAGTTAGAGAAGAGATTCACGATAAGCCATGCAAGTAAAACAAAACTAACACAGTTTACATCACAATTACTTATAGGCAAGCCAATAGACTCACCATTGTTCAAACAGTTTTGTTGAAGCAATAGATTTATTTCCTAACCCGAAAACCAACAAAACTGAAACTCTTTTGTAGAATAAAAAACAACAGACTATTACCTCATTATCACTAAATAATGTTCACTAATGAAAAAATTGAGCGTTGTTTTGTTGCATATACAAGACAGGATGAAACCCTTGAGTAAGATGTTTTACCAGGGAAGCTTGTCAAATAGGTCACCAGTGAACAATTGGATAGATAAATGGAATCTGTAGCACAGATGTCGAAACTACAAGTGAAGTCACCAGTATATAGATAGGCACTCACCAGTGCTAATGGTTGGTTCAGGAGTGGTGGGTGTGGTCAGAGCCTGAGAGCTGGGCGACAACAGTTGGGGGCCGGCACTACTGCTGGTAGGATTGGCTGCAGTTGTTGCAGCCACAGTGGTAGGTGTGGCCACCTGAGAGTTGCTACGGCTGAGAGCACCAGCTATCTCTCCACCACTCTTGTCTAGGAAAAAATACATATGCTGACTTGTTGCAAACTTGCAGACACAAAATTAAATTGATCTATCTAACTTATTTAAAGAACAACAGCAAAAAAACAGAGAAAAAAAAAGCACTTACATCTCTCTCGCTGCTCTATCTTCAGAGTAAGGTAGAGTGTGCGGATGGGGAAGTACACAGCCTGGGGATACATCCTCCCCACTTGACTCAGCAAGTTCATGATGAGACGACCCTCATTACGCACCAGGCATGTCAACAGCTGTGGGATCCTGGACAATACAATATTTTAAAATCAAATATAGGAAGATTTTTTTTTGTCGGTTTATTCATCAACAGAATTTCTATTACAATCAAACATTGTTTATTTAAACCCTGGTTTTCTGAAGCTGAAGCATTATTCGAAGTCATTGGGCGGGCCTGATGTTTTTCCTGTATATTTATTTTTTATTTTAAAAACCCTCTGATTATTTATTTGCATTTCTGTGTTACCTACGGTCAGTTTTGACCTGTGACATACAGTTTAATGCTTATTTCACACAAAGTATCCCAAGCTCATTTGTGTCACCAGTCGGCCAATGTGTATTTTCACCTGTTAAACCTGGAAGTAACATGTTGTTTAGTTTGACAATCAATTACAATGTATTAGCAATGAAGCAGAGTTCCAATCTAATTCAAGACTGACTTGTATTCCCTTTGTCTCACAGCAGTTTTGTAAACTGTCAGGGTGGGAAGGTATATATACTGACCAATATCGCCACATAACCGTTATGTGTTGTATGTTGCCGTTGGTGGATGACAATAACTTGTTCATGTATATTCGACAATGTGTTATATCCAGGTACGGGAGGCCCCGGGCTCAATCCTGGCCCACGACATACCGAAGTCTTTAAAAATGGTTGTGGTAGAGCTCCCTTGCTAACGCTCAAGCAACTGTAAGGCTAGTTTCACGACTGGTTGGCCCCGTGTCAGGATAATGTGACTGGGTGTGGTTTCATGCATGTTCTCGGCATGCTATACACAGTGAAGGCAGCACTATATCTGCTTTCAGTGGACACCGTCTCCAGATAACTGAAATTCTGTTGGTGGAACGACAAACCCAATAAACAAACAATGTGTTATACATATATTAAATTTTGATTTGCTTTAATTGGCTAAGAATACAAGATAAAACATGACGCTTATTCTATTATTAATTTATTTTTCCAAATATTAACTTTTCTTATGTTTCACTGTGAAAAGTATTATGATACATGTATATACATTGCTTCTTATCCATTACATTATGCAATAAAAAATGACTGACTCTTTGTCGGAAAATTTTGTCAAGTGGAAGCAATTTGAATTTTTCCAACTCATGCATTTTCTTAAGTAAATCGGCAGTCCAGATGAATATCTGAAGTTCGAGTGCATTTGGAGATGGTGTCCAATTGAAGCAGATAAAGGGCTCTCTTGGGGATCAAGTCCTGGGCCTCTTATACCTGGAGCCCACACTCTATTGACATTGCGCTACCAGACCAGATCTAGTATAGAAAGCAAGCTGTTATTTCCTGATTGTCTTTTTTCTGCAAGCATCCTGAGGATAAGGATTTTTTTCATTTTTTCATTTGAGGAGAGTAAACAAATACTGAACAGATAATGGAAAAGACACATTAAAGTATTTTTCTTGAAAAATAAGACAAAACCCAGCAACAGACAGCCTTACCATGGCAGCCACTGGACTGGTGGAACCCCAATACAGTATTTATCCACGGCCTCAGCCAGAGTAGATTTCTCATCATCATAAGTCAAGAGCCAGATCACCTTAGCCAGGTACTTTCGAGACTTGCTCTCATTTTGATGTCTACATGCATGCAGGAAACATGTGATGGCTGATACACCAAGGTTGATTTGTCTGGAGAAATAAAAATAAAGTAGAGTATTTGAGAAATTGTATATGATTAAATAAATCTATTATTTTTATTAATAAAATGCAGTGAAAAGATCAAACTTCTTGTAACAAATGCATTCAAAATTTTCATCAGCATGACTTACATTACAAATCTGTAGTTACGTTTACTAAAAAATAAATGAAGTCATACACTACTGACTCTGTTCTATAACTGATTATGAATAATTGTACTATATTTGCTCGCCCAAATGTTGATAAAAGAAAATTGTCTTCAAAAGACAGGTTGTCTTATGTGCATGTTTACAAAACCTTAAAATGAAAAACACTAATTTACTGGAACACAAGTATATACAGACCCTACCAACCACTTACTTGCCTCATGTAAACACAGACCCTACTTACTACTCACTTGTGTAAACACAGACCCCACTACCCACTCACTTGTCTTATTTAAACACAGACCCTACTACCCACTCACTTGTCTTGTGTAAACACAGACCCTACCAACCACTTACTTGCCTCATGTAAACACAGACCCTACTACCCACTCACTTGTCTTGTGTAAACAGACCCCACTACTTACTCACTTGTCTTGTGTAAACAGAGACCCTACTACCCACTCACTTGTCTTGTGTAAACACAGACCCCACTACCCACCACTTGTCTTGTGTAAACACAGACCCTACTATCCTCTTGTCTTGTGTAAACACAGACCCTACTACCCACTCACTTGTCTTGTGTAAACGCAGACCCTACCAACCACTTACTTGCCTCATGTAAACACAGACCCTACTACCCACTTACTTGTCTTGTGTAAACACAGACCCCACTATCCACTAACTTGTCTCATGTAAACACAGACCCTACTACACACTCACTTGTCTTGGGTAAACACACACCCTACTACCCACTCACTTGTCTTGGGTAAACACAGACCCTACTACCCACTCACTTGTCTAGGGTAAACACACACCCTAATACCCACTCACTTGTCTTGTGTAAACACAGACCCTACTTCCCACTCACTTGTCTTGGGTAAACACACACCCTACTACCCACACTCTTGTCTTGGGTAAACACAGACCCTACTACCCATTCACTCTTCTCATGTAAACACAGACCAACTATCTACTTACTTGTCTCGCGTAAACACTGACTCAAGGTAGTCTCCCCACAATGCCCAGGCCTTGACTAAAGTGTCATGCATCTGAACAGCTGCTGAGAATGACTTGTTGGCATCGTCTGAACGTCCTGTCTGGGCCAGGAACATGCCTTTCAAGGCGTAGAACTCAGCTGTCATCTCCTTCGTGAAGTACTTCAGGTTGGTGGACTCTATCACTTCCAGACCCTGTACAGTGTTTTTAAAGCTAGGATTTAGTGTAAGTAGATATCTCCTTGTTGTTTGTAGTGTCAAGAAAAAACAATAGTTAAAGTCAATTTATTTCATTGTATTTGTAGAGTGAAGAAACAGCACTAGATTGAAGTTATTCAATACTCACACAGAGAAACATGTACGGCCAGTTAATTCAACAAAAATACAATCGTTCTATCCCCCAACCAAAGAATGTGAAGTAACCGAAACAGAAATATCTAATGTATTGGCAAGACATGTACTTTCTTGTAGTGCACACTTGTTTTGTTCACCACTTTTGAAAGTGTTATCATGGCAACTATACACCAGAGTAGAAAGTAGCTTACCTCATTGAGCTCATGTTTACCCATGGATCCAGCCATCTGAAGATAACACTTCACCTGCTGACGGATCTTTTGGAAACAGTCTACAATAGGCACACTGGGGATTGTGTGAATCCTGAAATCATACATTAGAATTTATGTACCAGAAGTCCAGCCAGGCCTAGGGAAGCAGTCCAAGATAGACACACTGGGGATTGTGTGGATGCTGCAACACATATGTGATACATGCCTACCATATTTGTTCAATGTAGGGAAGACTGAAGTGATGCTAGTCTTGGGGATGGATATGCAGACAGCAAGTATCAAGACTTACACTCTTCAAACTAGTTAATAGCCCAATCAAGGGACCTATGCATACACAATGAATGCTTTACCAAAAGGGTTTTCAGGATTTATCAATTTAATCCTAGATATAAAGGCCAAGTTCCATTATGTTCTTGTCTTGTGTATTTCAAATTATGCCTTTTTGGTAAATCATAACTGAAAAAGGTAATTTATTTGCCATTTTTCTCAAAGTTCAGAGGGGAGTGAGCTTTTGCTTTTATTTTATATAAGTATAGGAAGAAACAATCTGGTAAATTTATAATTTTAAAAAACCTGTTTAAAAGAAATTCTGATGAGTAAAGAACTGTGAAAATAACACTAAACATTAAACCCATGTTCATAATATACAACTTTCTGTTTAACTTGAGATATGGTATTTGACTGCAACAACCTGCCTGCTTATTATATCAGCTAGTTGAACTTATAATTATATATCAATGTTCACAGATGTAAAAGAAATCAAGTCAATCACTCACCGAGACAGGGAGTCAAGACAGACTCCTGACAGGTTGTGTTTGCGTGCTATCTTGCCAAAGTGTATGATAGCCTGGGCTGAGGCGTGGACCCCCATCATGGAATGATTTTGCTATTGATGGACAGACAGAAATTCAGTCAACTTTGCAATATAATTTACAATACATTTAGCAGCTAAATGACAATGGTATCAAGTGCTTAATCTTTTATTCCAAGTTAATGATAAATATTTTGTTTTGTTATTACATAAAAAAAACACATCTATGGTCATTACAGCAACAAAGAACGATTTTGGTGGAGGGAGACTCATCACAATCAGCTGGGCGACCTCAGTGATGTAAGTTATTGTCTTTGCTGGTACTTTATAGGTGGTAGCCAACAGTTTGCCTATATCATAAGCATGGAACAATATTCCTCTTTATTGTTTTGGGGAATTAAGGCAAAATTTCTGTTTAAACACATATCTTAGTCTAAGTAAGGATGATTTTGAACACTACCTATATTGTTAGGAAATACAAGTTGTGTAAAAAGTCACTCTAAACTTCCTTTCTTTCTAAATCTAAAAGTAAGCACGAAATAGACATCAACATCAGAGCGGACTACCCGAATGATGATATAACTTCCTAAAAAGTAAGTTGTCACATGGTTTTCTTAGTTTAAAAATAGTTATTTGCACAGAAGGGATCAGATAGGAAATACTTATTTACAATGATGAGAGGGGATTTATGTTTGACTGTTCACACAGATCTAGGACCTCAATGAACAGCATTTTGAAGGACCTTGTCAGGTAACATTTTTTTGTTTATTTGAGACAAAAATCATTTGCCAAACTACTGGATACCACCTTTAAAACCACATGATAAGGCACTAGGGAGTTATAAGTCAGCGGCAATAACAATAACAACAGGATCCTTCACACATTCTTACTTCATATTACAAATATTACTTTCTAAAAACTTGAACAAAATATATACAGAATGGTCTTAACCTGATCTTGAGCCGGTTGGGTATCGTAGTGGTTGACAATGAACTGGTAGTGATGCTGCCGCCAAGTGAAAATATCACTCCAGTGGGACAGGTCATCTGAGATCATTGGCAAGCGGTTCCTGCAGGGGAAATATATAGTAAGCTATATTAGTCTGGATGTTAACTCTTAGCCTGCTAGGTCAAAACTATTTGGGCCAAGGCACATTGTGGAGATCCAAATAAGCCAGCCCCTCCCCTCCAGGGAGATGTCTGACCAGCCTCTGCTTTGTTTCCAGCTCTGCTTCATTCGTATCAACAATTCTAGTTACCTTTGCATGTTATTAACAAATTATTAAAATAAGTTTAATATAATAACAAAATGTAACCCTTTAATGGGTACTACTACTAACTTTTTTACAGTTATTAAAAGTTTTTTTGTCTTATCTTAGATGCGCATTGAGATTTCTAACTGCATTATCGATCTAAACATGACAATAGAACATTGGTCACAGAGCAGAAGGTTTTGCACATGGTACATAGCTCAGACACTACAAGGAATGGTGCTGGCATAACTTTGCTGCTTATTCTAAGTTAATGTGAATTTTGTGGGTCCAGTCGACTGGTGTTAGGGTGACACTGGGTCTATTCTACAACACAAGCTTTGAAATTACTCAATTTTAGTCACTTTTTAGCTATGACACTTCACAATTAGTTCATTTTATGATTTTGAGATTCCTTGTTGTAAAATAGTTCAGTGTATTAATATAAAGAGATAATGATATTTCATTTTTACAAATAAATGTTATTTAAATGCCTATACACTACAATAACTTACACATAGGCATTACCACCTTTGTGAAGAACATTCTATAGTCAATAAATGTTTGACACTACTCCATGCCTATAACCTCTGAGCACTTGTATAGACTGGTTGTTCAGGCTGGTGTTTACCCATCAGTTGACCTGTCTCAGGTATCATTCCAAACTGGTGGTCAAAAGGACCACACTTTATCTACATCAAATAAATGGATCTCAAGCTGACTGAAATATATTTAATTGGATATTGAAGCAAGCTAAACAAGCAAAATTATTGTCATTTACCTCCAGGTTTTCACAATGGCCTTCATGTCATGAAGACTGGAGCTGCGTGTGATGTTGGCAGGCTGCAGACCCTGGTTGATCTGGGCTGCTTCCTGAAGCTCCATGATCTGCTGGGCAGCCTGCATAGGAATAGACAGATTGGTTTGGAAATCATTAAATAATACTTAAAATAGTAAGTAAGCAGTACATTCTTTTAGAGCAATTAAGTTGTGGTTAAACAAAGCACAGATGTGGCAGTGATAATTCATGAGAACAATGTCACACTACACATTAGAATGAGAAAATGATTTTTGATTATAGCTGATGGTTATGTTTTTAAATCTCCTTTCTGAAACTCTTTTATTTGTTTGGATCTGTTTTCAATGTATATCTCTTTGATTTGTTTGGATCTGTTTTCAATGTACATCTCTTTGATTTGTTTGGATCTGTTTTCAATGTACATCTCTTTGATTTGTTTGGATCTGTTTTCAATGTACATCTCTTTTATTAGTTTGGATCTGTTTTCAATGTACATCTAAGTGACACAATTGTGGTCATGTTTGCTACATCCAGGTCTGATTCAGATGAATATCTGGGTAGAACCTGTGGTGCAGCCTAGATAAGCTATAAGATGTCCTAAAGTTAAAAGTTCTCACATAACCATGACTTAAACCCAGGAAATGAGGGGCTATGGATTTACAAACCAGGTATTCTTTAAAGTTAAATGTATATCTTACACTGAACTAATTTAATTAAAGGAATACAGAAAGTCCTTAAGCCAAACAAATGCCTACCTGTAACAATGGCACATGTATGTGTGTTACGATATGAGGGAGCCGTCTCCATTCCTTGATGGCCAGGTTACTTGATACCTCAACAAGTTTCTCAATCTGACAAGAAATGGAAAACAACAGACTGATAAGAACCACAGCAAGCAAGTCAGACTATTATACACACAAAGAAGAAGCCTCTCTGCTTGAATGTTTTAAGGATGAATGGTATGACAGATGTTAAGTGCCATACCTTCAAATGAAACTTGAAGGCATGCACAAACTTTTGATAAGAACATTTAAATATATTAAAAAGACATTTAAGGGTTGTTGTTTTTTCTTTTTGAGAGGTTGCAACTAAAAAACTAGGGAGTAGTCTAGTTACAGTAAACATTTATACTTCAAGCTGAGAAAGTTTCCTCGAAACATTGTTTGCCCAGTGGAGCTTAAACTCACAGTGGTAATACTTGACTATGATTGTCTTGACATGAATACTGGCCTACTGTACTAACAGAACAATCTGTATTCATAAAACTATATTTGTCACATAAGTCATATCGACAAATTTTAACAGGTTATTGCATTTATAAGAAAACAACAAAGCAATTTAAAAAAAAACAGCAACCAATCCAAAGCTCAAATGAAGGCACCTTAAAGCAAGCTCCATTTTATTTAATATGCAGCATATACTTGTGTTTATTATCCTTTTTAAATCATGAGTGTAGCTCAAAAAAAGCTTTATTGCATAAATAAGCCATCAATATACAATTAATGTTTGCTAAAGCTTTTTTCAATAGGCAATATATAATGCAACAAATCTATGTTGTACAATTAGTTTAACATTTTAGGCAAAAGCTTTTTCTTTTTAAGTATTTTAAAAACAAGTTTGGGGTTAAGCATGCATATAATAATAATAATAATAATAATAATAATAACAACAATAATAAGTTTATGTTATAACTTATAATATGTTTATTGGGTTTATTGTCCCACTAACAGTATTTCAATTATCTGGAGATGGTGTCTACTTGAAGCAGATATAGTGCTGCCATCACTGTGTATAGCATGCCATAAACACCTGGCATGATACCACACCCAGCCACATTATCCTGACACCAGGCTAACCAGTCATGGAACTACCCTTATATTTGCTTGAGCTTTAGGAAAGGAAGCTATACCACTACCATTTTTAATGACTTTGGTATGTCACAGCCCAGAATCGACCCCGGGGCCTCCTGTACCTGGAGCTGACACTCTATCGTTTGCACTACCAGGTTCAGGTGTAACAATAATAATAAAAAAAAAAGTAATAACAATGTCAAGAATTACTCGATTACCCAATCAGAAGATCATACTAGAGTATCAAAATCAATATTATTCTGCTGTGTCTAATCTGGGAAAACAATTCTACCAGTTAAACCAATCCCTTGCAAGCATTTCAAGTCACAAAATAAATACTATGTGGGTCAACATTAGCCTATGAGTGTAGGAAAACTGACATGCTTAACCACATCTTTGTTCTAATAATAAATGAAATAACATTCTCCAACTATTTGAAAAACAAAATCTTCTTTCATTTCTTTTACATGACTTTTTTCTTCTATTTTTACAATCACCCCACTACCATTAAGATTACAGCAACTCCAACTTGTATAACTTTCACTGAGTTTCTGAATTTTAAAGACTAAACAAAAGCCAATGGACAGAAACACCAACACTCCTTTTTCATGGCAGTGGAAGTTACACAATATGACATTGATATAAACGTTAAAATATATATCCCAAAAAAATGTTTCCATTTTAAAAATGCAAATAAAACCATATTTTTTATATTTTTTTCATTATATATTTTATCTATATTTAAAACAATTTGTCAATTTTTATACATAATCATCTTCCCATTAAAGCAAACATCGTTTACTTTGCAATGTCATCAGACTCTAATGTTGCTCTGTATGTTGTTTTTTTCAAAGTAGTTTTTAATGTAAGAAGCGTCTTTTATTACAAATTACTCCAGCAATGAAGTAACTAAATGTATTCAACATAAATATATCATACTTAGCCAGTTCAAGGAATACAATCGTATTTAGTAGTCTTGTACATTGCCAATAAAAACTAGAACTCAATTTGAAAATTTACAGAGTATGTGAGTATTGATCATGGACACTGTCGACAGCATTATAATGGAGTCCCAGTGTATATTAAAATCAAGAGTGCAAAAATAAACCTCTATTAATACAAGCATTTGGTACCTAAACTTAAGATAACATAAAAATGTTTAGCAGATTGTGTTTGGAATTAGTACTTTTTCATATTTACCATGGTGATTGATATTTAAAATAAATCAAATTTATTGAGTTTATCATCCCAACAACTGTATTTCAGTTATCTTGAGACAGTGTCCACTTGAAGCAGATATAGTGCTGCCTTCACTGTGTATAGCATGACGTGAACACCTGGCATGATACCACACCCAGTCACATTATCCTGACACCGAGCCAACCAGTCGTGGAACTACCTTTATATTTGCTTGAGCTTTAGCAAAGGAGCTATGTTACTACCTTTTTTAAAGACTTTCGTATGTCAAGGCCCGGGATTGAATCAGGGGCCTTATGTACCTGGAGCTGACGCTCTACAAATACAGGTCCAGTAAACTCAAATTTAGATATTTTTTTTAAAAAAGTGCTTAAATATATAATTGCAACACTTGTAGGAATAGCAAGCCAAGAATGACAAGTTTATTGATGTGATTTGATAGTAATAACTAAATTATATAAGGTGTGTGCATTATGCCAATAAAACTGACAACAAAAAAAAGAACACGTTACCAAACATTACAAACGCCACAACATCCACCCTATGTGATAAATAACCAGTGAAGGCTAGGCAAGCTTGTGTATGGCCCACAACAACAAGCACATGCCTAGTAACCAAGATGTTTACGTTACCATAGTTACCATGGACAGATGATGGTCGTCAGGGTGACAGATGGCGATGTACCCACGATACAAATTCACTTTCCAGGCCATCTCTTTAGGACAACTAAGTTCAACCTTAAAAGAGTAAAAGATTACAGAATTATTTTTTATTAAATGATTTCCAAAATATGTTGTTACAGGGAGAACCTAATTAAGAGACATTTGTCTTTAGTCTATGGTTATGGTTTTGGGATTTTTACTGAATGAATACAAGTCATATTGCCAGACTCATAAGCAGATAATGCAGGTTTTGGTCAGGCAGATTTGGCAGGAAAAATACATGCTTAAAAGACAAATTGTTGAACTTTTACTTCCACAAAATTGGGACATGAACTACTAAAAATCAAAAAAGGAATTACAATGTGCTACTCGATCTCCATATTATGAAGATACAAGTATTGAAGAACTGTGGTTCTATTAAGCTTAAACTAGTTCTTTTGTGGTCAAGCTTCAACAATATTAAGTTGACAAGTTCAAGAAGTGTAATGATGACCATAGCTCAACCATTTATTTCTAGCCTGCTATTCATGCATCTATAAGGCGTAGGAAAATAGCTTGGATCCAGTTCAGTCAACTCACTGGCATCAAGACCTTGTGATTCTGTTTTATGTAGAAAACCATCTGTTATATATATATCTGTTCTATGTGTGGAGGTAGGTTTGGTTTATACCTGAGAGAGAGCATCCTTCATGAGCGCCCAGTTGGGCACTCGCCAGGCACTCTCGAGGACCAGGTGTGGGTTCGTGTTCCCTTTAGAATTGGCATACTCTAGCAATAGATCCCACTGGTTCAGTTCTTTAGAACACCTGTCAGGCAATCAACATATATACATTGTTGATTTTTAAATTTGTAAGAAATGAGGGCATCATTTAAGGTATAAATCATGTAAAATCATCAATGATTGTCATTGTATTATTGCCATAAATTACATTAAAATTATCAATTGTATACATTTTAAAAATTATGTATAGCTGGCAATGACGAGACAGCAGAACGACACTTTGCTTGACACTGCCATTGACACTGGAAAAGCCCAGCATTAAAGGTCTTACTTAGTCTTTGCAACATGTGGCACATAAAGTTAGATGCCCACAATAATGATCAACATTATTATTTCTTTAACACAATGACATTTTAAATTGAAGAGTTAACAGCTTGTATACAAGGCTGAAATGTGTGGCACCACCTTAGTAGAACTCAGGTTTGAAAAAACAATACTATGTATTAGTAGAAGATTTTTTTTATAAATACATCGCAACAATCCAACCATGACCATTACAGCAACATACAGGTATTTTGAAGGAGAAACTGGCACACTGCATGTCAGTGGAAGACCCTCTCACATTAAGTCCTTTGCTCCTAATGGAACGCTAACCCATGCAGTGACTGGCCAGTTTGTCAGAGGTGGTATAAGTCAGTGACTATACCATTATGCCACAGGTTAGCAGAGGTGATATAAGTCAGTGACTATACCACTATGCCACAGGCTAGCAGAGGTGGTATAAGTCAGTGACTATACCACTATGCCACAGGCTAGCAGAGGTGATATAAGTCAGTGACTATACCACTATGCCACAGGCTAGCAGAGGTGGTATAAGTCAGTGACTATACCACTATGCCACAGGCTAGCAGAGGTGGTATAAGTCAGTGACTATACCACTATGCCACAGGCTAGTAGAGGTGGTATAAGTCAGTGACTATACCATTATGCCACAGGCTAGCAGAAGTATAGCAGGTGAGTGTACCTAATCCAATGATCCTCCCAGAGGCGGTACTCGGGCAGCACAGATGGGGAGGCGGGGCCTGCATTGTGATCTGCACGAGCCTTAGCCATTACCTATATACAGATAAACACATAGAACATAATATCACTGTAGAAAGGCAGTCATTAGCTTTTAAAAGAAGGTAATATGTGCATACTTATATTTGAAAAAAAAAAAGAAAGAAAAAAGGTATAAAAAAAATTATCACTATAGGAGTGTGTATGAATGTCTTCTAAACTTACTATAACATTTCAGGGCATGTGGTTATAATAAACAGTCTAACAGTCTGCTCACTGCTTCAATCAAACATGCTTCTAAAGGTAGACATATTGCCTTCTACAGTTTACTTATATAGTCCAATATCTGATAAGCAAAGAATTGAAGTATATACTCAACATATTTTTTAAGAAAATAACTGATATTATGTGCATGAAAGTAGAGAGAAAGAGAGAGAGAGAGAGAGCGAGAGAGAGAGAGAGAGAGAGAGAGAAATGAGAGAAAAGAGAGAAAAGAGAAAGAGAGAGAATAATGATTTCATGTTTTCATATTAATACATACCATATGTTATTTTCGTCACCATTGATATATGTAATTACTGTATCTATGTTGTAATTATGGACCAGAGGTCTTATATACAATAAAATACTTATCTATCTATCTATTTTTTAAGAAAATAATTGAAATCTGACTCAAAGCAATCAGTAAAAAAAGAAGCAAAAAAAGAAACCTAGTGTTATGTAAATTAAAAACTTAAAAGTCTTGCCTAAAGTTTTCCTAAATTAAATAGTTTCCAGACAGAAATGTTATTATTTTAAATCACATTTCATCTTAAACTTTTTATATTTCATTAACAAACTTCAAACTATTTTTGATGAGTTAACCAGATTGATTCTACTAACTGTTTCGTATGTATTTTGAGCCTGTTCAAAGAAGCCATGTTGTTCGTAAGCTATGGCAGTGTTAGTTTCTGCAAACTTGGAGCGTTTCTGCCACAGTCCTGCCCACATATCTTCCTCCTTCAGCAGAGAGTAGAGGTCACACAAGGCGTCAAATGTCTCCTAGACAACAGAACAAACAAAAGGTCACTTTTATAAAATATTACTCTGTAAAATGTTTCTGGTTAGAAAAATATATGTAGCAGGGAATACAGCATCAAATAACTCTGTGTTGAAGGGTCCAACCAGAACTTGCTGTGGATATGCACATCACCTTTTGGTATTGAAAGTTCCCACAGAAAGAAATCCAGTCAGCAGTTGCCAAGAAATATAAAGAAAACTAAATTCGGATGGACAGACAATGCCAAAACAATAACCCCCTCCCGCTTCTATTGGCGAGGAATTATAAAACATCTACAGTTTACAAAATGGCATATCCATGAGTTAACATATGGTTATAGGTTTCCTGTAATGTGTCACCAGTTTAAAAGCCGCCTCAGTGAAGTTGGCACAATAACCACTTCTAATTAATATGTCTGGAGCTGTCTGATAAGAGATGGGATGGGATTTGCCGGCATTTCTGCCGATACTGTGCAGCAACATTTCTATCATTATAGCACAGATGCACTAATGAGGTGCCCAGGGACTGAACCCTACTGGTCCATTAAACTGACACCGAGCGTTAGGACAGAAGCCACTACTACCAACTTTTAAGTTTTTGGTTTGACCCGGCCGGGCTTTGAATCCTCGTTCCACACTCCCGATTCGCAAGCCGATGCTCTACAACTTGAGCGGCCGGTGTGTCTGATAAGGATCTACTCTTCTTGCAGCAAAGTCTCTGTAAGTATGTCTACTTCCTATGCATGACATTGTTAGAAAATCACTTTATTCTTTCATAAGTAAGTATGACAAATTAATCATGATAAGGGTTATCATTGAACAGGTAAAATAGATGACAAATAACACATACCTGAACTGGAGTGTTGGTGGGCTCAAACTCATACTCGCTGACTGAGCGACTCTTCACCAAGGCAGATGGGCCATTTTCAAATGCAATCTGCTCCAGTAGGAGGCACGACCTGTACCAAAGGTTGTGGGTGCGACCTAAGTACTGCAAAACAAGTAGGGATGTTAACGAATATTCGAATATCAAGTCGCTATTCGAATAGAGATTTGGGGATTCGAATATTTTATATTTTTTATTCCACTTTTGTTAAGTTCGAAGGAACATTGAAAAGACATTTCTTTAGTTGATCGTAGTGTCCCCAGCGACTTAAGACGCTAGCGATATGTTATCGCGTTCGCTCTAAGATAGAGGGGGTGGGTCATGTCTCCTGATAACGAATTACCATCTGGTTAACAGCATGAAATCACCTTACCGCGCACAGCTCCTTCTCTGTCCCCTCTCCCACTTAGACCCAGTCACATCACCCACATCACCATTCAGCTGTGGAAACAGTTGCCAACGTACAATAAACACACATGTCAGTTCAATTCTGCGGCAATTAGCTACAGCAATTACGTAACACTGACTCTACCCAGCTTTGATCGGGATAGGGTGTAATAAATACATTATATAAGGCTATACTTATTGATAACAGTCCACCAGAAGCTGAGAACGTCTTTTGTTTTTTTGGAAAGCACTACTATATCCCTGTCAAACAAACTTTAATTGCAAATACTTTCTGTTTTTGTCACTCTACTTCATACTTGTTATTTTATTCCTATATAATACCGCGACATCTGTTAATTTTTGTCACCGCGATTTTCTGTTCTTTGTTTTTGCTTCGTTATCTCCGAATAACAAAAATGTAAATCTACATACTTTTTTAATTGTTCGTCATAGGTTTACTCAACACACTTAAAACTCACGAGCTTACAATTTTAATCATTCTTTATATATATATTGGTTGGTACTTCATCAATTTATCAACAGTCAGGTAATCTTGACACTAGCCAATCGCAGTTATTATCGTCATCAAATGGTTTTGTTTACATTCGCCTTTCAAACATAGGCATATGGCGAGCAGGCTCGTAATTGTCACTTGTGTATTGGTAACTAAATGTCTCTAATTGACATGTTATGGCTTCGGATTAACGTCCTTAGCGACATCAGCCAATCACAATTAAACATCAATCCATCCACCAACCAATCAAGACCGTTAATTGGCTGTACACTTGAGCGATTGTGTATTGATAACTAAATGTCTCTAATTGACATGTTATGGCTTCGGATTAATGCCCTAAGCGACATCAGCCAATCACAATTAAACATCAATCCGACCACCAACCAATCAAGACCGTTAATTGGCTGTACACTCGAGCGATTTTCCTTCATAAAACCTTCGTGGTTTTGCCTAATTGTCTTACAGTCGATCCAGTATCCCCCCCCCCATGTTGCCCTTTTGAAAATGCCTTTAATCATTTATGTATTTTATAAGATTAGTTCACAAAACATAATTGACTGTTTGTTGTTATACATTATTTGCGGTAAGTAGGGTAAAATATTAAAATTGTAAGCTATTTTGCATTCGTTGTATCATCTAATAAAATTATGATATGGTTTTATTAAATCGATAAGTAGCCCCTTAAATGCGCCATATGTTAATACAAATAAGTAATAAATTTCACAAAATGCCTTTAAATTGTAAAGGTTATTACACGAAGTACAACACTTAACAAAAAGACACCCAAGTTTAAGGTGACTAATTAATAATGTATATATTATACGGGACTTTGCAGGTCATCTTAACATTGATTGGTTACTTTATAGTTTTTATAAGAGTTTCAATAATAAGAATAAGAATAAGAATAATTGTTAAGTAGCAATGACATTGTTTACGCATTTACTGGCATTCTTGACTGACAGTATTTTCTTGCAAACTACCGCTGACCAAGTAAAGAAACGGCCCGTCTGGTCCTTCACTATAAACAGGATAATGGCAGATTCATAATATTGCCGTTTGTATTTCAAAAAGAAGAAATCGTCGTTTTAAAATTAAATGCTATGCAAAAATCATAAATCTACCGCCGCTTCTGCATTAAGTAAGGCTAGCAATGAAAATTTTGGTCAGAAATAAACATTTTACAATGAATAAACACATTGAATGTAATGGAAAATTACCGTGTTATATGCCACTATGATATAAATTCGTTTCGAATGTTCGAATATGATTCGAATACACGTTCCAAATATTCGAATATCATTTTGGGATTCGATTTACATCTTTAAAAACAAATGAACAATTGTTAAATTATCTACAACTATAAAACAATAAAAAATAAATTATGGTCTTTTGGTTTTTACATAGTATCAGTTTCTTCTCAGCACTCCGTATGAAGTAGCAGCAGAAATAATGGTATATTTATGGTCATTATAAATAAGCTAATCATTATTTATTGTAAAATGGAGAAAAGATAATCAAAATGAGGACAATACCTTTAGGATACTTGGCCTGATGGGTATGGGTGGCACACAGAGGGCCAGACTCTCTACAAAGGTATGGATAGAGCTAGGCTGGCAATCCTTCTGGACAACATGGCTACCACTACACATGAACATGATCAACTCAGTGCTCAACATCTGGAAATATAATGGGAGAAATGGTGAGAAGGAATTGAAGATGAAAAAAATTGACACTTAACAAATGATCAAATTGTGTGTATTAATTAAATGATAAAAAACAACACAAAATGCAAAATAATCTTAGTCAAAATAGTAGGAGAAACCATGTACTTTATAAAACTTTGTCAATATATTAAGAGAGGAAATTATTGTATTCTCATGAATGTCTCTCTACCTGTTGTTGTTTCTCTGAGAGAGCCTTCCAAATGCGTGGGAACATGTCTGTCCAGGTTGTGTGGCTGAGGTCCGTGGAACTGTGGCACAGCTGACCCACAGCACTCAGGTATTGTAAAGTCTGTAGGGAGACAATACAGGTAACAAGGCAGTGGATAGCAAATCGTGATATCATTATCTATCTATGTTCAATTTACCTACATGTGTGATTAAGGCATTGACAAGGTACTTACTAGCAATTATGAGTAAAAATTGTTAATGCTTGCTAAATCTAAAATGCTGTGGAAGTAAAACATATATTTGTAAATATTTATTCAATATATATTTGTATGTCTCTTGTAAAAGTTCGACTTCAAAACACCAATAACGAGATAGCAAATTGGGCAGATAAATATTATACAGTAGTAACGCTAATAATAAGGCAGCATATTGGGCAGATAAATATTATGCAGTAGTAACGCTAATAACGAGATAGCACATTGGGTAGATAAATATTAAAAAAAGTCTTTACAAGGTTACAAAACATCTTCTCGGTGAATCTAAAGAAGTGATTTTACCCTCATCCACATCATCTCAGCAGTTCGCAAAGGATTTCAGTAACTTTTTCATCAATAAAATTGAAGGTATTAGAAGTGACATTATAGAACAAAACCCATTGTCCATTATCAGTGAATCTTCTGTAGATCTAATTCTCGATACATCTGTTGTGACTACTTTGACAGATTTTGCACCAGTATCTGACCAGACAATAAAACGTATCATCTTAAAGTCGCCTAATAAATCATGTGAGCTTGATCCAATACCGACTTGGCTACTCAAATCTTGCATTGATGAACTACTACCGATATTGACGAAAATAGTTAATACATCTTTGGAAACAGCGTATGTCCCAGAAGTTTTCAAATGTTCACGAATACGGCCTCTACTGAAGAAACCGGGACTTGACCAAAATCAACTGAAAAACTATAGACCTGTCTCGAATCTGCCCTTTATATCGAAGGTTCTAGAAAAAGCAGTGGACGCACAACTAGAAACGCATCTTGCCTTAAACAACCTACATGAACCCAACCAATCAGCTTATCGGAAGTTTCATTCTACTGAGACTGCATTAATTAAAGTACAAAATGATATAATGCAATCATTAGACCAAAACAAAGTTACTGTGCTAGTCCTCTTAGATTTATCAGCAGCGTTTGATACTATCGATCATGATACTCTCCTAAATCGCCTTAAACAGGACTTTGGAATAATGGGTACCCCTCTAAAGTGGATGACGTCATATCTCACCGATAGGTACCAAACAGTGTGTATCGACGGCGAGTTGTCGGAGGCCGTTCACATGACATACAGTGTACCGCAGGGATCGGTATTAGGTCCGAAAAACTACATTATGTACACAAAGCCTGTTGGATCGATTTGTAGAAACCACGGTCTATCTCACCACTTCTACGCCGACGATTCTCAACTGTATCTGACGTTCAAACCCAATGACAACGTGAGTGCTAGGGAAGCTCTGAATCGTGTTGAGAGCTGCCTTTCAGACATTGTATCCTGGATGCACATTAACATGCTCAAGCTAAACACTGATAAGACCGAGGTGATTGTATTTTCGTCAAAACATAATGAACAGTTTGTTGGTGATATATCTGTAACCGTCGGTACATCTCAGATTAAGCCGTCACCAGTTGTCAGAAATCTCGGCGCATTCTTTGACTCCAGGATGAACATGGAAAGTCACATTAACGCTGTATGTCGATCTAGTTTTGCTCAGTTACGACAGATTGGCCACATAAGACAATACATTACAAGTGACGCCACAAAATCTCTCGTCAACAGCCTTGTTACATCTCGACTTGATTATTGTAACTCCCTGTTGTATGGTGTACCCAAAACTACTTTAAACAAACTACAGACTGTACAAAACACGGCAGCTCGTATCATTTCCAAAACATCACGTTTCTGTCATATCACTCCTATTTTGAAAGAGTTGCACTGGTTGCCAATAGACTGTAGAATTAAGTACAAAATTCTGACAATGACCTACAAAGCGCTACATGACCAGGCACCATTGTACATCAAATCTATGTTAGAACTATATACCCCTAGGCGAGCAGTATTCTTTATCAGTAACATTACGACAGTCAAATAGCTTTGTTTCTTTTAAGAAGTCCCTTAAAACCTACCTTTTCATCCAACATTATGGATGTCAGTAAATATATCAGTTTTTTGGGACATTTAAGCTGCTGTTCTTTTATATGTATCATTGTCATATAGGGAAATTTGTTACATACATTAAGTGTTTAATTCTTACCAATATGTGTTCTGTTATTTTAGTGTTTAAAATGATTTTACGATCACTGTTTTTTCATTCTTTGTACTTACATTTTGATTTTATGTTCTAGGTTTACATGTTTTATGTTTTTATGTTTTGTCAATTTGTCACTGCTATTGTATTTTTTTTTTCAATTACTGTCTTTGTAAACCACCTTTGAACGTATGTAAATCATGAAAAGGGTGGTATATAAATATGGAATAATAATAATAATAATAATAATAATTATACTGTAGTAACACCAATAACGAGAAAGAATATTGGGCAGATAAATATTATGCAGTAGTAACACTAAAAACTAGATAGAATATTGGGCAGATAAATATTATGCAGTAGTAACACTAAAAACTAGATAGAATATTGGGCAGATAAATATTATGCAGTAGTAACACTAAAAACTAGATAGAATATTGGGCAGATAAATATTATACAGTAGTAACAGTAATAATATCCATGGATTCTTGTGGATTCTGCTTTATGTTTATTGACTTGACCAGTAAGGCAAATGGAAATAAAGATTAACCAACATTATGGTGAGCCAACACACGAATATAAGCAGCAGTACTAAACCTACATCATAAATGCATTTAACTTTTGTTATTAATTTTTAATTCCATGTAAATCCATGTACCTCACTTTAATCTCTATATAATTACTTTAAAAGTCCCTTTGTTATTATCCTACAAGACCCCACGGACTCTGTGTAGCATACCTTAATTTCCCTGCAACTCTCCAGGAACTTGGTCTGTCTCTGAAGCAGGGTCATAAGGTTCTGTTTGGGGTCCTGTATTTCCCTCTTGAGGGCCTCCTTGGGGGTCGAGTCATCAGTGCCCACCCCCAGCTCCATGTCAATCTCATCCTGATATAGAAACATGCACATAGTATAGACAGGTGCAAAGCATGATGCTGAATGGCTAATAAGTTAATGTCAAAATATTGAATGTGTCAATAAGTTAAAAATAACCAACTATTTCATCTGTATTGATGACAATATAAAAACAATCGTTCACTAAATTTAACACCATTAAAGGTGGTATCAAACAGTTTGGACCAAAGATTTTTTCTCAAATATGCAAATAAGTCAAAGTTACCTGAAAAGGTCCTGCAAAATGCTATTCATTAATGCCCTTGATCTGTGTGAACAGTGAAGCAGTAAACTACACTCGTCATTGCAAACATGTCTTTCCTATCTGAACCATCCTACAGAGTTAGCTATTTTCAGACCAAGGAAATCATGTCACCACTTACTTCTGAGATCACTTTTTATTGTCATATAGCCATTCCTTTCTGACGTCAATATCTGTTTTTAGCAGAGATCACTACAATGCTTATTTAGAGATTTGGAACGAATGACAATTTAGTTTTTTCATGATTTGCATAGGTAGTGTTTGAAATCGTTATTTACACTAAAGTCGAGTTTATGCAGAAAAATAGCCAAAAGTTCCCAAAAGCATTGTTAAGAGATATTATGTGCATTTGATATATGCAAATTGTTGGATACAGACTTTAACATTGAATATCATAAAACATTAATATGACTTTTATCAATGGGTGTAAAAGCCCAAATATTCTTAACATTAATCCTACTTCAGACAAAAAATTTTGATATAACCATATATGAAGACCATGAAAGTTTTCATCCTAGCTTGGATGGGGCCTGTGCAATGTGGGGCTAAGGAGTCAGTGGAGTCACAAATCTGCAACCCACTCAACCACTGTTGCTCCTTATTCCTTGGTTAGAGACCAGTGAAACAACATTCTTAAAATAACCATCTGAAGATGATCATAACTCACAAACTTCATTGAAAACACTCCTGCACTTATTGACGAACATGGCTGCCTCACCTCCTCCTTTGAGTCGAGTGACTCAACATCCATTGGTTCCTCCTTCATCTTCATTATAGTGGCAAAGTGTGCTCTGTCCTGGCTGTCAGCCAGACTAACGATGCTGCTCACAGATGGCAGCAAGTTCAGATTGGACGAACTCTGAATGGTCTGACCACTTACAGCTACAGACAGCAGAAGCTGAAGAAGATGGATAGTGTAATGATGTAATGAAGTTGTGATATTCATATACTCCAAATCTTTTGAGAAAAAATCATTTTTAAATGTAAAATGTATATATTTGGAAGTTTCTGTCCATATGTTTTAATGTCTTCCCAATTTCATTCGTCATAGAGATTGTGTGAAATAGAAAATATGCGTTGATGCCTTCATTTTTTAACTTGGGTATTCCAAACCAATGGTTATGAGAAACCTTTGTTTTCATTTTTTGTCTCAATGCTATGAACCAGCTCCTTGTAAGTTTTGTATGTATGCAACATTCATTCATGCCAAACATTGTACAGCTGGCTGCCGACATAAGAGAACAAATATTCCACACTCCCTTTACATAATTTATTTCTCACTTACCTCTATACACTGTCTGATCCAGAAATGTCCACCCATGGCCTCCCAGTTCTGGGAGCAGGTGATGTAGAGCAGACGGTCAAACACTCGCCGAGGAATACTGGAGTTAAATACCTCCACAAACTTCTGTCGAATGGTAGGCTGGCTGCACCTCAGTCCAGCCAGGAATGCCTGCTCTAGCTTGGATGTCAGCTCTGTGCCACTCAAGGCCTCATCCCTGTATAGAGGCATAAAACTGATTCCTAAATTTGTGTTACCTAGCTACATAAAGAGACATTGATGATGTATACGTATTTAGATGTTTGCTTTAATTTTAAGTATTATATTAAAAAAAATAAATGCTAACTATTTTATTCCGTAAGTTAAAAAAAGATAACAACTGCTTATGCTAATATCCTTAATCTTTACAATGAGCACTAAGAAAAAAAGGAAGTTTCAATGTCGAATTTGTTTACATATTTGCACAATTATCTATTTGAATCGCTAGAGTTTATACTTTACAATACCTGTAAATGTAAATGACAAGTTCGAGGAATTGTGCATTAAGTTCCTGATCTTCAGAGAAACGTTTTTCAATGTGCACCATCAACTTCACCAGTAGGATGGCCTTCTCTCGTATAGATGGTGACTGGTTTAGTGCTATGGTACCCTACATGAAGGGAAAACATTGTATGGTATAGTAATGGTGTCTAAAAAGGAAATCATTTTGATGAAAATTAATTACTAGATTAACAAGAGGGCAATGATGGCCCTTAATCACTCATCTGAGGACATGGGCTTTTAGTTAGTTCACATATGGCGTCAAGTTATTAAGAGTTATTTACCCCTTGTGACCTGCTGAATCTACGTGACCCATTTCAAAACATATCTAAGATTTCATACTGGCAAACATTCTGGCTAAGTTTGGTGAAGACTGGGCCATCAATGTGGCCTCTAAGTGTTTTCAAAAGGTTTTTCTAATATTTTACCTAGAGACCGAGTTTTTGACCCCACGTGACCTTGTTACAAACTCACCCAAGATTTCTTGCAGGCAAACGTTCTGGCCATGTTTAGTGATGATAGGACCATAAAAGTGGTCTCAAGTGTGTTCACAAAAGTTTTCTTAGATTTGACCTAGTGACCTACTTTTTGACCCCATGGACCCAATAACTAATTCAGTCAAGATTTCATGCATTCAATAGCGTATTTCTTCTTCTTGTAGCTGATAAGATTACAAAAAAAGAGTATTGTTGGTTTTGTTTACAAACATTTGGTATACTAACATAACATAAATAAACAATTAAATGACAGCAAATAAACCCACAACCAGGGAGGATACATGACCTGAACGAAATATATAATGAACAAAAAAAGTACTACTGTGAAATCATTCTAAAATCCAACAGATTTTGCAAGAAATTCACCTAATAGCACAAAAATTCTTCTGCAGCCTCGCTACTTACAGGACGAAGTACAACTTCTGCTTAGTCTCACACCACCACCACAATCTCCCACTATAAGCATGTAGAGATATCTAGTACGCTTAAATATTAAAATCTGCCCAATTGAGTGATCCTGTAATAATACAAACAGCAATGTTCTTTTCTTTTTCCTCTTCTTAAGCATACTGTCTAATTATAATGGGCTCATATTTACAGGCCTATACCCATACTGAATTAGTATATAACATCATAAAATAACACCAACTTAAATATATTGAGCATATATTTTATTAAAATGCCCATAGTGATCTAATAAAAACAATCTAAGTTATTATGTTACTAATTTCCGCTTATAAATGTAAGGTTTAGACACTGTATGCAAAGCACTAAAAAGCTCCAACCCTGTGTTGAAACAATGCCAGTGTTGCCTAGTGGGATAATGTTAATACCAACACTCTCACTCTGTACCACATATAACATTATAACTTACAATATGTGTACAGTAATACCATGCTTTAGAAATACTAATATACTATAAATAGTTTTGTACATATATAGAGGCACAGGGTGGTGTGTGGGTTGTAAATATTATGTTGGTAAATATATATTTTAAAAACCATATTTTAAACAGTCCTAAAAAGAGTCGGCCGGAAAAGTTATCCAAACAATATATCAATGTAATTTCTTGTGTCCATACTGGTTTTTACAATTGATATTTTAAATATAGAGTAAGTATAAATGACACATTGGATCTCGGCTGGGGATCGTAAAATTAGAATTATAAACATATGTATATATAACTGTATCTCAACATTACACTGAGAACACATCCTTAAAATAAGTATGACACCTCCATAAGATTCTTGCCTCCTCAGCGAGTAGATAACAACTACGGGTCCTTAAAATACCATGACGCAACAAATATATTAATATATATTCAAGTAAACTATATGCCTTTGTCTCAATTATTGATCTGAGATAATAGGCATTTTTACAATAAACATCTGGTACATTAGACATATTTGTGATATAAAACTGTGATAATATAATCTTGCTAGATTTTACTTAGTGGCAAGATTTACTAATCTGTGATAAACCAATATAAGTGTTTTTAGTATGTGATCAATATCATATAATGTTTAATGTAGATTTTTATCCTCCCAGAATTTTATTATGAATAGATATAATGTGTAAACTCTTAAAATAATAATATCATCAGAAAACAACAGCAAAGCCAGAAGATTAACAAACAGGTGAAGATTGGTCTATACTAATTGTGCTAATAAGAGACTGAAGATTCTGAAGGCTGTCAGCCATTTGTATGTCTGTCCATGAAAACATTTAACTGCATAATTGTACAGAGTGCCCCCTGAGTCTTTACTCTATAGCATAAATTCTACTAACATTTGTATGTAGATGTTAGTAAAAATGTCACAATCAGTTTGGATTTTTAACAAACATTTCAGTTTAAGGTTTGACCTTGCTCAATGTTGTGTACCTTGGTTTTAACCCAGTCCTCCACCATCTTTGTGATGGCCTTGACAACCTTGCTGTCTGGTGTTTTTTCAATGAGCCCCACAAGGATCTGGCCAATGAAGTTCTTACGCATCTCCATTGACATCACACCCACACGGTTCTTCACAAGGTCCAGGCTCAGGATCAATATCTCACTGGCCACTGTGGAGGATGTGTAACAACAGTTAGTAAAAACCCACATAAAACATATTTTTAAGACAGAAGTCAAATATTTATATAATTTCCATCATGATTTAATAAGCTTTAATCATGTGTGGCCAAAAGATATAGACCTTGCATTGCACTTGGCAACATTTAGGAACTAAATGCTCCATTCAAGGAACAAGAGAAACCCATGATTTATTCATTATTTAGAACAGGAGCTTTCTTTTCCCCCCCAAAGTCCATCATCTTTCATTATCCCCTCCCTAAAAACTTGATGAACTAACATTATATCTTCAACATAGAATGGCAATTTAAAATCACAAGTATGAGATTCAAGATAATAACAGAAACTTTATGTTATGGTTTCTGGTTCCCAATCATACCTGGGCTGTTCTCAGGTGAGCTGGGAGCCAGGTGTTCCCGGGCCATTTTCGTGAGGACCTTCATGAAGCTGGTGATAAGACGGTCAATGTAGCACTGGTTGTGCATGCAGGCAGCCTTCAGTATCATCAAAGTACTGAACACCTGAGTTGTTGTCCCATTCACAGCCCTGGAAACACAGAAATAATGATAATGGGTTGTTTGAGGGGTTGAGATTTGCCAGCATTTTTGCCGATTGTCTGCAGCAACATTTCTATCAAGATAGCACAGGGGCATTTAAGAGGTGCCCAGGGACTGAACCCTACAGGTCCATTTTACTGACACCGACAAGTCAGGCATAATGCTGTCCCATTAGCCCCGCATGTTAGGAGGGAAGCCGCTACTACCAACTTGAAAGTTTTTGGTTTGACCCAGCTAGGGTTTGAACCCGTGACCTCCCGATCCGTTAGCTGACGCTCCACCACTTCAGCTATTGTGGCCGGTGTTGTTTTTGTTTGAGGGTTTATTTAACAGGATACAGTGGATATTTTTATGGTCTGCTGAAGACCGTCTTTATCATCCTCAACTGAACGCCCAAAAGACACAGTAAGATTTTAATTGTTTTTGCATCATTTTTGCAAAGGTTTACTTTGAATAGTTTATTGGTATATACAACAACTGATTAGCAGAACCTTTCTCAACTCCAAGTGAGAGAGAGATCACATGTATGTCTATACATAATTTTGACCATTTGTAAATTTAAATACATACACTTTTTTAATTTTATGGTTTGGTAAACATCAAAGCTTTGAAAACACTTTTTATTCAAAACTAGGATTACTCTAATATTGTAAATGCACTTAATTACTAAGCATCTAAAAGGGATAAAGGAAAGATTTAACCCATTAACTTAATGATTGTTGATGATAAGCCTTACTTATCCTAGCTGTAATGAAATGAATGTTGATATTAATGTTGTCAAAAGTACTGATGATGATGAGGTTGATGATACTGACAATGATGATGATGCCTTTTTTTTTATTCGGACTTAGTAACATACTTGTTATAGTTACTAATAAATGAATGAGGATGTTGACAATGATGATAATGGTGGTAATGGAGATGTTGATTGTGGTGGGGGTGGGGGGTTTGGGGGGGGAATTGACAATGATAATGTTGCTGGTGGTGATAACAATGATGGTGTTGTGACTTACTTGTCATAGTTAGTGAGCCCCTCGTACACCACCTTGCTAACACAGGCATACAGACACTCGAGTTCCTCATACTTGGATGCCACACTGGATGTCAGCGGCTCTGTGGGGAAGTTACTCATCAGTCGAGACAGCAGGCTGTGCACCCCACGAATAACCTTGGTGTTTGGACAAGTCATACATGATGCAATACTCCTCTGAAGGGGCTTAAAACTGGATAGGATGGTTTCTTTTTTCTAAAATTAGAAGGGAAATAAATAACACTTAGTTGTATCCGGTAGTCTGCATACAAGAAAAGTCAGCAAAACTCAAATAACGCATGTTAGTGTAAAGTGTATTAACAGCCATATGGAAGCAATTGCAATTTTAAAAACAAATGTCTTTTGTTTCTTGTCAGAAAAATGCATTTTATCACACATCTGTATAAAGACAGTGAAAAAAACAATACTGAAGAAACTAAATATCAGTCAGCATACTTTTTAAGGTGGTATAGGAGTGTTGATGACCAGAATATTTTTTGAAATTTTTTAAATATAATGACAAAAGACATGTGCATTAATGCAGATAGGAAAGTCTTAAAGCTGTATTAGACCATGTGCTAGTAACACACATGGAATAGACAACTATGTTATAATATCTTCACCTACCAGAATGCCCAGCAAGAAATAAAGCAGCTCCAGTGCAGTGCAGATGTTGTTAAAGTTAGGCTGCTGGCTCTCCACCGTGTTCAACAACTTGTCAAACCAGGCCAGCTTCAGTTCCGCATTGGGCCATACGTCTGGTCGAAGGGCCGTCTTGAGAAGAGTGACACATCGCCGTGACAACAGCTCCCCCTGAGAGCCTTGAACCCCACTCACCTTTGGTAAAAAGAAAATGGAAAAAGTTGGCAAATCTTTACATTGAGAGTTAAAATAAAAAAGAAAACTCCACTCTGATATTAACATTTCACTTATGAAATAAAACAGGTTGATATATCTTACTTTATAAGTTGCTCTTAAAATAATAACAGATTGACCATTTCTCAAGTCATGATAATGAAATAGCAAACTGACCACTTCTTAAGTCATGATGATGAAGGTGTCATGTACTTCTCATTTTTATAAACTTAAATTGTATATCTGTTTTCTTTTATGGGTTTCAGCTAAAATTTAAAATATTAATTTATGTATGTGTTAAATTTGAACAGAATTATAAGTCTGACACTTACACTTGTAAGATAAGTATGATAAGTAATTATATGCTCCAAGTTTTATCTGGCAAGCAATGTTTAAAAATGTAATTGAGTTTCAACCTGGCAAGCAATTCGAAGCAGGAAGTTGACAACTGCATCACAGAACTGTTTGTCTATTGGCTTGCTGCTCTCAGCTGTAGAGCCCCGCCCAGCTGTGGCATCGACGCCTCCCAGGGCACCAGTAGCATGTCGCATTTTCTTGGCATCACCAACTGGGTCCACTGACCCTGCCCTCTTAACTGGGGCATTCAGGGATAAAGCTTGGCTCACATCTGTGCTCTACAAATAAGAAAATCAAAATAATGTACAATATAAAAATCCTAACAACTAACCATACACATCACTTGATTTTTTTTTTAATTCAAACCCAATTCATCAAGAAAATAATATTTCATTTGACAATTACATATAACAGCATATACATGATCCATTACACTGACACCTAACTACAAACTGCCTGAGTATTACAGTGTAATGTTGTATTTTAAGATGAGAACAAGCACTTACATCAGACTCTGCACCACCTGCCTCATCCTTGATCCGCTGTAGCTCCCACTTGATGATAATTTCTGCTAGGTCTACAGCAAGACGTCTGTGTTCTATGGTGGCCTGAAGGGGATATACTAACTGTATTACATAGCATAGCAAAAGTGTTACAAATATACAAAAATGTATCATATTTAGTGGACACTGTCTCTTACTCATGGAAGTATACTAACACCAAAGTAATTAGTAGTCACTTTTAAAGAACTTCAGGTCAGTATGATGGACTCACAGTCAAACATGGTACCCTTATAAGATTGAAATATTTTATGACAATATAGCTGGAAAATGGACTCTTCTGTTTAAGTTATGTCTTTTTTTCTGAAGTGCATTACGGAATCCACACACGTAATGTCTTATAAGGTTATAGTAGACAATAATGGCTCTCATTACTGCAAACACATAATGACGTGACAACAGCTCAGTCAGAGAGGTGCTCGTAATGTTGAGTCACTGATTTGTAATTCTTCTGACTGCTTAGCCTTCTGGCAAGGTCTCAAGTTCCGTTCAGAGCAAATTAATATATGGATATATGCAGGTTTTCCAGCTGACCTGTGGTGCATCAGTGGTTCTACCCAGACATTTGTCTGGGTATTCCTCGATCAAAACAGCTGGATGTCCCTATAATGATCATAATTGGTCACTGCAATGCATTTAAAAAAATAAATAATAAAAAAGCTACGGCAGACTATCTACACTGGCACTGCAATGAGCCTTTTTCTGCTTTTAGCATATGCTGAATGAACTATTACTGCACAACAAAATAAAGAAACATACAATCCAGATTCAACAGGACAAAAGACCCTTACATTAGCAATGAAGCCAAGTTTCTGCAGTGAGTTGACCATATGCTGTATGAGGTGATGTCTGACAGGGTAGTAGACCTTGAAGTGGCGCACTACCAGCTGTAGGATGTGGACCAACTGGGCAACTGAATGCCCTTCCTCCACGATGATCTTCTTTGTCCAGTGGGTTAACCGACACTGCAATAAACAGTGAAATAAAAATGACAGAAACAAATTCAAGTAAGCTTACATTTATCACATACAATTAAAACTTAAAAGGAAATTTCAAGGAAAAATGCATACAAAAATTTTAAAAATAGAATAAAGATTATTTTATTACCAAATTCAATTATTAAAACTAAAATTACATTTTTTAAAAATATACAGCCAATGTTTACTTGTGAACTAACACAACTCTCTCTGATACGTACAATGCCATCCTCTATACGCCCAGGCATGGCGGGCATGGCGGGTGTGAGAATCTCCAAGGCCTGTCGCACTACAGCCCGAGCTTCTACGGCATGGGCCTTTAACAGGCTGATCAGCACCTATGGAAGAAATGAGGAATATATAAGAATATGTAAAAAGTTAAGATACTTTACACAACATTTTGGGAGTTGGGGGAAACTAACTAAAATTTGGAATGTATAATTATAATAATGCAATTGACAACCTAAACTTCTATATTCAAAAGTACCATATTTATCTTTAACGACACATAAATCAATTTCTGCTTAATCATAAGACTGATTTATAATATTAGTGTTAACCATTTGTGCTTTAATATGGTTTTCAATTTATAAATTAAATATTGTAGATGAAGAGCGTATATAGAAGCACTATAAGTTGACCACCTACTTGTAGAACTATCCGTTTGTGGATGGCAAACTTGGCAATGATGTGAGCAAACAAGAGGTGTCCATGATACTTGGTGGCCGGGTCACTACAGTTCTTGGGCAGCAAGCATGGCCAGGCAAATGTCATCAAACGGCGCAACTTGTTGCCCTGCTTCCTGGAAAATGTATCATAAACTTTTGAATAAGATGAAAAATATTCTAAATATCATCTTATTTCTCTTGTTTGGATACAACTTAAAAATTAATTTGTTTACAAACACAAAAAAATAATATGGTTTTCAGAAGATAATTGTTATATTTTCATATTTAAAAAAATGAAGAAGCAAGCAATTTTCTACCTCCACAAAAATGTCCAATTGTGTTAAACATTCCTGAACACTATTCAGCTATCTGGGAGCTAAAAACTCACTTATTTGCTGCATCATGTACATGTGGTGAGGCCTGCTCCACAAGTAATGATGAGAACTGCAGCAGCAAAATTCTGACGGCATCGGAGTTGCCAAACGGATTCTCTGGATCAATCACCTTAGTGATGAACACACTGACGATGTTGTCCGGGTTGTCCTGGTCTGGCATGGCTGGCCCACCAATCAGGAGCTCGCCCTCGCCTGCCTCAAACGATTGTTGGAAACAAGGCAGGAGGATGTACTGTATGATCTGGGGAGGAAAGTTTAACAATTTGTAAATAGGGTATATGCCTGGCATGTAATGATGGATCAGATAAAATAAAACAATGCTATGAATGAATTTTTTAATTTAGGTAATTTATAACCATATTGAAATGATTCAATTGAGGATATGAATGCTGTAAACATAGAGAACATTGATAACATTTTGTCCAGGTGTTTATATCTTAAAATAGTTACAAGCAATATGATGTTAATCACAGCCCCCTGAATGATGCCGACTTACTGTTGCCTTGAGTGACTGCGGCCAAGCAGCATCATGGAATACCTCCACAAACTTGAAGAAGGCCTTCCTCTTCCAGTCCACTGAGTAGGTCTGAAACAACACACATTGACCAATTGATAGGTACACATAACATAAACATATATGCAAGTTTTTATTTTAACACTTTACTTACTAGAAACACCATTAGGCCTTGCTATGTTTTATGTTAATGGGGTGAATGAAGTTTTCTACAAATACAAGATTAACACAAAATGACTTTTTTATTTTTTCTATTTTACACACAATAAATTATTGCAAGCTTTAAGTGGTGCATTCCTGAGATCAGATGTTAACATTGCTCACACCTTCAAGCTGTGTTAGACAGCAGTTACTAAACAACAAGGCTGCTGACGAAGTCCAAAGTATCTGGATGAAAGCTCCAGGTAAACCTTTCAAACATCTATTGTGTGTGGAAAAGAAAGTGAAAATAGTGAATTAAAATGAACAACACCACACAGACAAGTTTCCATCATAACACAATAACAGATTTGTGTTTTTAAAATGTAATAAGGAATAATTCTGATTGCTGAAACACACTATTAGAAACTTACTGTGGCAACAGTATGGTCCAAGAATTCCTTAACAAACTGGTACTGGGAGCCGTGCCGGGATGTGAAACATCGCAGGATTTGGTAGATTAGCTCTATCTCACTGGGATTGTGTCTACAAGCAAACATATGTGACTGTACAGTTATATCATTATCAAGTATGAATACTGACTTTGAACTAAGAACACATTCATAACTTTGACAATTTACACATTTCAACTTTCCACAAAATACTGAAAGCAAAAGTGGGACTTTTTTCTACATACTGTAATGTTATCAGCTGGATATGTTTATGTTTCTTACACCATGGTATGCTATAACATTGCAGGCTGTACTATATCAGCTTTTCCAACAATTACTGAATGCTTTAAGCCGGATAGTAAGCAATGAGTTACTTACTTGAAGTAGTTGAGTAGACATTTCACCAGCATGGAGGGAATTTTCCACTGAGTGTAATCACTAATGTCTTGTACCTAAAAACACATGTTATATATATTTATGGTATGACAAATAACAGAAAAAATAACATTGTTTAAAGCTAAATATAATATTTTAGGATGTAAATCACATTGTAATATTTCATATTTTCAAGTCATAATGAATATTTATACACACTCTGAAATAAAAACTATCTACCATACTTACAGTTTTCTTATCATCTTGGAAGGTGTCAGAAATCCAGATTTTCTTCAGACATTGTTGCTAACAAGAAAGAAAACCAATTATTCTATACAACTGACATATTCATCAAATCACGGATTTCACAGTATGACTATAGAACATATTTCAAAAGAATGTATTTGATACTATATTTTGATTGTATAAATGTTATTGCGTATAAATATTAAAACAAGAATTTATTTAATAAGGATGAATAACATCTGGTTTTCATCAACAACTATACTTAAAAAAATTCATGCATTTACTTCAGTTTACTAATTAATAAAATATTAAACTTTAAGTAGAAATGTATTTCATTATGAATGAGATAACAAGTCCTTTTAAACTTCAATTAAACTTATCAATTTGTTCACTGATGAGTTAAAGTAATTGACAATTAAAGCACAATTCTAACAGGGGTTTTTCTGCCATTTTGGGAATTTTTGTATCGATAAAATGGTCCATTTTTGGAAAATTTTGTGTGCACTTATTTTGTTAAATCAGTACATTTTACTATACCAATATACTTTACTAGTTAACATTTATAATTAGCAAACTTGTACAGGAAAATATTTTTTTCATTTAAATTATCCATCCAATGAAATTTAAATTCTTGTTGGTTTGTTTGTTTTTTGGGGTTTTACGGCACACCAACACTTGATAGGTCATACGGCGCCGAATACATTAAAGTTTAAAATCATGAGAATATAATCAGGTTAAAACTAAAATACGTGAGCAGTAATAATAAAAATCTATCAGGTTAAAAATGTGAATGATAAACGAAAATCAAGTTAATATATTAAACAGTTAAAATGTAAAACGTTAGAATAATAAACAGTTTAAAAATTTATAACTTACTAAGTATACCAATCTCGGTTAGGAAGCAAACAAGTTTAAATTCTTGAAAAACACAGTGACATGGTAGTAATTTAATGGTACATGTAGAGTATTATCTAACATTACTAATAATGGAACCAAATCTTTTAGCAGAATTAACAATTTCAATAACTAGAAACAAACAGAACATCAGGTGATGTATTTTAATTCATACTTAGCAGTATTTGAACTAGACTGGACAACAACTACTTTTTTAACTGGCTCCGAGGACCAGGATTAAGTAAATGACGGGCCTGCCGTAAAAAATGGCATTGGCTGCGGTGATGCAGACTATTCTGCTTCTGCTTCAAGTTCTGGTGCACGATCTGCGGATGCAGATTCGGACAACGTGACTGAATGTTCCAATGACGTAGATTTAGATGGCTTTGCAAACATCGATGCAATTGTTGCGCACCCTTTTGCATCACGCTGGCATATTTTTTTGCTGTAATTCTTACTGTTGTGCGAAGACATTGTCGCGAAAATACATTACACTAAGATATGCGGAAGAGTTCGTAATTTATCACTGTAGTATGCTTACATCCGGGCACTTTTCTTACGGCATAAATGTGGAAAAAACAATTGTTACCGTCCGTTTTCGTATATTTAATACGATTTCTGCAGATATTCTGCAATGAGGATGTTTTCAATTGGGAAAAATGTTAGCTGGATTTTATTGGGAATGGGGCCGTTTGCTTTGGGAATGCCTCCGTTCACTGGAGGCGCAGACAGTGATGAAAAAACCCTGTCTAAATATGGGTAAGCCTGTCTTGTATTACAGCTTGGACATTGATAAAAATGGTATTTGTAAATAAAACCTAAGTCTGCTAAAGTTGTGTACAGCCAAACTTAAGTTTCCTTAAACCTTAAGTTGCTGTAAACACTATTTCAATCATAAACATGAAAACCCCCAACCCAGTGGTGTTTCCATGAGTTTAAAGGTTAATTAAAGTTATTTGTTAATATCTTCATGAGTAGGTAACAAGGCACTGATACAGAAACAGACAGCAGTGTAGATCCTGAAGGAGCTGGCTGATCTACATTATTTGTCCAAGCCTAAACATTTTAAACTTAGCATGCTTACAGTGGATCTTACAACATAACATCTTCTTACCAGTTGTGGATGGTTTGGCAGCCATTCGTCCTCTTGCCGTACCAAGGTATGTGTCAGCAGTATAGCCTGGAACTCTAGTTCTGCTGCAGTGGTTGTCTGGCTGACACCAGTCTGTTGTTGGATGGTTAGGCCCAGTTGCTGCTGCTGAAATGTACAAGTTACAACACATTAGTTCAGTCACATATGTATATACCATTGTGGACTACTCTAGCTGTGCTTTATATAATGGTACTTAAATCAGATATTTAAACAAAAACAATAGACAAGACTACCCACCTGAGAGGATCCTGTAAGCATGGTAACCAGCTTTAGAACCTGTGTCTTCATCACATCCCGGAACACCTGGCCCTCGTTGTGCTTCAGTAGGTACTTCAAAAATACAAAACACAGAAAAAATATGCATGAAGAAAGGTTATACAAAAGTCTCTTAAATACCTAAAAAGATATACTTACCACAGGTTACAGACAAGAACACACTTGTGTTCTTTTATAGATTCCCTAGCCAAAAAGATGAGTATTAATGCCAGGTTGACTATTTTTCATATATAAATAATCTGATTTATTGTTCTACAAAAATTTCATACAGCCATTAGGTGTTTATTCAAAATAGTATTCTAAAAGGCAGACATAACACAAAATTGCATATTGGTCATCTAGCTTTAAATAAAAAAAAAGTAGAACAGCATAATAGATTATCATGACAGCATCTAGTGTATTAAAAGTCTAACTTTAATTACAATGGTAGAGACAGACCAGGTAGACCAGGTGCACATACCACAAAGTAGCGAAGGTACTGCATGTCCCTAATGTTGGTATCTGACATCAGGAACTCCACTGTCTGGAGAGGGTACCGGACCAGGAACTTTCTCAAAGGTTCTCGGAAAGGGCTTCCAGCCTGAAATAAGATGGAAATTGGATTACATTTTCATGTAACTTTACATTGTGATGTAACTTCATATTTTAACTTATTAAATAAAATTAGTACAGTTATACTGTAAGTTTTTTTAAAAGAATAAAAGTAGGAAGAACAGTTGTATTTTAATAAAAATGGTATTCAATTTCTAGGATATGGAAAAATTAACCTTGGGTATTTTTTCGAATACATCTTAACTTTTTTTTAAATGAACAAGGTAACAAAAAGAAAATGCAATATATAAAAACTTGTAATAAAACAGAATTATGGCATGTTTTCACTCTAAACTCTAAAAGCCAGTATCTCTTAGCTACCTCCATAAGCAGAGTTTTCTCTCCAAGCAGAGTTATCTTCATTAAGGGTTCTATCATCTTCTTGCTTGCTGCCGGGATCAGATGGAAGATGTTGATAATGGCTGCACACACCTTCAGCTCCTATATGGTGAAAACACAACAAGATCCTATAAGTAACCATGGGAATGTGATATAACAGTATAATACTATTTTATACAGTTATGTGATGGTATCCAAGAAAGATGCTGCAAGAAAGATTCTTTTTGTAAAAAAAAGATACATTTATTGGTTTGTTTGTTGAGTTTTTCATCCCACCAGCAGTATTTCAATTATTTGGAGATATTGTCCAGTTGAATCAGATATTGTGCTGCATTCACTGTGTATCCACCTGGCATGATATCATGACACTGGGCCAACCTTATATTTGAGTGTAAACAAGGGAGCTATATCAATACAATTTTTTTTTTACATCTTTGCCATAATGCAAATAAAAAGCAAGCAATGACAAAAGTAAACTTAAAAGTATTTTGCAAGATCAAGTACTTAAGATTTACAAAAACTAAATACTCTTACATGTAATCTGTGCCAACAAGTCAAAACCTACACTGCCAAAAAAAGGAGGACTCCATGGTGACCATTTTCATATTTACCTGTGAATTAGATCTAAGCTGTCCAGTCTTCTGACTATTGGCAGCAATCTCCAGCCATTTCTTTAGGTGTGTCTGAAAACAAAACAGCACAAACATTAAAATACAAGTTGCACAGCTTTCCTCAGCATCCAGATGTGAACATAATTTCTCTCCATCTCTTGGAAATGTTATCTGTAAAATATAAAGGGTAACAAACTTTACCTATATATAAAACTACATTATTTTTTGTTTATATTTAAGCTTGTTGCTTGGATTTATCTATTCTTATCTTTTGCAAATACTTCAGGCACAAGTAACAAGACTTGTTGGTTGTGCCTTAGATGTAAATGTGAAGATCCTAATCAAAGAGCTGCCAGCAGGAACTGGCAGATCTGTCTAGATTACAAGCCCTAGTCTGACTGATTCATTCTCAGCAGGTTTTGAGCTAATGCAGTACATATCCTGCTACTGACCAGGAGTTGTTCGCAGAGTTTCTCATTAAAGGTGTTGGGAAAGAGTTGTGTGAGACTGGACAGTCGCTGGATGAGGTTCAGGTCCAGCTTCCTGTAGTCACCCAGCAACATCAGCAGTGGTCGCATAGCATTGTGGACAATCTCCAGCTCGATGTGCCCACCAGCTATAAACTGTAGACAATATAAACAGTACTATGTCTTTAGATGTGTCTGGTAAATGTTTACACAAAAACCTGAAAACAATGATCATACAAAATTAAATATGACAATGACAGTGTTAATTAAGAAAGTGCCACAAAAAAAATAGTGGAAGCAAAGCATACCTAAATTCAAAACATAGCAAAACATGGTAAAACATAGAAAAACATCAAAAAAAGGCATGTAATCAGATGGTGATTCCTGTCATGAAAGTAGTTTTCTATTTTTGGTTTACAAAAAGTAGTTTTGTGCTTTTTTCAGCAGTTTTTAATGCTGAGAAGCACAACAAATAAAGGGTAAGCATGTTTCAATAATACTGGGTTAATAAAACAGCAGAATTAGGATATAAATACCACCCCTACACCCCACAATCCCAAATATGAGACTGTATAGAACACTACAAGACACAACACGCCCGGACATACCTTCTTCATGCATTCATGGGCCACCTCCTGCAGCTCATTGCAGGTGCTGTTAAGGGCCTTGTATAACACCTGGAAGATCTTCTCTCGTTTGTTGGGGATGTAACAGCATGCAGCAAGGGCACCTGCGCAACACACACACACTTTGTCAGCATCATGGTATTACAACTTACTTAATGAATATAATTGACACATTAAAAACATTATATAAAAAATACAAACTCATTTAAAGGACAGCCCCAATTTCAATAACTTTTGTCTGTCAATAAGTACTAAAGTAAACATTTCGGCAACAGGTATCAAACAGGTTTACAAGAATTGAAGAGTTAACTATTTATCTCTTTTAGTCTCATAGTAAAATAGTATCATTGGAATTAATAATATTGTGAGAATATGTGTTCCAAATGGCAGCAGGATCTTAAAATGTGAAGTTTTTGTTTTCAATGGTTCTCATTTTCTATCTGCCACCTTACCACACTGACTGTTTTAAACATCAATTTTAACAAGGTTCAAATGAAAAGCATTTAAAAATAAACATCACATTTTTTTGAAGGGAGACCTGGTGTAATCGATCTTGTATCATACATAACTCTACATAACTTACGCAGAGCACTCTTTCTCAGTGGCAGAAGATTGGTCACAGATTTGTAGCAGGGAAGTTTCTGAAGGACAGAGTCTTCAGCATCACACAGGTTCTGGAGCTGTTAAAAAAAAAGAAAGTCAAAATTGAACATATCTTTTGTTGTGATATTGGTAAATAGCAATCTTACAGACAATTAGTTACAATCCCTGTTGTCCTTACAACTTGTAATACTGTCATATTACCAATTATTATTAAACATTATGTTGTCAGTGCCATGTGGGATTTTCCTTTATTTCTGCATAATTAGATCAACATGTTCAGTATAACCATCATAGATTTTGATATCTTTGCTTGTATCATTACAATATCACATATCATTACCACCATCATCACCACCCTTATCACTACCATCTTTACCACCATTATCACTACCATCATCAGCACCATTATCACTACCATTACCACCATCATCACCATCATCATCACCACAATCAGCACCACCAATTACTCACCTCAGTAAAGTAGACGCTGTGTTCACCGATACTAAGGTCAATTGTGAACAGCCGGGGATTCAGAGTAGTGCAAAACGTATTTCCATCCTGTTGGAACAAACAGGAAAAACAATTACTACACAAAATAAAATTAACACTGAGTGAATTATAACAAAATAAGCTCAAGAGAAGTAATCAGATACTATATCATAATTAAGGTGGTATCCAGCAGTCAGCCTGTTCCAAAACATGTAACATCTTACCCTGTTCTGGGGAAGTGTTGCTTAAACTTGTATTTTAGATTAGGTAAAGGCTGTTTTGTAATAACCTCAATTGTAATACAGTACAAATCATACAATACATTGCTTTAAATGTCCATTATTTCCAAATCTATAAAAAGCAATACTGTGATTTCCAGTAAAAATAGATGGTCATATGGTTGCCTAAGTTTATAAATAGCTAACTGAGCAGCATTGCTCAGATGAGTAATGTAATCAATAGTACGGTATTATACTTGACTATTCACATATATGTACTTTACTTGTAAGGTAACACTAATTTATTTAATAGGATAAGAGAAAACAAATAGGTCCAACTTTCACATACCACATTTAGGAAAATTATTCTGATTTTGAGTAATTTAAAAATGGAAAAAAGAAAAGGTTTTATAATGAGTTATTTGTGAACAACGTAATTAAGGAAACTATTCAGACATCAAGAGATTTATATAATGGGATACAGTATTCAAAAACTAAGTATATTGTAACATTGGAATTTATAAAAATCCAGCAATTGACAGTCAGATCTTATCAGCACAAACTCATGATGTCTCAACTCTACCACATGTGGGAGGAGACACTCAATGTAAAGGTTTCCATCATTCTGTCAAACAGAACTCTTACAAAATAAAGTACTGTTATAAGAAGATGACACTGACATTTGGCAGCTACATATTCAGGACAATCCTGAAATACTACCATGCTTATGTAATGATCTGCTCAGCACAACTTACACCCATGAGTCTATAATTAACCTTTAATAACCAATGATAAACACCAAATTCAATACACTTTAAAACACAAGCCTTTTCTAAAGAAATTCACAAATACTTAACAACGCCAAAATTAATAATGATTTTTTTAAATGCTTTTAGATATATGAAGAAATAAAAAAAAAAAACACCAAAAGACTAATATGCAGAATCTAGAAAAATATATTTAATTTTTATTTGACTTCATTCACCCTTCTTACATACAACCCTACCCACCATAAGGCCAATCTGTGCATTGGCTGGCTGATGTCTCAGCAGGTGTTTCCTGGGCGGGATCATGTCCTGGAGAACCTCCTTGTGAGGCTCCATGATTGCTGTGACAGTCCGACCTGTCACTTCAGACAGCGTCTCCAGGGACTTCATCGCCTAGTAACCAAGGGTCAAAAAAGGTCATGAGTTTTCTACATTTGCATTGCAATCAGAGATCAAAGGTCATTAGTCTTCTTAACTTAATGAACATCTTAACACTGTCACTGCTTTACCAACAGTCAGCAATGTGAACTTATAATGCATCATGTTATTTACCATAATTGTGTAAAGAATTGCAGCCTCAGTGATTAGTGACTAAGGAAGTTTATTGGGTTTATCGTCCCACTAACAGTATTTCAGTTAACTGGAGACGGTTACTAAGGAAGTAGAGTAGTATACCTCAAGTTGTATAGTAAGAGACATCAGCAAAAAATGCAAGAGAACAAATTACTTTCACTCATACGTCATTAAACTACCCTGTGTCCTCTATTACCTGTTCTCTGACAGTGATGTTGGGTGAGGTAACTTGGCGAACCAGCTCGTATGTAACATCATGGAATGATTTCTTCTGGATCTGAACCAGATCTTCTGTGGCAACCTCACCTTCCAGTTGCTTGGCACACATTGTCAGCATCTTCTCCAGGTTGGACTTGGCTAAATCTACAGCTCCATTGGAGACCTCGCCTGAAGCATTGTTGTGAGCCAACATAAAAAGTCTCAGAAAAATCTGTCTATGATATGTTAATATGGATATTGTAATTAACTTGAAAAAAAAAATCAGTCCAATGAACATCAATAGGTTATATCTAAATATATATATTTTCTTAAAAACTGTGTACACCTTGAAATTGTGTCAGACATATGGGATTTTCAGCTGTAACAACTAGTTACAGGGTAATGAAATGAACGTTAACCACCTCTGTCTTTTGTTTAGGCTTGATTTACTAAAAGCAAAATCCATACACAAAACTTTATAAAAGTGAAAGATAAATATGAACACATCAACATTATGTTATGTTATGGGTCAGTTAGAGAACATTAGTGGAGGTCTATATGTCCAGGGTACCAACCTGTGAGATCCATCATGACAAAGAGCAGGGCCTTCAGGAATATGAACTGATGTTCCAAAACCCAGCGCAGGGACATCCTCTCATACATGAACTTGATAGCCAAGCAACTGTCAACAGATGGTTTAGCATGAAACAATATATTTATCAAATGCATTAACATATTCTATGGGAACATGTCATAAAAGATATGATTTAATTTTGAATACAGTTATTGAGCTGAAGGTATTTGATGAGAGTATGTAAGGGTTTATGAACCCGGACTGGGCTTTTGCTGGGCTATCTACACATTACAACAGTGAATCACCACTGTGTTGTATGGCTGGAAAAATTTTAAGTTTTAACAACAAAATTTATATCCTTAAGTTTATTAAGTCTATTTATTAAAGAATAATGAAATAAAATATTAACTGTTAATGTAGGCAAACCAAAATTGACTGCCTTGCTGCATACTGACCTTTACTACAGATAAAACATGTAAAATAAGTGACAACACATACCCTCCAAACTTTGCATACCAGGCCCTATCATAACACAGGGAGCACATCTTTTCCACCAGATACTCAAACAATGGCAGCTGGCATGCCTGGGGAGAACCAAGGGCAAGTGATTAAAGACAGTTTTCAACATAGCATAAATATTAAGTGTATACATTAGTAAAGGCTAGTCTGATTACATTTTCAAATGTTTTCACAATAAAGAAAACAATAGTCATCACCAGAACTTGACTTATATAAGGACTTAAAAGTAGAACTTTTAATTTTAATAAGTACTTTTCCACTGACATTCTGTTAAGTTGAATTCAAGATCATTTAGAGGTTGTTTTCTTAATGGTAGATTCTAATCTATCTGTTTCTTTCAGAACCACAAAAGTTACCCTTATATAATAAATAATTAATTTCATACCTAATCATATATTACCACTAATACCGGTATTTAAGTTTAAGAAATCTATTCCAAGGCAAAAGATAATGCACGGCCAGAGATTTCAACTCTATCTACAATCTCTTTCAAACCAACTAACATGTAATTTCCTTTACAAATACTAGTAACAGATATTCCAGCCTACCCTTTCCTTTGAGCCGAGGATAGTTGTTGCTATATCCAGGATGAGCACCAGGGCCAGGTTTCCTGGCTTACAGAGTTCCTTCTCCTCATGGCCCATGATGACTGCCAGGGCATCAATAAGAATCAGGGTATCCATGCCGTGCAGCTTAGTCTGTCGGTCCCCCACAGGGAACGGCCCACACTGCTGTGAGATGGCGATCATTGTGTAGTGACGCACCATACAGCCCATAAACCGCAGGGCTGTTTGACGCAGGTCTTTGATGGCAGCAGCCACTGGGGAAGGGGGAATAGTGAAAACACTAAATTAAGATGTGTTGAGAGTAGAAACCAAAGAAAATGTTACCGTAAGAAATATATATACCAACAGTAAAAACTTACTCGAGTATTTGTTTGCATAGAAGCACCACCAAGCTGTTTATGCTTACGATAAAAAAAAAGAGAAGACAATCCCAAGCCTTTGTGTGAGTACAAACACCAACATAATGCAATTCATGCTCTTTTAAAAAGCTTCCACACTAGAAAATTTGTATTGACCAAACAAAACTTATGCTATTCTTAAAATGAGAAATCTTCCCACTTTCCTGCCATTTCACTGTGATTAACCATATTTTGGATGAAAAGATGGATGGGTGAATAGAAAAAAATGACCCATAAAGTCCCCACTAACAAAAGTTTGAGGATAAAGAATGTATGCAAACCGCAAACCAGAACAAAAAATGCAATGAGAGAATACATATCTTACCAAACATGCCAGTGAGTGCCTGCTCATGGACCTTTCTGGAATGGGAGTCTGGGTTCTTGTAGAGTTGATTGGTGGACTGGGGAATCTCCTTCTCTGTGAAGCTGTATAGGAAAACAGTACAGCACTCTTTGTTTCATCACTAGCTAATTTATATCAGGTTTTAAGATCATCACTGATTGTTGGCATCATTGCTTTTGGTATTACAAATGGAAGACTAGATTTAATAAAAATCTGATTTGTAACTTTGCCTTTTGCAAGAAAATGTTAATGGACAGAGGTATAGATGATCAATTAATGGCTCTGACAGACATAATGTCAGACAGATGACCACAAAAAAATACAAACTTTGGGTGTATGAAACGGAATGGCTACCCATACCTTGGATGATTGAAGAGATTGTCAAGAGTTGCCTTGTCATCCTCCCTGTTCATGACAGAGACAAGGAAACACTTGATGAGTTCCCACGCCTGGCGCCTGTAGTAAGCGTCTGTCGTGCTGCACTTGAGGGTAGTTAAAGCATAGTCTATAGCCTTCTCCACTGGTAATGAGACAGGCATCTTGCAGTCTTGGAACAGGATCGAGATACATGGGCCAACTGTCTCCTTGTCATTGTACTGCAGCTGGAAACAACAGAAGCATTGACATTAAGAGTTGTGTATAAATGAAAAGCAAGTTTTGCTTTTATACAATTATAAATCCTTGTCATATAACAGTTGGAAAAACAACGGGATAGAGTTGTCAACGAATCACAAAGATTGTTTTTTATAGAAACTTAATTACATATGGTGTTGTCCTGTCCTTATCATGCAACTGTAAAAACAATAGATGTTGGATGCAATGAAAAAATGATATAGAATAAGCTTAATTATTTATGACTTTGTTCTAGTTTGAAAAGCATAATGAAATATAATACACACCATCTGGGGTTCTCGTAGCATCTTGCGGTTTCCACCCCCAAACTTGCCAAGTACTCTAAATGCTACATGTGCAGTGTTATCCATGGGGTTACGTAATGTGCGCCACAGTGCCTGCATCAGCTCGGCACGCACCGGTTGAATATGGTCATAAAGGAAGTCAGGCTGTAGGTTGTCCACGCACAACTCCAGTGTGCGCAATCCCTGCAGGGGGATATAATCACAATTATCTGTTAACTTTGACCTTCAACCAATAATTAGTTATCCAGAAACTGAACATTTACAAATATGCATCAGGAAAAGGGGATAGGAATAAAAAAAAAAGTTGAATGCACATTAGGCCATGAAATGAACATAATAAAGCCTAGGTTACATCTGACAAACAATAAATCTGTAGGTATGTGTTTCAAAAGTTTAGGTGACAATCCATACAACTACTGTATTGATTTTAGATAATGAAAGCAATCTTTCATAAAGAAAGCACCACTTGAAGGCATGGTAACACTTATCTCAGGACATTACACATCAGTTGTACATACAGCATCCTGACCTACCTGGCTGACAAGTGTCTGTGACCCATTCAAGGCAGATACAAGAGGGTCCATTAACATGGGGAGGTAGGGCAGGAGGGAACTTAGTCGGACAGGCACCGTGAGGCAGAGTTCAACAAACAGATCCTTCATATGCTGACGATGGAGACCACTCTGTAAGCTGTTCAAGCCTGAAACAACAACAGCAGTATCTGTCAAAAGTGCTTCATTTGGTGATTGTCAAGGCTGATGAAAAATATCAGTATCTGTCTTAATTTTATAGTTCTGAAGCAATTTTCTTGTTAATTGTTCAATTTGTTGCAGAAAGAAAATTTATCTGTCACCAATAACCCATGACAGTATCAGTCCTCAGTTTATTCATTAACATTTACACTGCACAAGGATTGTTTTGGTTTAATTTTTGTTATACTTGGCTTAATGTTAATTCCTTGTTTGTTTCGAATACAGATATATTTGACAAAGTAATTGCATGCCCATATTGTTATTGTTCATACAACTTTTGTTGTATCCATGCTCTAGAAGTAATACTTGGACAAAACCTCTCCTTTCAAAGGTTACATGTCACAGTGATATTGCTTTGTGCTTTATTAATATTTCTTACAAGATAATTTTCAATCTAAATTTGAACTCTTGTACATTCTTGTACACAAATCTAACATATGCATTTTTTTCTATATCAGGCAAAAAGAAGTTAATGACAATAAATGATATCTTGTCCATATGCAAAGTAAACATAAAATGAATAGCAAAGTGATTTATTTCTTTTTACTAATATGTGCTTAATAATGACAAATATCTTACCTTGCAGCAGATTTGGGAGCAAAGGCAAGAACTCCTGGTAGAGCAGGTCATGGCTCCCCCCACCAATGGAACGGAACAAGGCACGAAGCAACAGAAAGTAGTTAAATGGTTCCTTGGCACTCATGGCCAACTCCATAGACCGATTGACAATGGTGTGGAGATGTGGCTGTAACACGGGGCAAAAAAGGTTAACTTACGTGTTGTTTTGTGTATTTATGCATTAAAAAGACTCCATACTTGATCAGATTTGGTCATTGTTTACCTGTAATAAGAGTTTTGTTTTTGAAATTCAAAAAAGGCAAGAAAAGCTTAATTATATGTCTGTAAAAAAATACCAAATATTGGAAGATCTCACATGTTCCAATTGGAACCTGAACCCACAGGTTGAGAAGCTGAAGTGTAGACAGGTTACAAGCATCCCTTTATATAATGATGCTATCAAAAAAAAAAGGGCTCTTGAAATTTGAAGGTTTATGTTTTATGTTTTTGTAAACAAAAATGTCCTTGATTAATTATGTCAGTAATACCCCAAGATAACAGCATACAGCAAACAAAGAAAAGGATAGTAGTCTTGATTAAGTTTGAAACAAATTCTTTTTTGGAAAAAAAACACAATATATATCAGGGGTCAACAATTCCACTCGTTCCGCATGTATTTATGACCAGATATTTAGCAGGACAAGAAAGTTTTTAAATTAGGTCATCCTGCAGGAATAGTAGATTTTTCAGGGGGAAATTGGAAAACTTTAATATCACATTGCAGTTTGTCCATGGTAGAAAATGTGTTTAATTTATCACTGAGTTCAGTGTAAACTGAAACAGGAAATGCAACCGATCAGCTAAAACACGGCATTTTATCGGAATATCCCGGCACTTATGTCTGGTATCACTAAACTGGGATCATTTATTGTTCAAGGATGAATTGCACGGCACTTGTTGTTGAGTTTTCAACAAAAATGGATATATCTAAGGCATTTCGAATTTAAAATAAAACTGATTTAAACTAAATACAAGACATATCTTTAAATAGTTTTCAGGATATAAAAATCGTACATATGTCTATCAATTAAAAATAAATTAAATCAACGATAAAAGTATAAAAGTTTAACCCAAGTGATATGGTCAATTATTAAGATAAAATGTTTGTCGAATTAATAAACTTTATTCTGTTTCACTTTGATACTGCCCGGCAACATGAATTAGCAAAAATAAAACCATGTCTAGGCACCGGTGAATAACGATGCGTTGGTTGTGTGCAAATAATAAATTATTGGGTTGATTCCATGTCCACTATCTATTAAAAGTCACGTAAACCAGTCTAAAGTGCCTAATTCGCCATCGTTTCATCTGTTTTCCATTTCGCTACCATAAAGCAAACGGATATACAAAAAAGACTGAGAAATGGTAAAGTGTACTTTACATGATGTTGTTTACTGTTTATGTTAGAAAATTTTATAAAATAAACCATATTGACTTATCTTATTATTATAATGTTACTCTAATATTTATACCAAATAAATTAAAGGTCGAGTAATATTATTGCAGGAAAAGTAACTTTCATAGGTCCCTTATTCTGCAGGACTAATTACATAATTTTTTGACCCCTGGGTATTTAAATATTTTGTTTAAAAGAACAATCGGAATGTCTATATTTATCCACATGGCTTAATAACTGATAATTACGAATACACAAATAAAGAAAAAAAAGTACCTTCAGCATCTGTTCATTTTCTGCAGCAAACAGTGACACAGATCCAAAGACCAGCTTGAACAATTTAAGGTACAGATTGCTGCGCTCAATGTTGCCTATAATATCAAAGATATGTTGAGAAAATATTAAACTCACCTGTCACTTTGCATCAAATCATATAACTCAGTTATACTCTCCATAAATTAAAACAGTTAACTATTTGAAATTGTCACATGTCATTTCATTTCACTTCACAAATATTAATGAATGATGAAGTTTTTCCAATAAACTAAGAACAAGTGTGCTGTTTTTCAATACTGTAATGTCTTATTGTTAAGACATGATTTTATGCCCCAAATTATGTTAAAAAAGTGGGGTGTGTAAAGTTTTCACCCTTTTTTTCTACTAAAACTGACCCTTAGACTAAACTGACTGCCAAGACTATCACCGATAGTATCAGCCATACACTGTATTGTGCTATTTTAAGGGAAAATTTACATTGTTTTTACATAAAATTTGACATTTATTGAAAAAGAGGGACATTTACATTTGTTTCTTAAGAAAAAAACACAATATGTTATAAATTTTTACATAAATACCACTTAATTCCAACAAAATCAGAGTTTCAAAAAGCCGGAAATGGCTATTGATTTTTAGTGAAATGTGAATAGTCATTGACGACGCTGTTATTATCATCAGCTAAGTAATTTGGTATCATTCAATAGATAAATTTTGATGAAAAAATTGGTTTTATTTTAAATGTTAACTATGAATAAATTTTAAATTAAAATTAAAAACTCACTTAACAACAATTAAATGTGCGTTGGCAATTTGTGCAGACAAGTTTTCACACACCTCTTTTGACGTTAATAGATTGTCCATCATCGGGTAAGTAATTACACAAGTGCATAGAAATAATTGTTTGTAAGCGGTCACTTCAATACCCTGGTGTGAAAATAAAATAACTACATAAAGCCTTTAGTTGTTATTTAAATTGCCATTTTTGTGTTTGTCCCATGTGTCAAGAACTTATTATAGGCCAAGAACTTTATTGATTTTTGACATGCTGCCGCGCGAAACAGGATGTTCTCTTATCTCTCAATTGTGTAGGGCTGGCATAGCTGCGAGAACATCCTGTCTGGCGTGTAAATGATATACTGGGGAAGAGTGTCATAACTTAACACAATACACACAGTCTTAATAGGCGAAAAATTGCAATGTATTATTCAAGCCACTTAGAGAATGATAAGCACTCAGCACAAAAAACGATTTACAGAACAATTGGAACATGTTCCTTCGAGGCAAAATGAGTGATTTGGCAACGCGGGAATTGCTTCAATGGTGGTCGGCTGGTTAAGTCAATATGTTATGCATCTTGTCTTTGAGAATTTTTTTTTTTCCTTGACTCTAGACCTCGAAGAGGGGTTGCGTCTTATTTTTGTGTGTGTTTTATCAATAAGAATATGGTAACAGGTCTTGAAAGCTAGCTCATTTGTTTGACGCCTTATTGGCTGAATACCTAAATGATTTAAATTTTATCTTTCGAGAAATTATCTCTTTAAGATACAGTAAAATACTATCAATAATATAAGCTAAAGAAACAGGTGTAAACTCACATCCCATTTCTTCCAATCTTGCCAGCAGATACTCCACAAGGATGGTAGCAAATGTTGCCGAGGTGGTGGGGTTGGCCAGGAAAGTGTTAGCAACAATCTGGAGGGCATAGTTGTTATGGATACGATTCACCATGAACTCAATTGTGGTTGAGAATATCTCCTTAAAGGTGAAGGGACTCATCATGGTGAACTGGAATATAAAAATGGACATAATAAATCAAGCTGGATCATAAAAAATATGAAGCTTTCTAAAGCATAGAACATTAAGTCTTTACATGCTACATGTAATATTAAACTATGCTTGTTAATTTTAGCTTACCACTTCATACAATGGTAATAAGACTCTGCAGGAACAGGATCTACACTATCTACCTAAGCCTGATCAACTTATGCTCAGCTGGCTAAGAGAGTTGAATCAAATAAAAATGTGGCAACAGATTGCAGTGATGAGGCCAACAGGCCTGTAACATGTTTTGAGCAGAGTGAAATGTTGGAAGTTTATGTTAAATGAACAAGACAAACCTTCACTTACCACTCCTGCAAAATGTTCCAATACCTCTTTCTCTTCCTTTGTTCTCACTGTTTGGACCCTGAAATGACAAGACAATAGTGTGTTAAGACACAATTACCCTTAATATACATGGACTATTAACTGATATGAGTGGGTAGAAGCAAAACTGAGGTAACTAACACATCGGTAAGTCTGTTTTTAGTCTTTCCTTTACCAGATGATTGTCTGAGATTTTAGCGTTTTCTTTTTACAAAGTAATGGACTCACTACTGATGACATTGCATTGTTAACAGCCTTGCATGAATCACAATAGGCAGAAAGTAAGGAGTTATAAGCAATGGAGATCCTCAGTACACAAGAGTTTCCAAGAAAAACGACTCTGATCAGATTGTTTTATTAAAAATATGTTGTAAAGTCTCCATAATTCTTCTACTCCAGCTGCCCACAATATGTCAGTACACATGCATGGACTTCATAATTCCTCTACTCCAGCTGCCCACAATATGTCAGTACACATGCATGGACTTCATAATTCCTCTACTCCAGCTGCCCACAATATGTCAGTACACATGCATGGAGTCACCTAGCACTTACACTGCAGGTCGGACCATGGCTTGGCCATTGGGTGATACATTAATAGTGTAGATATCCAGGGCCTGCAGGGCATACTTGACTAGTCGCACATACACCAGCGTCTCCTTTGGCAGAAACTGCTTATTCTGAACTAGGCTTGTGTCTGTAAAATGGATAAATATAGACATAACAATAGGTCCATTGAAAATCATTACCAAAATCATTACTGCTGAAGAAGAACACTATTTTTATAAAAGAGAAAGGTAATGAAGGGACATTAAACTAGAGCAAATAAAGTGCGGACTTCAGTGACTAAATACTGGGTTCAGATGAAATGATACAGCAATCATTAACACTCTGTCCATATACTGACTTAACCAGAAGGGATGTTGTAAATGCTAGAGTACTGTGAAGACAGTTGCAGGCGAGTAAAGCAACACCTACCTGTACCAGCAGCCTTGCAGGACACGATGCCCCATGTGATGGTCTTTACTCCACAGACAAGGGTCTTAACCAGCGTGCGGCAATCCACCACCGAGTAAGTGTTGTACTGGCTGGGCGTCACTCCAAACCGGTTCTGGGCCTGGACAGAAAAAACAAAACAGAATGAATATTAAAGTGTTAAGAAAGGATTTGTGAAAAACCAGTTTCAAAGAAGAACAAATTTAAAATATGAAAACCCATATTAAAATCATTGTGATGTATAAGGTAGGCTGTTCCAGAATAAAATGAATAAACAACAACAACCCTCATGAACTGTCAGACCTTTGACCAAGGGTACGAAATAGGATAGTAAGTGAGTGAGAACATACTCATGTTGCTCATTTATACTGCAAAGTGCATTTGCCAACTTTTAAATACAGGAATACAAATTTATAAAAAAATTTCCACCCAACAGAATATGAACATGTAAATAATAATTATAGTACATAATCTAAGTAACATAACATAAAGGAAAGACAATATTGCTCTGTTTTTAATTAAGCTTCCACTTATAACAATGTGTTCACTGTAATATCTGCTTGTATGACTTTTAAACAAGATCTTCTGGCATAAACATGCCCACCTTCTCCTCTTTATTGTTGCTTGCTGTGTCCTTAATCTCTGCACCCAGTGGCAACTTGCTCTCAGTAGTCGGCGTCTCTGGCAGACTGGTGGTACCAGACATGGAGGGTACAGTGGGCGTCATGGCAGTGGGCGTCTTCACATCCGCTAATTTGGTAATACTGTTACTGCCTGTTGGGGAGGTGCTGATAGCACTATCACTCCCAGGCTGGTTTGGCTGCTTCTGACTAATATTTGGACAGTGATTATAAATAGTACAGAATACCTGATAATTAAAGTAAACGCTTATTTTATTTTAGACAACGATTTTCACTAAAAAGTGTACAAAAAGGAATCAAAGGCTGACTTATTGACAATGGCAGGTATTTTGCCAGAACAGACTATGTATAGCAAACAAAAGGTGTAATGGAATCAAAGGCTGACTCATTGACCATGACTTTTTGCCAGTGCAGTCTGCAGAAAGAATATGACGTGACCATGCAAGTTAAATAATTAGAAATAAGCCACATAGGGTGAGATTTACTGAATTTAGCAGATATTGAAGCACATTTTACTATCTAGTTGATCAATAGTGGATGCTGTGACCTGCTGAAAATTCTGTGCTAAAAATTCTGTTCAATTTATGGTGTCCAAGTGTAGACCTTCTAGTGACCTGCTGCCTAGCCCAGATCCTGGGACACCTGCTATAACAAACTATACCCCGGATCAGACAGACAACATAATTGATATAACCTTCTGTTACATTTATAAACATCTTTAAATAGAATTTATATAAAAAAATAATATGAAAATAAATAAACAATACAAAAGCTTACCATTTTGCCAGGATCTGAGGAAGCTGGTTCTTTGCAATGGTTTTAAATTTGAGCACAAACACTTCAAGGAGACGCATAAGTAATTCTCTACCCTGAAAATAGAACATAACCAATTAGACAGCGGAAAGAAAGATAATTTGTTTTAATGTTACATTAGGAATTACGTAAGTATCAGTGTACCATAACAAGTGATAATAACACACCACCTTGTTTAGCCAATATTCAACATTAATTCAACATTCTAGACCAGTTATACTAACATGCATGTTCAAGGCCATACATAGGTTGATTATCTAAAAGGAGAATCTTTGAAGCATCTTACAAAATTGAAGCACCCTAAATTGGTAATTTGGTACCACACCTAGGATTATTAAAATCATATTCAAAATATTTTGCAATTATATGTTTCACTATTTCACTTGTCTATTACAGATGTATATAGGTTTCTAAACTATTACACCTAGCAGTTATTTCATTTATAAAATCTTTTTACATTTGATTTTTTTTTCACACTCAAAACTTATTATCCCAATTAATTTCAGAAGTAATAAGATAAATAAAAATCCAAAATATTACCATACCTTCCATTAAATTTGATAGTGTAAGCAAGAAGACAGTTCTCTACCAGAAAATTAGTTGTGGAGTAAATAACAGATTGCGCATTACTTATTACCAACCCTATTCAAATAAGCAGAAAATGCTAATATTATTGAATTAAAAAGATATCTGCTTACGTTTCCATTTTCTTGTTCACTTTTCAGACGAATAGGATCCACAAGGTTGAGTAGCAGCTTGCAGCACATAATCTGTATGCTACTTGGTAGGGATTCATCATGGACATTCTTAGAGAACAGGTTCACAGCCATGGACAGTTCAGTCATTGGCAGAGCAGTCCGTACATGGTGTACCAGGTCAGCTAAAGCACTGTAGGCGAGTGGTCTGTAAAAAAAACATAGATAACAATATTTGAATGTAAAGCACTAATAAAGTGACACAAATTTTAGTTAAGCAACACTCTTTCAACCATGGGTTACAAAATGCTAATAGGTACAAAACCAAGTTGTTAGTAATTAATGTTTTTATTGTGGTGCGGTACTTTTAACCTTTAGGGGAAAAAGGTGTGTCTGCAAAAGCGGGCCTTTTGAGAGGGAAAATTTGTGTTGTTGGGGGAAGTGTTTTGATATTTGTGCATCTCCTTATTATTTTTGTATACTAGGTCTGACACGCTAACCTACATGTACACTGTTACTTGTTATTTATTTGTTTTATATACCTGTGTTAAAATAAAACAAAGAAAAATGTTCAAAACCTTTTTTTTATAATATGGAGATGATTAAAGGCTAAGTACTTCTTCTGAGGGGAATAGGGCTGACTTTGGCAAAAAATTGGCATAAAAACACTGTACTGAAATATTTGTCTAATTGATATTATCTCCAGGCTATGACACAATGACAGACCTGAAATTGTTGTCTAATTGTATTGATGTTATTTCTAGCTCATGGCACAAAAATTCTCTATATACTTACCTAAGAGACTCATGTGTTGTCCAGCCATTGCCAATCATGATATTCTCATCCAACAGTTTGTCTATCACGCTAACAAAATCTGCAACACATTTGAGCAAATGACATCATCTCCTTCATAGTAGGCATTGTCAAAGTGCACTTGATCAGACTTTGCCAAATAGTGTAGAAACAGAACAGTCAGCTACCATTCGGAGCAGTCAGATCAGGATCTACTTTATGTACTGCCGAGTCCAACTCTCTAAGAACATGTCTTGTTATAAGCCAACAACTAAAATTATGAAGAATTAAAGCAAACTTTGGTTTTAAAAGAATATAATAATCTCAGGAAAATTACCACCCTTATACACAATTGTTTATCATTTTATCTTAATATGTTTGCACATTATAATAATACACACTTTAACAGCTTGTAAGTATGAACATGTTAATGAAAGGTTTGCATTTGTTACATTTATACAATCTTATTAACTATTTGCTGTACTGAAATTCACTCTGGGACAAAAAGTTTACACAGCAAAACAGAGATTATACGGCAACTTAGAGATTTGTATAACCTTAAACAGACAATAAATGAGATCATACTGTTTCGCAGGTCACTCTCAAAGATATGTTTGGCTGCAATGAGCAGTTCCTTTCTGAGATGTGCCACCTCCTGTGGACACATGGACAGCAGGCTGAGGTGGCCCTGTACCATCTTCTGGGAGTAGGCTTGGATCTGCTCCTGTTATAGGGTGGAAAAAACATGGTAAACTGTATATTTTGCATCAATTCCTTTTGGCTTGAATTATTTTGTGTGTTATATATTGTAAAACAATAAAAAAAAGTAACTTCTGATCATCTTTTCAGAGTGGCCTGGGTCTGATAATGGGGTAGGCAACATCATACTTAATCTTAAATTACTAAAATTAAGTCAACATAAAATAAAACACCAATATATCATAGTCCATTTAAATTCATAACAATTTCAGTCTGGTAATGTATAGAAATGTGGTGAATACAATCTTTATTTCTGAACTGAAATATACCTTTTTTATTCTATATTCTATAACTATGCTAATAAATTAATAAATATAAAAGAGGGTAACATACCTGAAAGTATTTAACAATATATGCAAGAAATGTCAAGGTTTTGATCTGGGCAGCAACAAAGTCCACAAACACCTCCTTATTGAAGGATTGGTGTGCTCTGGAATAAATGGCAACAAAAAAATAAAAAATAAAACACAAACTTATTAATGACAATATTTTCCTTTACAATGCTTTTTAACATTAAATCTTTTAACTTACTAACATATCTGTTCTAGTTTTTTTTATAAATAAATTGAGTAAATGCAATTTAATATCACTTATAACTTTAAACAATGCTCTGCAGCAGTGTTTTTGAAAATAGAAGGAAACCGTAGAAAAGTCGGAAAAACTAGCAACATTGGGGCAAATCTTTTGAGTTATTTATGTAAAAACTATAATCTTTGATGTGTATTCTTTTCAGTCTATACATAAAGGCAAAAGGAGTGTTAGCTTGTCTTCAGCATGAAGGTCTCAAAAAACACTTTAAGAAACATAATTGACATTTTTATCATTATTTCATTATTTCATGGATAAAAAACCACTTGGAATATTGGGAGTGTAAAGCAAAACTAGGAAAAAATTGAAACACTTTTATAAATAAGGAAAAACTAGTAATGTTGAAGAGTCTGCTTTACAGATTCCATGTATACTGTAAATAATTAAAAGGAAATCAAATTGTATGCACAGTGATCAGAAGAATACCTGTGTTGTGGGAGAGGCTGAAGGGTGATGGTATCCATAATGAGGGGGATGAAGTTGGCCACCTCCTGGTGCACACTGGGTTTGTAAAGGTTGTACATCAGAACCACAATGATAGGCAGCTCTGCCAGCACCTTCAGTGATAGCACACCTTTTGGAATAATGTTGTACTGAAAATAGATACCCAAAAGGAATGGGGATAATGTGTTTAAAGTGTAATAATATTCAAGTTAAATGGAAACATTTACATGTTATCTTGTACTATGAATATTTGTATGCTTGACTTTTTGGCAAACATATTTTTGTTTTCAGTTCTCAGTTCTATGTGGATGAATGGTGACTAAATAAATTATCAATATAACATAATTAACAAAACATTCACCAATTAACAAATAAAAAATGCATCACACCTTAATACACCAAGAAGATGCTAGAAGAATAAGAAGTAAAGACATCTTCTTACTGAGACTGTCTGGTTATCAGCGTTTTTCTTATCTGTCATGATGGTTGTCACGGTGAATGTCTCCTGAAGCAATGCACTGACGTTAACCTCAGCAATGTCCTTGACCTTGATCTGGGAACGAGGCTCAAAGATCTTGTTTAGGTGTCCAGGCAGATTGGTAAAGATCTGTGTAACAAACTTGAGGAAATCCTGGATCTGAAAACCATATGGGAAGACATTTTGATCATATCTTTTGACTTGAAGTTTTAAATAACTTCCATTACTTGAAAATGTGAGGAAATGTTGTATTTTGGACAAAAATATATTTTAGAAATGGTCTACAATTAACTGTTGAAAATGTAGTGTTGGTGATTTGATTTGCTTATTCTGACAGTCTAGTTATTCTAACAAAATGCAAATGCTTTTAATTTGCATGTATGTAAAAAGACATTCCATAATCAAATATTCAATGTGGGTTAACAAATGTTAAAAAAAGCAACACAAAGTAGACTCTCTGTATCTATGTCATTTAAAAATAATAAAACAACAATGATGCATTAGGTTGCAATATGTTACTAAGCAATATCAATGTGACTTAACTAATGTAAGACTCAAATATTCCTGAGACTGTAAGTGTTCCTACCTCATCATTCATCTGGGGTCTGTACTGCTTGTGGAGCTCTATAATGATCTTCAGGCACACCAAAACATTCTCTTCATTCTCAATCTGTGGAGGAAACATACACACACTGATTTTGGACGGTCTTATAACTTGTAGTATTTTAACTTTAAAGAGTGCCATTATACTAGCAATGGGCTGGGATGGGTCTGTTGTTTAAAAATTGTTTGAAATTTAAACAGCACTAGGAAAGGGCTAGGCTAGGTTTTAAAATAAAGTTGCACTAGGAAAGTGTGAGGCTCTTAAGTTCTTAACTTAATTTATTTTTAAAATAACTGGATCCAATTAATTATAAATGTGTAAGCATTTTATCCCAAAAACTAGTTTACCCTGATACAAAAGCAAAGAAAAAAGTGATTTTAATTAAATGAAAAAAAGTAAAGATTCAAATGTATTAACTGGTTTTAAACACTCACTCTGATGCCACAAAAGAAACCAACCATCTAAACATACACAGACTAGCATACCTTGATAAGTTTAAACATTAGAGACAGGATCTGTGGCACATATTTCTTCAGATGTTCGTTGCTTGGGATCCTATGGATGATCTCCAACAGCAACTTTCGCAGTTGCTGAAATGAAAAAGAGACTATAAACACAACCCCAACAATGTCTGTTATGTCTACATTTTAATGCTAATTATTCCTTGGCAGGCTTAAACTATGTAGTAACAGTTACAGTTGCGCCAAATTATTGAAATTTATTTCCTTTAATGTTTGCAATGTTTATATCATACAGAGATGGGGTTCTTTCAAAGCAGAAATATCTCTGCATGCAAGCACTGTATTGTATGACATTGTATGCACTGTCATATATACATAAGATATGGTAGATGATGCTAACATAGGAAAACCTCAGTTGGGTACAACAATAATCCTCACATAACCAAGGAAAGCTTTTCCACTGTTACCATTGTTAAACACAGCAAGGAGAGCTGAGACTGGTATTTGAATTTGCAACCATTCTGCTTACCATTGTTAAACACAGCATGGAAAGCTGAGAGTGGTATTTGAATTTGCAACCATTCTGCTTACCATTGTTAAACACAGCATGGAAAGCTGAGAGTGGTATTTGAATTTGTAACCATTCTGCTAACTATTGTTAAACACAGCAAGGAGAGCTGAGACTGGTATTTGAATTTGTAACCATTCTGCTTACCATTGTTAAACACAGCAAGGAGAGCTGAGACTGGTATTTGAATTTGCAACCATTCTGCTTACCATTGTTAAACACAGCAAGGAGAGCTGAGACTGGTATTTGAATTTGTAACCATTCTGCTAACCATTGTTAAACACAGCAAGGAGAGCTGAGACTGGTATTTGAATTTGCAACCATTCTGCTTACCATTGTTAAACACAGCAAGGAGAGCTGAGACTGGTATTTGAATTTGCAACCATTCTGCTTACTATTGTTAAACACAGCAAGGAGAGCTGAGACTGGTATTTGAATTTGCAACCATTCTGCTTACCATTGTTAAACACAGCAAGGAGAGCTGAGACTGGAATTTGAATTTGCAACCATTCTGCTAACCATTGTTAAACACAGCAAGGAGAGCTGAGACTGGAATTTGAATTTGCAACCATTCTGCTTACCATTATTAAACACAGCAAGGAGAGCTGAGACTGGAATTTGAATTTGCAACCATTCTGCTAACCATTGTTAAACACAGCAAGGAGAGCTGAGACTGGAATTTGAATTTGCAACCATTCTGCTTACCATTGTTAAACACAGCAAGGAGAGCTGAGACTGGTATTTGAATTTGCAACCATTCTGCTAACCATTGTTAAACACAGCAAGGAGAGCTAAGACTGGAATTTGAATTTGCAACCATTCTGCTTACCATTGTTAAACACAGCAAGGAGAGCTGAGACTGGAATTTGAATTTGCAACCATTCTGCTAACCATTGTTAAACACAGCAAGGAGAGCTAAGACTGGTATTTGAATTTGCAACCATTCTGCTAACCATTGTTAAACACAGCAAGGAGAGCTGAGACTGGTATTTGAATTTGCAACCATTCTGCTAATGTGCATTATATTCTACTACATTTCTAGAAAGTCAGCTGTATGAAAAATACACATAGGTTAGATTTCTTGGACTATTTGTCTAAAGATGAAATTATTAACCTGTACCTGCATGTTCTGATCTGCAATAAACTGTGGTTCTCCATCGTCCAACAGCTTCATAAACACACGGACTGCATCTGAGAGAAACTGAGGGTACTGAGGGGAGGTCACCACAGTCTGAAGTAAGAAACAGAATAGGTGTCAGGTCTAGATACACAGGGGAGTATTTCTCTGGCTACATACTTTATCTCTCCTCCAAACACCATATTGCAGTTACTAAGTTGAATCATTATGTAACAATTTGTTAATGACTACCACCTAAATTCCGGGGGCTGCTTCATCAAAAGTTTGACCACTGCAGCTTTATGAGCAGTCCTAGGCCCGGCAGACTCTACTCATATATTTCATTATGATTTTCCAGTCCACAGACTTGTATTAAACTGCAGTGATGAATATTTGGTAGTCTTATGACCATAAACAGGTCCTAGGATTTTGGTTGAAACATTACCCAAGTTGGAAATTAAAGGTTATTCTGACAGACAAGATCTGAATGACTTTCTGCGGTCCTTGTCGAATAGGTCCTATACACATATAAGTCATCAATTATCAAACTAACAGAAGGGTCTTAACTATGAAAGTTATTTTTGTTTGCTTCTTAGAGAAATAAAGCAATTTTTTATGCATGGCTGGCAATCTGTTGTCATTAAAATGTTGGCTTTACCCAATGTCTTATTCCCTCAAGTCTTACTGATGCAATGGGCAAAAGCTGTAATACAAAAAACATCAAATGCACTGTGACCAAGAATAAATTCTTAAATCTGCCGACTTCGCAGGTGATTTTAAAAACCTACTTATTAACATTATTACCAAATCCTGTGAGTTTATTGACAGAATGTTTTTGATAAAAAAAAAGAAGTTAATTGAAGAAAGCACAGACAGAATATTATATTCATTTTATTTATGTCTTATAATTCACTTTTAAAAAAAGATGACAATTGTAAAATACAATACTTACCTCAAAATTTTCACTCAAATCTTGTGCTGCCTTCAACTTTTTCTCGGCAACTAAAAACACATCATTAACAACATTTAATATTATTCAATTACTTTGCCTAATGTTTGTTAACTGCAAGATAGAAATATGCATGTTAAGTTTGTAATGCAATGTGCCTTCCAGCAAAAAGAAATTCTCATTTAATCATCAAACAGAGAATGTGGTGGTAAAAGAACTTTCTAGTTTGCAAACACTATTACACATATACAGTGACCAAATAGATATCGAAAAACTTATAATTTAATGCTTTTAATCATATACTCTTACATGAAGCCAGATTTGATCTACATATAAAAGATATCAAGAAATGTTGACAGTATGCACTTACTGCCTGGTGTTGGGTCTGCAATGAGGGCCACATAGCTCTTGAATGTTGTCAGTTGTGTTGTAGCATTGTGCGGGCTAAGGGGAGACGCAAGCATCATCTTCTCTGCAGAAAAAAAGAAGAGTTTTGCTCTCTTTTCAGATTATTCTAATTCCCTCTCTACTTGACAATGAAGAGTAAATTTCTTGTCCAAGAAAAAACATCTTGTGCCAAGTGCAGGAATTGACCCAGGACCATGTCTCCACAATCTGGAATCCCAAATCTTAGTGAATTACTAAGGTTTTCGTCATGATAGGAGTTTGTTGACCTTACATTTGAGAAGAAGAACTTTTTTTCTAATGGTGATACTTGTTGTCATGAGGTTCATGCTTGTAGCATTTTATGTTCTTATAATATAATTCTGATTGTCAACATGTTAATTTGAAAAAAAAACGGAACTTTAATAAAATGGAAAAACGTGTGCTTGATTTTTTCTACAATGATTTTGCATGACTGATAATGTGATTGTTCAAATCTTAAGTGAATAAATTTAAATAACATTTGTACCAGTTTTATGAAATGCTAGAATAATTAAAAATATTATTTGTTTTAAAAAAATTATTGATGATTTGATAGTTACAATTAATATGACTTATTTTTGTTCATTGAATTTGTTTACAATACTTCATACAGCAGTGTTTTTATTTGATCTTATTATGATTGCATATATTAATCAAGGTTCACTTGGTTCTTGCCAAAGACTTATGAACAGCCATGTTGCATAACAAAGCTGGAAGTTCAGTCTATTGCCTGTTGTGTAGACCGATTCTTTTAACACACTTGTAATGGGTGCATTGTACATGTACAATTCAGAAGCTTAGTCTATAAAACCAAGACCTGCATCCACTCTTGCGTTAAGCTTTACTTCCACTTCAATGCCAGTTGCTCGAATGATATTGTGTTTTTTTTTAAAATTGAAAATAATGAAAACAGACCCATTTCTCATCTATAATTAAGAACTTGACTTCAGAATATCCACTCGCTTTTGGGACTACCAACTGCTGATTGAATTTTGTAATGATTAATTTCTTGCAAGTTGCAGTTGTTTGCATAAAAACATAACTTTGATCAGAAAATACCAAGTCCCTGCTGACAAAGTTTATTATGTGCCTTAACTAAATTATCTGATTGAGCATTAACTTCATCATTCATTAAATTGGAGTTGTTAACTTGTCAATCAAGAAACTTATGTTTGTGATACTGCCTTCTTGCAGCGGTAGGCAAAGCACATATTTTGCGTCTCAACCATAATATACGTCTCAACTAATGAACACACAGTATGCATAAAGATTGACAGTGACCTTATTCTAATTAGGAGGAGCGAGAATCTGGATTACAATGGAAAAGCTCCACCTCCACATAAGATATATTTATTTTCACAACATATACATTTTTTTTGTATAGATCCACGGCAAAATCAAAGTGTACGGACACTTCCAGTCTAATTAATTATGCGTTTACCAAGTGAAAAGATGTGTACATGGTTTATACAGATCTGCATTACAGCATAAACAAAATTCCAGACATTTTCCATACTTTTTCCAGACATAAAAAATTTCCATACCTTTCGATGCAAAAAGTTAAAAAATTTACATTTCGTAGCAACATACTTAACACTTCATCAACAATGTTACAGCAGTAAAAACACAATCTGGATCAAAAAGATATTGATGAACCAATATCACAAAATATCTGCCAATGATAAATCTCAGGTTCAGTGACAATATTGCCAGTCATATTACTGGAACATATTTGCTGGTAGAATATCTGGGCCAATTTTCACTACGTAAATCTCTAATAATACATTTATGGCACTAAGTACTTTCACATTTTAAGTCTTCCAAAATAAACTACATTTTATTCCAATTGATTCAACATCGAACGTTTCTCTTTTTAACCCTTTCCTTGATACATACGCTATTTTATGTCTCTACCAAATTATTTGTACATATGCCATTTTACACTATTCCTGTTTGATTCATACAATGGCGATTTTTAGTTCCCCTATCTTTTTCAAAGCTTAAAATGAAGTAAAAGACATTGATTATGTAAATTTTGTCTTCATACACATGTACACAAGACATTTAACATGAAGATTATGAAGCTATTAAATTACTGTCCCCTTTAATCAGTGTCACTGGAAACCAAAAGATGGATATGGATGCCCCTTACCTCTTTGTATTACTAAATCTGAATAATATAATCTACTCATAACAAAATTCAAAATATGAAAAACAAAGCTGTATCCCTAACTGACCTTTAGCGTGTGATTGCAATTTCCTTTACTTTAAACTTTGAAGTGACACATATTAAAGGTCATAAATCACTCAACTGTAGAAATAGGGGTCACCAAATTTGAAAGGAGTGGTATGTCTCAGGAATACTGACATGGGTTTGAAACATTTAGCATCAAATCTTATAGATAATAACAATACTGCATGAAAGCAAGGCAAGATAAATCATGAGTTTAACTAATGTGTACACATTTAATTTCTCCAAAGAAATTTCCACTAACTATGCTGTGTTGAAAAAATGTTAAAGGTGTGAAAGTTAAGTAAGTCATTTGCATAAAAAACTTTGAAATAATTGTATTTTATTTAAAATAAAAATTTTGATAAAAAAAATGTAGCCTTTATGTTGTCTCCCCCCACCATCTGCACCATCATCATCTTCCTCCTGAACACAAGGGTATTAAGCATTTATAATTTTTTATTTGTGGCATTTTAAAGTACTTGTGTGTTATTGTTTTTTGTTTTTAAATTAAAATAACATTCCTAATGAAGATCCAGGGCTTTTTTCAAATAACTTTAAAATTATGCAATTTTACCCAAAAAGTAGCTTTACATCAGGTTTTTTCATTCCCCTTATAAAGGTGGTATCCGACAGTTTAAAATATAATTTTTTTCTCAAACAACCAAATAAGTCGTTGTTACCTGAAAAGGTCACGCAAAATGCTGTTCTTTTATGCCCTAGATCTTTGTGAACAGGCAAGCATTAATCCAATCTCATTAAAATCACATCCTAACTTTTGCTTCATTACTTTCCGCTGGTTAGGATCTGATGACATCGCATTAGGTGTCACCTCAATTTGACCTTTGATTAGCCAATGAAATCGTCGGCTGCAAAATGTTGGGGTATAACTGATCGAAAGGTATGGATGCCGCCGTGTTGAAAGATTAGACGAACTTGTTTCGTAACGAGGTTTCTGATTGGTCAAGTTTGACGTCATCGGCTCATTAATATTTATAACTTAAAGGTCACTTAGAGGCGACCTTTATCGGGATGTTATCAGATCCTAACCAGCAGAAAGTAATGAAGCGAAAGTTAGGATGTGATTTTAATGAGATTGGCATTAATCACCACTCATATTGGTGTTTTCTATCCTAGCCACGCTGCAGAGATAACTTCTTGTAAACTTAGAAACTCATGTGTCCATTTACTTTTGCGGTGACACTATATAGTCATATATTAATTTCTCTTGTCATCACCACTTCCATAACTTCACTCCACACCATTACCAAGCTACTATTCACCATAAAGCCAAAGGATCCAATCCTGAATATAAAACAGCATTTTGCGGGATCTTTACAAGCAAAAATCATTTATTTCAATGCATGAGAGAAAATTGTTTCGTCCAAACTGCCAGCTACCAGCTCTAATAAAGTGTAAAAAACGAGCCTGAACAAGCTGTTACAGCACAATATCCGAAATACATTGAAAAACAACAACTTTGGCAGCAATATGAAATTTAATCAGAATGACAGAATGATTTGTATAAAATCATATTTTGAGATTTTTTTTTATTGTGTGTAATATTTATTTATAATATTACTTAGAACAGAATTATGCAAATAAAATGTTAGGATGATGTGAATATTATCAAAATGCTATAAAATGGAACAAGTGGACAGAACAGAACAGATCTTTACTCTTTTAGGTATACAATGTATACTAGACAGAGACCTATATACAATAAAGAGGAAAAGTAACAAGAGGTTCTGGTGGTTGAGGTGGCGTAGTACAAAAGAGTGAAATTAGAGATGGGAGAGAGAGAGGGAGAAAGAGAGAAAGAAAGACAGAGATAGGAAAAGAATGAGGCAGAGAAGGGAGGAAAGAAGGTATTTACATATATGACACTGCAACATAAAAGTCTAGGAAAAAATATTGTTTCTAATGTAGTGATTTCAAATTACATGTATTTTGTTGTTCCTTGTGCAAAGACATTGCGAACTCATATACAAGTTACAGTGAAACATGATAGCAATTCTAGTAAAATAGTTGAACAACTGTGGGTTAACACAATTGTTTAATTAAAATGTTAATGAAAGTATTTTTCTAGTGTGGAATAATTTTATAAAGTGTTGCTACCACAGTTTGAAACAAATAAAGATCGCACAAGTAACTATGGTTACTGAAAATGGGTAAATAAGTCATAAAACAAAACAACTATTGTTGATTGGTTTTCTCACCTGTTGCGCGATTAAATAATGATTGGTTAAGTTCTTTTTATTGGTTTAATATATGACAGTTTTCTTTGAAAACTCCCATGTTAATTGATTAAAAAAACTCTTTATATTTACATGTTTAAATCTCATTCAAACAAATTAGCAGTACAGTTTTTATGTTTGTAATGAACATACTAACACAGCTTAATATTTTATTGGCACAAACTCATTTGTTTATTGCCATATCATAAGTATCTGATTAATGCTACTGCAACTTCTCTTCATATTTTTTTTATTTACATCCTGAGTTTTTGGAGCAAAGAAAATGAGAAACAACAACAACTCTGTTGTGATGGGTCCGGATGTTAGTATTTTCTAGTTGACCAGTCTAGATTAAATTATCTGTCTCAGGCTGAGGACTTATCCTAATATAAGATCAATTTACCAAGGTGGTCATTTACCGAAGTGACCGGACGGTACCCGCTGACCCTACAAAATGTGTGTGAGCAGGTAATTTCTCTATAGTCAATAAAAATAAAATTTTATGACAGGGCCGACTGAGGGTTCATAGTCCCTCACCTCCACCTGTTAAATCACGGCCTGAATAGAATGTAACATGCTTCGGAAAATTACATGGTACATCCGAAATTACATCAACTTTTAACAACCATTGTTTCGGTATTCACCAACTCGGCTAAAATATACGTTTACTGTAAAAATGGTCAGGTTATTATCCCGCATAGAGTATGCAGAGTTAATAATAATCAAATTTCAATACCTTGGCACTTGTTTTAATCAAGCTTTGGGCTCCATCATTGGAAAAACATGGAAATTATAATCCCAATGGCACGCACAATTTTACCTGAAGAGTTACCGGAGAGCTTCTGTGACGTCATCGAACCCTTCGTAAGAGAGGGTTTGGAATTTTGGGATACCGTATTCGTCCTCGCACGTTTTGTACCTTAATAACATTTTCAAGTGAAGATGCTTTGAAATGGCAGTATCAGTTGATGTAGTTATCAAACTTGGTGGAAGCGCCATTAGCGATAAGGGAACGTTTGAGACTCTAGACCAAGAGTCGCTGGATGAAGCTGCCAAATTGATCAAGAAATGTATCGACCGTCAGCTTATTTGTGTAGTTGTTCATGGGGCAGGGTAAGATTGGTCCTTCTCATTTAAATAACAGTGTCAGTGTCTGATCACAAAGACATATAAGTCTTCGAAATTGATGAACCAATCCCTTATACAAGACATACATCGTTATAATAGTATCTATATATAACTATACATATATAGATATAGTATACATTTAAGGTTTCTACGAGAGGACAGGGGAGTGATTAACGAACAAACTCATAAGAAAATAATGTTGTTTTTATAATAAGCTACCACTCAGTTCCAGTGTTGAATGTGTCAAGATAGACGCATTATAGCTCTACATGATATTATTATAGTCAATAAATATATTTTTCTTATGATTGTAAATTATAAAAATAGATCTGTGCAAAAGAATATTTAAATTTATCCAAATTGATCCAAAGACCTATCCAAAAAAGATATAAAAACCTATATTAATGATAAACCTATTTTCCTTATGTCGTGCAGCAGATATGTTTTGAATTTTTTCTGGCCAGTGTTTTCTGAATTAGTAATGATTCCACATAGTAACGATTCGCCACTGATAAATAATGACTTGCCACACTTGTATAACAATTTGCCACAGATGAATAATGAATAAGAGGACAATATTGTGAATATTTACGATTTTTAATTAAAAAATGAAATAAGTAATCAAAACAATATTGAGACACAAATACTTTTGTCTTCCCAATCAAAAAAGTTATTCCCACTTTCTCAACATGTTGCCATCTTTCTAAGGGAGAGTTATCATCATTAAACGCTTCTATTGTTTGTTGTTTGTCAATTAAGGGACCGACTCCTGTTAATTGTCCCTGAAGACTTCCTTTAATCAGAAACGAATGTTCACAGTTTGTCAATCATGTTTATTTGTGTGTGCATCTATTTTGATGTTTTTCTTTCATTCATGTTTACTTATTTCATTCACAAATTCATATGTTCTTATTATATTGTGATTATATTTAATTCATGTTGTGATGTTTTGTATTTTTTATTATTATTAAACATTGAATTAATAAAAAAAATATTTATTAGAATGACATAGTTATTGTGTAACCCTATACAGAGTAAATATAAAATGAGTGGAACGCAGTAAAATTTAAGTGCCACTTAACAAGTCAATAAGCAAGTATTTTACCTATCAATATCAGTTGTCACACCTTTTGCCTATCATTTTACTACTGTTGCGAAACGTTATTCATCTGTGGCGAATCATTATTCATATGTGGCGAATCGTTATGTGGCAAATCATTATTGTGGTGAATCATTAAAATACCAGCTTTCTGCCCTGGTAGTGTAGTTGGTAGATGACTTGTCTCTGAAACAGGAGGTCATAGGTTCAGATTGCATCCAAGGTACAAGTTATTTTCAGGTTGGTTTACAGACTTGCATAGTGCTCCCGCTGAGAGACTCTTGTGCAGCGGAAGCATCAGATTGCCTGAATATTTAACAAATCCCAGCTGTTACCAGCTGACCCCAGGTGCACCTTCCCACACGTTGTTACATTAAAGTAGGTTGGGGTAACCACCATTAGATTAAGCCAGGTTCTCTGTGTAAAGATTATTGAAGAAATGATTGAAGAAAAAAAATTTTTTATACTGTTTGTCAATTATTTAATTAGATCTTAAAGTGAAAATTTTCTTTTCTACCACTCTTACTGCAGATTATTTCTTTGATTAAGATGCTGTTTACATTAGGTCCATCACCACTATTCTACCACATACTTACTTTAACATAATTCATATAATATAATTGAAACTTTAATTAAATGCCACAAAAGATTAAAATTAAATAGGCAATAAATGGTCAGTCTTATAGAAGTTTGTTAGAATTGTTATTTTTTCAAGTAACTTTGTATCACTTATAAATTTAACAATTAATGATAATTGTTTCTAAACTTGGATAAATGTAAAATATTGCTGTATAATTGCTGCATGTTTATGATCATTGAAGTATCATATTTGCACGCTCCAATGACCAGTCTTGCTGGACTGCAGCTTCCAGATGAGATAAATATGCATAAGATCCATATCTTAAGTAAGCAAGTTTAAGTTCTATAAAGTTTTAAAAGTTTTAATTTAATATTTATTCGTGGAAAAAATGTTTTAATATAAATACAGGTCCTTTGGTCACCACCAAGCCAAACAATACAATGTCAATCGAGGTTGGAAGACAGACAAGACCAAGAAGGATGTAAAAGCTATCAAAAACAACACAGCTTATATCTCTGATGCTACACATCTTGTTGACACCTTTACTTATGCTGGTGCTTCATCTAGTAATCATGGTGATGGATCCAGTAACCATGGAGACACAGAAGGGGCATGTGTCAGTGGTATTGATAAGGGAGATTATTCTGATGTAAGGAAAGGATTCTGTCTCACCAGGCAGTCAGTGACAAAGGTCTAGTAATTTTTTGTGAATTGTAACATTTAATGTGCTGTTGATTTCCCTTTTTATGCACCTGAAGGCGGGCATATAGTAGTCATATCATCTGTCTATCTGTCCGTCTCTCCATCCGTAGGTCTGTTTAATATTTATGTCTGCTCAATAACTCCATCATTCCTGCATGGATTTTAAAATAACTTGGAAAAAATGTCAAACTCATGAAGACAACATGTCACGCTCAAGACCCAAGTCGGTTACTTGTAGGTCAAGGTCACACATTTCAAAAATCATAATCCCTGGTATAGCACTTGTGTTTGTGTCCTCTCATTAACTCTTTCATTTCTGGAGGGATTTTGAAATAAACTGGCAGAAGTGTCAAACACATGAAGACAATATGTCACAGTCAAGATTCAGGTCAGTTACTCGAAGGTCATGGTCACACAGGTCAAATTCATAATCCCTAGAAGTGCGCTGGTGGTGGTGTCAGCTCAATAACTCTGTCATTGCTTGAGGGATTTAAAAATAACTTGGCAGAAATGTCAAACACATTGTCACGCACAAGACCTAGGATGGTAATTCGAAGGTCAAGTTCACACTTACAGGTAAAAGTCATAATACCTGGTTATGCACTGGTGGTTTTGTCTGCTCAGTAACTCTGTCATTTCTGGAGGAATTTTGAAATAACCTGGCAGAAATGTCAAACACATGAAGACCCAGGTTGGTTACTAGAAGGTCAAGGTCAGACTTACAGGTCAAAGCTATAATACCTAGAAGTGCACGGTACCTCTGTCATTTCTTGAGGGATTTTGAAATCACCTGGCAGAAATGTCAAACACATGAAGACCCTGGTCGGTTATTCGAAGGTTAATTGTTAATTGCTAACTTGTTCACAAATATTAAAAAAATACAGTTTCTTGTGTGATTAATCATATACACTTTGGCTTATAAAACAATTAACTATTGCAGGTTGTCACCTTATTTTGGTTGCAAGGACAGCCTTTATTTTATTTTTTATCTGATGTATTTTTTGCCTATTGAAAACAAATGATAGGAGGTAAAAAATTCAATATGGTTATATACCGGTACATAAATCTAATGCTATTGTCTTTTTAATAACTAAGATACCTCCATGACAATTGTAATAAAATTTGCATTACTGGACATGACTTCGGGGGCATATGTTTGTTTACAACAACATTTCTTGTTTTACTTAACTCTCAAGCACATGAATAAAATCAAAGGGTGGTGACAGATTTCACATTTATGAAGTTTTGGCATAAGCTGGTACAATGATTTGATAATATTGGTAACAAGAAAGATAATATTTTAGTGCCACTCTGCCTATGATGATGACAATTATGTGATAATAATTATTTACTTTACACAAGCAGCAGCAGTATTGTATCTGGCATCTCCTTTTCTACTGTGTTCTATTTGTTTATTTGTTATTTTTCCAGCTGCATCATTTGGTTGTGAGTGCTCTCATCAAGATGGATGTGCCAGCTGTAGGAATCTCTGTAAGTTGTCAAATAACACCAACACAATAAAATAGTTGTAATTTGGCAGATTTCCAGCTTATATACAGCTTTTTATCATAAACAAACTTGAGGTGTTGGAGCTGCTTAGCTGGTCATACTTGTCTTGTTAGTAGTGGGTTTCCATTGTAAGTAGTGGGTTCCCATTGTAAGAAGTGGGTTCTCATTGTAAGTAGTGGGTTCCATTGTAAGTAGTGGGTTCCCATTGTACATCACTTTTGTTCCTTCTAAGCCGCAACTAATAGTTATGTCTCATCTTAATTTAGAACCAGCACTGGATCTTGTAGCGATATCGATAAAGCCTCGGCTCCAGGTACAGGAGGCCTCGCGTCCGATCACAGGCCACGACATACCAAAGTCATTAAAAATGGTAGTGGTATAGTTCCCTTGCTAATGCTGAAGCATATATAAGGGTAGTTCCACGACTGATTGACCTGGTGTCAGGATAATGTGATTGGGTGAGGTATAATTCCAGTTGTTCACAGCATACTATACAGAGTGAAAACAGCACTATATCTGCTTAGATTGGACACTGTCTCCAGTAAATGAAATACTGTTGGTGGGACGATAAACCCAACACACAAAACATAATTATGAACCAATACATATTCAGTGAGACCAAATTTAGTCTTGTCCTTAAACATGATTGAAAGTAAAGCCTATTATACATTGAAAAGATTGCACAATTTGGTATTGTCTTAAGCTTCTAATCATGGGATTCATTTTTACAGACACATCTTGTAATAATATTGTGTATCTATACTGATACCAATCTGCAGGTTTGTGGCACTTGGGAGACAAGAAATGGCCACCTTGATAAGTGGGATGTTTCTATGGTAACACAACTTCTCGCAGCTGGTTTGGTTCCTGTTCTCCATGGAGACTGTGTGCTGGACACCAGCAAGGGCTGTGCAATACTCAGTGGCGATACCATTATTCAGGTACCAGACATAGAAAAAAATGTCTTAATTGCATCTACTGTGCTGTATAAATGAGTATGATGTATAACTGTAAGAACTATTAATGAAAAAATGGAAATGGCACTGAAGACATCACATGGCATGATAAATGGTCCTTCTTTGTTGGTTTTATAAAAAAGTTCTTTATTCACTGTCATTTATTACTCAAAATGCAAAATGTAACACAATATAAATGACTTCCTAATATTCACCTCCACTTGCACAGATGTATAGTTACAGAAGCTGTGTAGTGAGTGCCATGTCATGTGTTGTTAGAGAAGCTGTGTAGTAAGTGCCATGTCATGTATTGTTACAGAAGCTGTGTAGTGAGTGCCATGTCATGTATTGTTACAGAAGTTGTGTAGTGAGTGCCATGTCATGTATTGTTACAGAAGTTGTGTAGTGAGTGCCATGTCATGTATTGTTACAGAAGCTGTGTAGTAAGTGCCATGTCATGTATTGTTACACAAGTTGTGTAGTGAGAGCCATGTCATTTATTGTTACAGAAACTGTGTAGTGAATGCCATGTTATGTATTGTTACAGAAGCTGTGTAGTGAATGCCATGTCATGTATTGTTACAGAAGCTGTGTAGTGAATGCCATGTCATGTATTGTTACAGAAGCTGTGTAGTGAATGCCATGTCATGTATTGTTACAGAAGCTGTGAAGTGAGTGCCATGTCATGTATTCTTACAGAAGCTGTGTAGTGAGTGCCATGTCATGTATTCTTACAGAAGCTGTGTAGTGAGTGCCATGTCATGTATTGTTACAGAAGCTGTGTAGTGAGTGCCATGTCATGTATTGTTACAGAAGCTGTGTAGTGAGTGCCATGTCATGTATTGTTACAGAAACTGTGTAGTGAGTGCCATGTCATGTATTGTTACAGAAGCTGTGTAGTGAGTGCCATGTCATGTATTGTTACAGAAGCTGTGTAGTGAATGCCATGTCATTTATTGTTACAGAAGCTGTGTAGTGAGTGCCATGTCATGTATTGTTACAGAAGCTGTGTAGTGAGTGCCATGTCATGTATTGTTACAGAAACTGTGTAGTGAATGTCATGTCATGTATTGTTACAGAAGCTGTGTAGTGAGTGCCATGTCAAGTATTGTTACAGAAGCTGTGTAGTGAGTGCCATGTCATGTTTTCTTACAGAAGCTGTTTAGGGCGTGCCATGTCATGTTTTGTTACAGAAGCTGTGTAGTGAGTGCCATGTCATGTATTGTTACAGAAGCTGTGTAGTGAGTGCCATGTCATGTATTGTTACAGGAGCTGTGTAGTGAGTGCCATGTCATGTATTGTTACAGAAGCTTTGTAGTGAGTGCCATATCATGTATTGTTACGGAAGCTGTGTAGTGAGTGCCAGGTCATGTATTGTTTCAGAAGCTGTGTAGTGAGTGCCATGTCATGTATTCTTACAGAAGCTGTTTAGGGCGTGCCATGTCATGTATTGTTACAGAAGCTGTGTAGTAAGTGCCATGTCATGTATTGTTACAGAAGTTGTGTAGTGAGTGCCATGTCATGTATTGTTACAGAAGCTGTGTAGTGAGTGCCATGTCATGTATTCTTACAGAAGCTGTGTAGTAAGTGCCATGTCATGTATTGTTACAGAAGCTGTGTAGTGAGTGCCATGTCATGTATTGTTACAGAAGCTGTGTAGTGCCATGTCATGTATTGTAACAGAAGCTGTGTGGTGAGTGCCTTGTCCTGTATTGTTACAGAAGCTGTGTAGTGAGTGCCATGTCATTTATTGTTACAGAAGCTGTGTAGTGAGTGCCATGTCATGTATTGTTACAGAAGCTGTGTAGTGAGTGCCATGTCATGTATTGTTACAGAAGCTGTGTAGTGAGTGCCATGTCATGTATTCTTACAGAAGCTGTGTAGTGCCATGTCATGTTTTGTTACGGAAGCTATGTAGTGAGTGCCATGTCATGTATTGTTACAGAAGCTGTGTAGTGAGTGCCATGTCATGTATTGTTACAGAAGCTGTGTAGTGAATGCCATGTCATTTATTGTTACAGAAGTTGTGTAGTGAGTGCCATGTCATAATGTTACAGAAGTTGTGTAGTGAGTGCCATGTCATGTATTGTTACAGAAGCTGTGTAGTGAGAGCCATGTCATGTATTGTTACAGAAGTTGTGTAGTGAGTGCCATGTCATAATGTTACAGAAGTTGTGTAGTGAGTGCCATGTCATGTATTGTTACAGAAGCTGTGTAGCGAGTGCCATGTCATAATGTTACAGAAGTTGTGTAGTGAGTGCCATGTCATAATGTTACAGAAGTTGTGTAGTGAGTGCCATGTCATGTGTTGTTACAGAAGCTGTGTAGTGAGTGCCATGTCATGTGTTGTTACAGAAGCTGTGTAGTGAGTGCCATGTCATAATGTTACAGAAGTTGTGTAGTGAGTGCCATGTCATATTGTTACAGAAGCTGTGTAGTGAGTGCCATGTCATAATGTTACAGAAGTTGTGTAGTAAGTGCCATGTCATAATGTTACAGAAGTTGTGTAGTGAGTGCCATGTCATAATGTTACAGAAGCTATGTAGTGAGTGCCATGTCATGTATTGTTACAGAAGCTGTGTAGTGAGTGCCATGTCATAATGTTACAGAAGTTGTGTAGTGAGTGCCATGTCATATTGTTACAGAAGCTGTGTAGTGAGTGCCATGTCATGTGTTGTTACAGAAGCTGTGTAGTGAGTGCCATGTCATAATGTTACAGAAGTTGTGTAGTGAGTGCCATGTCATGTGTTGTTACAGAAGTTGTGTAGTGAGTGCCATGTCATGTATTGTTACAGAAGCTGTGTAGTGAGTGCCATGTCATAATGTTACAGAAGTTGTGTAGTGAGTGCCATGTCATGTATTGTTACAGAAGCTGTGTAGTGAGTGCCATGTCATGTATTCTTACAGAAGTTGTGTAGTGAATGCCATGTCATAATGTTACAGAAGTTGTGAAGTGAGTGCCATGTCATGTATTGTTACAGAAGCTGTGTAGTGAGTGCCATGTCATGTATTGTTACAGAAGTTGTGTAGTGAGTGCCATGTTAAAATGTTACAGAAGTTGTGTAGTGAGTGCCATGTCATGTATTGTTACAGAAGCTGTGTAGTGAGTGCCATGTCATAATGTTACAAAAGTTGTGTAGTGAGTGCCATGTCATGTATTGTTACAGAAGCTGTGTAGTGCCATGTCATGTATTGTTACAGAAGTTGTGTAGTGAGTGCCATGTCATGTATTGTTACAGAAGTTGTGTAGTGAGTGCCATGTCATGTATTGATACAGAAGCTGTGTAGTGAGTGCCATGTCATAATGTTACAGAAGTTGTGTAGTGAGTGCCATGTCATGTATTGTTACAGAAGTTGTGTAGTGAGTGCCATGTCATGTATTGTTACAGAAGCTGTGTAGTGAGTGCCATGTCATAATGTTACAGAAGTTGTGTAGTGAGTGCCATGTCATAATGTTACAGAAGTTGTGTAGTGAGTGCCATGTCATGTATTGTTACAGAAGTTGTGTAGTGAGTGCCATGTCATGTATTGTTACAGAAGTTGTGTAGTGAGTGCCATGTCATGTGTTGTTACAGAAGTTGTGTAGTGAGTGCCATGTCATAATGTTACAGAAGCTGTGTAGTGAGTGCCATGTCATGTATTGTTACAGAAGCTGTGTAGTGAGTGCCATGTCATAATGTTACAGAAGTTGTGTAGTGAGTGCCATGTCATGTATTGTTACAGAAGCTGTGTAGTGAGTGCCATGTCATGTATTGTTACAGAAGTTGTGTAGTGAATGCCATGTCATAATGTTACAGAAGTTGTGTAGTGAGTGCCATGTTATAATGTTACAGAAGTTGTGTAGTGAGTGCCATGTCATGTATTGTTACAGAAGCTGTGTAGTGAGTGCCATGTCATAATGTTACAAAAGTTGTGTAGTGAGTGCCATGTCATGTATTGTTACAGAAGCTGTGTAGTGCCATGTCATGTATTGTTACAGAAGTTGTGTAGTGAGTGCCATGTCATGTATTGTTACAGAAGTTGTGTAGTGAGTGCCATGTCATGTATTGATACAGAAGCTGTGTAGTGAGTGCCATGTCATAATGTTACAGAAGTTGTGTAGTGAGTGCCATGTCATGTATTGTTACAGAAGTTGTGTAGTGAGTGCCATGTCATGTATTGTTACAGAAGCTGTGTAGTGAGTGCCATGTCATAATGTTACAGAAGTTGTGTAGTGAGTGCCATGTCATAATGTTACAGAAGTTGTGTAGTGAGTGCCATGTCATGTATTGTTACAGAAGTTGTGTAGTGAGTGCCATGTCATGTATTGTTACAGAAGTTGTGTAGTGAGTGCCATGTCATGTGTTGTTACAGAAGTTGTGTAGTGACAGCCATGTCATAATGTTACAGAAGCTGTGTAGTGAGTGCCATGTCATGTATTGTTACAGAAGTTGTGTAGTGAGTGCCATGTCATAATGTTACAGAAGTTGTGTAGTGAGTGCCATGTCATGTATTGTTACAGAAGCTGTGTGGTGAGTGCCATGTCATAATGTTACAGAAGTTGTGTAGTGAGTGCCATGTTATAATGTTACAGAAGTTGTGTAGTGAGTGCCATGTCATGTATTGTTACAGAAGCTGTGTAGTGCCATGTCATGTATTGTTACAGAAGTTGTGTAGTGAGTGCCATGTCATGTATTGTAACAGAAGTTGTGTAGTGAGTGCCATGTCATAATGTTACAGAAGTTGTGTAGTGAGTGCTATGTCATGTATTGTTACAGAAGTTGTGTAGTGAGTGCCATGTCATAATGTTACAGAAGTTGTGTAGTGAGTGCCATGTCATAATGTTACAGAAGTTGTGTAGTGAGTGCCATGTCATGTATTGTTACAGAAGTTGTGTAGTGAGTGCCATGTCATGTATTGTTACAGAAGTTGTGTAGTGAGTGCCATGTCATAATGTTACAGAAGCTGTGTAGTGAGTGCCATGTCATGTATTGTTACAGAAGCTGTGTAGTGAGTGCCATGTCATAATGTTACAGAAGCTGTGTAGTGAGTGCCATGTCATGTATTGTTACAGAAGCTGTGTAGTGAGTGCCATGTCATGTATTGTTACAGAAGCTGTGTAGTGAGTGCCATGTCATGTATTGTTACAGAAGCTGTGTAGTGAGTGCTGTGTCATGTATTCTTACAGAAGCTGTGTAGTGAGTGCCATGTCATGTATAGTTACAGAAGCTGTGTAGTGAGTGCCATGTCATGTATTGTTACAGAAGTTGTGTAGTGAGTGCCATGTCAAGTATTGTTACAGAAGTTGTGTAGTGAGTGCCATGTCATAATGTTACAGAAGCTGTGTAGTGAGTGTCATGTCATGTATTGTTACAGAAGCTGTGTAGTGAGTGCCATGTCATGTATTGTTACAGAAGCTGTGTAGTGAGTGCTGTGTCATGTATTGTTACAGAAGTTGTGTAGTGAGTGCCATGTCATGTATTGTTACAGAAGTTGTGTAGTGAGTGCCATGTCATAATGTTACAGAAGCTGTGTAGTGAGTGCCATGTCATGTATTGTTACAGAAGCTGTGTAGTGAGTGCCATGTCATAATGTTACAGAAGTTGTGTAGTGAGAGCCATGTCATTTATTGTTACAGAAGCTGTGTAGTGAGTGCCATGTCATGTATTGTTACAGAAGCTGTGTAGTGAGTGCCATGTCATAATGTTACAGAAGCTGTGTAGTGAGTACCATGTCATGTATTGTTACAGAAGCTGTGTAGTGAGTGCCATGTCATAATGTTACAGAAGTTGTGTAGTGAGTGCCATGTCATAATGTTACAGAAGCTGTGTAGTGAGTGCCATGTCATGTATTGTTACAGAAGCTGTGTAGTGAGTGCCATGTCATGTATTGTTACAGAAGCTGTGTAGTGAGTGCCATGTCATGTATTGTTACAGAAGCTGTGTAGTGAGTGCCATGTCATGTATTGTACAGAAGCTGTGTAGTAAGTGCCATGTCATGTATTGTTACAGGAGCTGTGTAGTGAGTGCCATGTCATTTATTGTTACAGAAGCTGTGTAGTGAGTGCCATGTCAACAGGGTGGTGTTTCTATCAAGTGTGGAAGGTGTCTACAATAAACCTCCTAGCAACAATCCTGGTAACTCTTTTTTTCTGCCAGTCAGTCATTTCACGATTTCATTAATTTATTACTTTTTTCATTTTATTAATTTTGCTCTTTGATTAACCCTGCCATTCAGTAACTTTTACTTGTCATTTCTTGACTTTAACCTCTAATCGTAAATTTTCTCCATGAACTATTTGCATCAGCAATTGGTACTGGAGATTGCTAGTTTTATTTGTTGACAGGATAATGTGACTGTGTGTGGTATCTTATCAATTGCTAAGTTATTCCGTCACATTGTATAGTGCACTGTACTTCTTATATGTTAAAGCCTTGTCAGCTCTATATTAGACTGAAACAAAACACAATTATTCACTTTTACCGGTTATTTCGCATATACGCTCCGCAGTTTTGCTCATTCACTTTCCTATCTCAATCATTTTATTTGCTTTTCCTTATTTTAATTTAAAAGTCTTCTCACGGCTAGTGGGGATAGCAAAAGCACTTATGCACATTAATATTTTATTAATTTACTATGCTGTTTAACCCAATCATGTCATTTTGCATATTCTATTTCACTCATCCCCTCCCCTTTGTCATATATTTACTGTGTTGCTTTGCTTAATTATTCTGCTATTTTTACAAATTTTGCTATTTTTATGGTCACTCCAATAATTCGGTCATTCACTTTCCTTTTTCAATAATTTCCTTTTCTTTCATTAGTTCACCTACAATAACTTTGCTGTTTTACTAATTCACTATGCAAGTTCAGTCAGCTACATTCCACTATCACTTTGATTTTTCACTCATTTACTTATAAGTCAGCGCTTTTCACTTACTTAATGTATATTCCACTATTTTATTACTATTTTACTTTCTACTCATTCACTTTTTTTCACCAGTTAACTTAGCTATTTTGCTCATTTCCTTTGATAATTTTTTATTTAATTACAACAAATAGCCCATTTAATTTGGTATGTTACTGTATTAACATTGAGTTGGTATTTTTCAATGTATTCTCTTATTGTTACTTCAAACAATGTTTTCTCATTATATAAATATATTATTCCAGGTGCCATATTGCTCACAAACATATTTGTGACCTCAGACAAGAGGTTAATTACAGGTGATGTTGGAGACTGTCAACCAATCAGCTCAAAATACGAGAGTGACAATGACGTCACAGGGGCAATGACACTTAAGCTGCAAACTGCCACTGATATTGTTAGTGACAGTGATGGCCGAACAGTTGTGTTTGTCTGCAAAGTATCATCCGACTTTGCATCAAGTGCCACTCTTTGTGGGGACATATCCGATTGCGTGACTAAAGGAACCACAATTAGACTTTTACTGCATGGAAATGACATTTGACTACACATAATAATAGGCTTTACATAAATAAATAAAGTTCAGATGATGTCAGTAATTGTTCTTGTTGCTATTATTTTTATTACTATTATTATTATTATTATCATAATTATTTTTATTGTGTGATGTTGTTATAGTTATAATTGATGTTTACATGAATAATAATTATTGTAATAATAAAAATAAACCTGATGAAGATTTACTATGAATCAAACAGCGTTCAAAAGATTGGAGTTTTGTTTTGATTTTAACCCACATTAATATTTATAAAATTATAATAATTATTATCATTATTATAATCATTATTATTGTTGGGAGATGTTGTTGTTACCTTAGACATGTTCATAAGCAAAACAAAGTTCCTTTTAATAGATTTGCATATTTTATAATTATTTCTTTTGTTTTGCACATTATTCATGTCGTTATTGCTCTATATACCATAGTTAGAATATGGTGACAAACTAATTTATTACCATTTTTCGATCACAACACATTAATTGCTGCTATCTACGACTACACCGGCGGTGACGTTGATGTATGATTACAAGGAAGATAACAGTGTAACAAGTCATCAAGACATGTGTGTGATAACTTAAGTTATCCTAATTTCGTTATCTTACTAGTTCAGGGTATATGGTAATGATAGTGATTGTTCACAAACCATATTAGTTTTTAATATCGACTTGTCATTTTGGATTCTTTTTTTGAGGCGGTTGTTTTCACGGGTGCATTCTTGATCTTATTACATTAGAATGATCTGAACGGTTGTGTGTATTGGACACGTGTGTACATCTACGAAGAACTTATTGAAGTTTCAGTTTGTCATTGGAAGGGGCCGTCAAATTATTTACTCGGGTCCATCGTAACGTAATTGTTGACATTGTCAGGTATAACCAGCTGTTAAGAAGTAATGAGCTTGGCAGTGATCTGAAAATATGTTTGAACAACGTCAATTGTGGACTTTAAAAATATTTTGCTTGTTCTTCCTTGTGACTACATTTCCAGTGATCGTAGCGGAAATAGGAGACTGCAAGATGATATCGAGTTGCAAGTGTGTTTATGAAGACGGTGACATAATTGACCTTTCACCTTTGGCAGGTCAAGCTGATCCTAAGTATGTTTTTTTTGAGAAACTTCATATAGGCGGCATTTTAATTTCGTCTAATAAAATTTGACACGTACGCATTCGTTTTAAATTGTTATGACCAATAAATCAAAATTGGTGAATACATGTGTTTAATGTTCTGTTATATAAAGGAAGAAATAAGCCGATACAACAACACGTAAATATAATGTATGCGATTCCTTTTTTACCCAGTCGCTTAGACACGTACATTCACCATTATATGTTAATTAATACAGACTCTAAAACACGTTTATCTCTAGTACAATGTAGAATTATTCCATTCTTCGAAGTGTTTTAACTGTTAGCACTTGAGATGTGATGGACGAGGGACTTTGCATATGACGCTGCCTTGACATGTAATAAAAATAGTCTCGCCCAGTTTTTTCGACCTTTTAGATAGCCATGTCTACTAAAACGCATCGATTTGAATTAGCCAGCATCGCATTGTACATTGTCACGAACAATACGTGTATTGCCAGTTACAATCAGTAAAACGTATATTTATCAAGATTAAAATTAAATGCTCTGTGAATCTTTCGATTCTCCTAACCTAACGACAACAATATACTTTGAACGACAAAATGTTCCTTTTGCAAGCGATCAGATGTGATATGTATTTATTATTAATTTTGGGATGTAGCAAGGTTTCGAATTTTTAGCAAAACCAAATTGATTTCTAGGAAAAATTCATGTGCAAGTAGCTTTTACTCTGTTCGAAACTATACTATTAGAGTCAATGTTTATATCCTGGTGCCAGATTCAAGGACATGCCGGGCCAGGGAGGGGACGAGCTATATTCATGGAACCCATGTACCGACTTCACAGAGAGTGGATGTGAAAATGTTGCCGTAAGTGTCTCACCTACAACAGATTAATGACATAAGACTGTCTAAAGTTTGAGGAGCGGGCACGAGCCGTACATATTTCAATCTTCAAATGTACCGGACAGCTTGCCGTGCGTCGTTTTTTTTTTTTTTAAAAACTGTTGTTGTAGAAATATTCTAATACATCAATATGAAGCTGCCCGTTTATGGCGGAGTCCTAGTCGGACTAAGAACTTCCAGCTGGGGTCTTCTATCTAATCAGGTGTGCGCTGGCGATGTTACCCAGACAGAAGTCATTTTTCACAAATAATTAAATTTACGTTCCGATAAGACAAAACTTGTGTCGGTCCGATGTAACAAAAAATAACAAAAACTGTTAATTGCTATAAGCCATTTATTATTAAATGTATCGGATGCACCAGTTGCATGTATGTTTATTTCCAGGTATGTGGTATAGGACCAGGTATACCTGGGCCGACTTACGTCTCCCTTGGCAGCCAGGCTAGTGCGAAGTTCCAGGTGGATAGTGGGGACCTGTACCTGATGTATTCCTCCGAATCACATGGCGTCATGGAGTAGGTAACATCTGGACAAGAAATGTGAACAATGGTGCAACGCTGTCCTTGAATGTAACGTCAAGACTACTGGTCCATATGCTGAATCCATTCTCAGTAGAGAGTTTACTCAAGTTCCAATTTTGATTGCTCAGTAATTACTCATATATTGTACTAACCAGTATCTGTAGTTTCACCCAATATCTGAAGTTTTTCCCAATATTCCCAGTTTAACCCAATATTTGTATGTTATCCAGCATCTGTAGTGTTTCCCAACATCTGTAGTGTGGCTCAACATCTGTAGTGTAACTCAACATGAGTAGTGTGGCTCAACATCTGTAGTGTAACTCAACATGAGTAGTGTGGCTCAACAGCTGTAGCGTAACCCAACAACTGTAGTGTAACCCAACAACTAGTGTAACCCAACAACTGTAGTGTAACCCAAAATCTGTAGCGTGGCTCAACATCTGAAGGGTAACTCAACAACTGTAGCGTAACTCAATATCTATAGTGTTACCCAACATCTGTATTGTTCCTCAACATCTGTAGTGTTCCCCAACATATGTAGTGTTGCCCAACATATGTAGTGTTGTCCATTTGTAGTGTTCCCCAATATCTGTAGTCTTGACTACCATCTGCAGTGTTACCTAACATCTGTAGTGTTGCCGAACATATGTAGTGTTGTCCATTTGTAGTTTTACCCAATATCTGTAGTCTTGACTACCATCTGTAGTGTTACCCAATATCTGTAGTCTTGACTACCATTTGTAGTGTTACCCAATATCTGTAGTCTTGACTACCATCTGTAGCGTTACCCAATATCTGTAGTCTTGACTACCATCTGTAGTGTTACCCAACATATGTAGTGTTGTCCATTTGTAGTGTTCCCCAACATCTGTAGTCTTGACTACCATCTGTAGTGTTGCCCAACATATGTAGTGTTGTCCATTTGTAGTGTTACCCAATATCTGTAGTCTTGACTACCATCTGTAGTGTTCCCCAACATATGTAGTGTTGTCCATGTGTAGTGTTCCCCAACATCTGTAGTCTTGACTACCATCTGTAGTGTTGCCCAACATATGTAGTGTTGTCCATTTGTAGTGTTACCCAATATCTGTAGTCTTGACTACCACCTGTAGTGTTGCCCAACATATGTAGTGTTGTCCATTTGTAGTGTTCCCCAACATCTGTAGTCTTGACTACCATCTGTAGTGTTGCCCAACATATGTAGTGTTGCCGAACATATGTAGTGTTGTCCATTTGTAGTGTTCCCCAACATCTGTAGTCTTGACTACCATCTGTAGTGTTGCCCAACATATGTAGTGTTGCCGAACATATGTAGTGTTGTCCATTTGTAGTGTTCCCCAACATCTGTAGTCTTGACTACCATCTGTAGTGTTGCCCAACATATGTAGTGTTGTCCATTTGTAGTGTTCCCCAACATCTGTAGTCTTGACTACCATCTGTAGTGTTGCCCAACATATGTAGTGTTGCCGAACATATGTAGTGTTGTCCATTTGTAGTTTTACCCAATATCTGTAGTCTTGACTACCATCTGTAGTGTTGCCCAACATATGTAGTGTTGCCGAACATATGTAGTGTTGTCCATTTGTAGTTTTACCCAATATCTGTAGTCTTGACTACCATCTGTAGTGTTCCCCAACATCTGTAGTCTTGACTACCATCTGTAGTGTTGCCCAATATCCTCAGTGTTTCCCAGAATCTTTAGTGTTGCTCACCATGTGTAGTGTTGCCCAACATGTGTTGTGTTGCCCAGCATCTGTACAGCTACCAACTACAGCGATTACCAACATCCGTTGTTGCATACAACTGAGTGTTGTCCAACATATGTGGTGCTTATCATCTTTTATTTGTTTATTTATTTATTTGGGTTTTACGACACACCGACACTTAACAGGTCATATGGCGCCGAATACAAAGTTTAATGTGAATGGAGCATAATAAGGTTAAAACTAAACTATGTAAGTAAAATATAGAAAAATATAAAAAACTATCAGGTTAAAAAAAGTAAATTATAATTGAAAACAGGTCAATCTATAAAACGGTTTAAAAAAGTATAACGGTTGGTAAATAAACAGTTTAAAAATTTATTAAGTATACTAATCTTGTTCAAGAAGCAAACAAGTTTAGAATCCGACACTGTCGTAAATAGTTCGTACATGTTATTGACATTAAAATACTTAAACCAAATGTGGTCTGTGTCGATACACTGTAATAAAATATGGTTGACCGTCAGTGGTTCCTAGCAAGGAACACGTACAGGTTGAACTTCTCTTTTTAAGAGATATGAATGAGCTTATCATCTGTAGTGTTTTCCAAGATATGTAGTGTTGTCCAACAATTGTAGTGTTGACTACAGTCTTTCTTAAGTTTGTGTCATATTTCTTGCAGTTCCGCTGAAATAAAGCTGACATGTTCTAATGGGGATGATACCCTGATTGTGAATGGGCCCAGTACCGAGGGAAATATCTATGTAAGAATTTTCTTCGTAATCATATGAGGACATTTGTTCGGACATTTTATATTTTGTTTTATTTTTAAATTATTGTATTAGTATTCTTTCCTCTTTTGCTTTTATTTCTTTTAATACATTTAAAGTAATATATTATTAACTTCTTTTGTGTTTTTAACAAGACAAATGTAATATAAATTAAAATATGAGTAGGACTATTTGTTTTATTGAAAAGTTAAAAAAGTAGCTTGTGATTTCGCTGCAAAGTATTGGCTACAGAGGCGGAAGCAGAAATCTCCGCTTAAAATTCAACTATTTAGCTTTCTAAAATATAATATTATTTTATTAAACTGTTTTCTGTTAGTTTGAACGAAGCTAAAGAAATTGTACCAGTTTTTCTGAATCGAATGCAACGTATTTCTTAATTGACATTAATAACTAACACTAGTTTTGAACATTGTATTAAATGTATTTTACGCACATGTTTTTTTTTATATATCCCTATCATAATTCAAGAAAAAAGACAGAAGTACAATCATTTTGCCATAATGAGGTTGGTCTTCTTACCGTACTTCACGTGGTAATTTTGAAAGTTAAAAATGAAAACTGGAAACACATTCATCTCTTTATTTCAGGGATTTGAGCTCCAAAGTCCACATGCATGTCCGAAACATGGGTCATCTGAAAACGCTCTGTCTGGGGGCTCAATCTTGCTCATCAGGTAGGTCAGCCAAGTGAACATGATTGCCGTTGCACAAACAATCAAGTAATAATCATCTGCGGCGGTGTACAGTCCGTTTCAAGCCTTTCACAAGTAGTCTAGTGGGTTCGTCCAAGACTGGTGTACCTTCTTTAAAGTTGTTTCCTATTCTTCAAGATAACACCATGCTGTGAGATCCCAGCTGGAACACCTTATTTGTGTATAGTACACAGAGATGTCATTGGCGAGAGATCGTTCAACAGTCATTATTGATACACATACGCTTACTGCGCTGCCATTGGTCAAGATGAGGATGATGGTGGTAGTGGTGATCGTTGTCGTGGTGGTGCTAGGAATAATGGTGGTGGTGATGCCAGTGGTGGAAGTATTAATGACGACGATAATGTTGATGATTATGATGAAAACGAGGATGATGCAACGATGGTTACAAAAAAAAAGATAATCATGGCGCCTAATGGTATAGATTAAAGATGGCGGCGACTGTATTATTTTGTTTTCAAAATGTACCTTTTTCAGTTTCTCTTCGGTTCTATTTGTATTCTGTGTTGCTGGCATCCCTATCCAAATCTTCGTCCGGAAACAGACCGGCAAAGCTGCCATTCCATTGTCGTCGTTTTGGTTTACTTTACCTGGACTAGTAAAGGTAATCATAAATTAAAGCAAGCCAGATCTTCAGTATCTATACTAATTTGCGTCTGTTTGTGAATATAATTAGTTTGGCGACCAGATAGGATATCTCCTACAGTTCTATTAAGCCACGATCCTATAACAGCGAAGTTGAAGAATGGAGAATTAAACCTTTAATAAATTTCCATGGAGGACAGGTCTTTCTAAACTCGGGGAGAGTTCTTCGTCTCCTCGTATTATCCACACGTTCTGATATACCAGAGATGACGTTTATCCCGCGTCTACGAAACCTGAGACGAAGTTATACAAATATATGTATCAATGTTTACAGACCAAAACTATATTAAAACTAGACAGTTGCCATGGCCTCATTGTACTAGAATATACAAGTGTACTGTGACATGAACCATATAAGCAATGTCTTTTGTATTTTGAATATCAACAACCGACGAAATTGCATATTCTATTCTATGTTTACTTTTTATCATAGTTCAATACTTATATTATCAGTAACGTCAAATTTATCTAAAAGAACAGCGCATCACAACATGTCAGCTTGGTCAACAATACGAAACCGGGTAGGGAAAGTAAAAGGAATAGCTATTCAACTGCAGTTAAATAGTCCCAATTTTTGCCGTGAAATATCGGTTCTTTTATCACAGCGGAATTTTTCTTTGTTTATAAAGGTAAAATATTGATAGTGTTAGAATGAAAGTTGGACGAGTTTAAGCTCGTATACATTATTTAAAGTGAACAGTGCACGCAGGCCCTGGCGACCTTTAATAAACGAGTGTTGATTGTATTTCAGGATGGCGTCTTGTTCATCGTTACTAGAGGGAAAGGCGGAAAGTCCGGATATGATCAAATATGATCCATCAACAATTGTGACTTTTTATAACCCTTTAGATGTACATATTAATATAGTAAATATTTTCCCTTAAAGATGTTAATCATTTTACACAACAACTAAAAGAAAGATATACGATAGATGTCCAAAAGTGACCCAAACGTTTACATATTTAGTGTTGAACGGTGGTTAGGGTGGGCGGACGTCCAGTGTCCTGATGTTTGTCCGGAGCATAACTCCTATATTATCAAAGCCATGACTTGAAACTTCATAGGTGGATAGATCATATTGAGACGGAGTGTAGTGCACAAGAACCATCACTCTGCACGCCATGATGTTGGAGTTTATTAATCCCATGTGTTTACTTTTTTGTCCGGAACATAACTCCCACGTTATCAAAGGTACTGACTTGAACTTCATAGGTGGATAGATGTTATTGAAACGGAGTGCAGTAAACAAGAACTGTCACTCTGCTCTTCTTACTTTTGAGTAGCACCCTTTCTACACAAATGCCATTACTCTCATGTAAATCTTTGTATATTTGATTTTATTCCCCTTTAATTTTTTCAACTAACCAAATTGCAGTCGACAATCATGCCAGAGTGCACTGCACAACAGTGCACAGCAGTTTGGCATATTAAAGATTTTTTTATGTTGTTCTACCTAAATTTTAGTTTTTCTTGCAATAACCCAGAGTGCAGTCCAAAGCTTTGCCATATTGCATTGCACAAGACTGCACAGCACATGCGTCCGTCAACATTCTCTAAACATCATTATGGCAAGCAGAGGCGTGACCATTTTCCACATATGATTTTATTGGAATGCATAATCTCATCAAAAAATACAATCGCTAGAACCTTGATATTTGGTATACATGTTCCTTGACCGGCCCTGTATCAATATTGTTTCAAATATAAAATATTAAATATTGTTTCAGTATCAGATATTGGTCCGTAAAAGAACATGGCTGCCACTGGGTGGCTGGCCATTTTTACTATATGGCTATATAGATTTTTGAAAATCATCTTATTGTCAGAAACTACATTAGCTAGAGCCTAAATATTTGTTATACATGTTCTATGAGTGCCCCTCTATTAATTAATTTATTGGAAAGAACTCGGATCAGTAAATAAGATGGCCGTAAGGAGCGTTATTATTTTTCATATTTGGCTATGTATGAAAATTTTAAATACCTTTAAATCTTCATGTCGGAAACCCAATGCGATGGAGCCTTATTATTTGATATACATTTCTTTTTTTCTGGGGGGAGGTTGTAGCCTTTTATCAAATGTGGTCAAAGAATTTTGATCTGTCAAAAACATGGCCGCCAGGGGTCTGGTCATTCTCTTATATGGCTATGTAACCAAACTACTCTCCATAAACTACATGAGCTAGTGCTTTGATATTTCGTATACATATTGCTTGAGCGTCCCTCTAGTAAACATGTTAAAAATTAAACACTGCCTTCAGGGGCGTTGCCATTTTTCATTTATGGTTATATTCTTCATATCATATCTTCATCTCAAATGGAATGTTATCGTTCAAATATAGCTTGTGTACGTGTATTTCAAGTATTCTGGTTTGTTAAAGCACTCCTGATATTCCATGCTCATTATTAGCCTGTCCAGCCCTATTATCGCGGTAATTAAATGTAGAATCAAAAATGGGATATAAGTTAAAGACTTACATGGCAGAATAATGTGTTTTTCCCAATTGTATCATCACATATTCATAAAAAAGACAGTATAAGTCCAATAGTGTCTGTCACTTATCAGGCAATCAGGCGTGAACAATGTTGACTGTTGTCTTATTTTTTAAAATGTCTTATTTAATAGAATGACGTCATCACTATTCTCGTGGTAATCAAGGGACACTACCCTTATCGATTATAATAAGGGTTGCATAGCGGTAAATAAGTAACAGTTCTTCAAAAAAACGTCAGCAAGTTGAAAATGTCATTAAATTGTAAACAGTTTGTTATTAAGAACAAAAACATAACATGAGAAGCACTTTCGTGAAAAATTTCTACTCTTCAGGACAATGTTCACAATAAAATGTGCTGCCTCTCCTTAGGACCCTGACATCATTGCAATACTGCAGATTCACTCAATGTCGATATCACAGGAATACCAGTCTTGAAAGAAATAAAGTAAAATAGGTCAACAGTGTTTACTATATTTGAGCGGTAGACGGCGTACCAACTTTTTTTTGTAAAATACCGCGAGATGAGTGATGCCACGAGAATTGTGATGGCGAGTATACGTAATGTCTAAGGCACTTACGTAAGAGATATAGGGGCATCGCGTCCCTCTATATTCTCTTGTTGTTGTTTGTCGTGGTCGTTAAATAATTGCTACATATACTTATTAAAATATTTTACACCTGTTACTTTGGAACAACAAACACATTTTATCGTTAACACGGAAGTTTTACGTGGTTCAATACATAACTTGTATTTTTTAAAGAAATGAATAGGGCTGCTTCTGCTAATTGAGAGATTACCCTCATCATCCATCGGAGCTCACCGCCTAAATGACAGACATCTGAATATTATACAATAACACAGGTGTCATACACATTGGCATACTAGTATTTACAATGTATACACAGAAGACCAATCATGCTGAACATTCTAACACAATTCGGTAAAAGAAAACAAAAACTTCAAAGCTTCAATCTGGTTCAACGTGATAATATTTTATCTACAAAATTGTTGATTCTTCCCAAATCGTTGAAAATTAAAGGAAAGTAAGGCCATGAGATTACAACGTCCATAGCGGACAATTATACTCACACTGACAGTATATACTTGTACATGCTTTTTAAAGAATCTATATCCTTTTCGTCCTTTTGTTCAATTGAACCACACCGAAAATCTCAGAGAACACAGCAAATACTTATTAAAAGAACTTTGTTTTTACTACAGAAGGAGGCAATTTTTCGATTAGACCTTTATATGACAAATGCTGACTATATGTTTGGTTTAGAAATTACGTCATAGGATATAGCATGATAAAGTCCGAGAATAACGAATCTTAAATATAAATACTTTCTGAAGGATTTAATGCGCAACTGTATTAAACATGGTTTATTACTATGCCTTCGAGATATGTTGGAAGGGGATCTTGTACGTAAGAGTAGGAAATGATCTTTCTACGCTAAAAGAAATATAGCGTAGAAATAAAAGTTGAAACTGGAAGTTGCCACTGTGTCCTTTCTATTCGTCGACATGGATGAAATTTCTGTTTATTTTTTATGAAAGTTACTTTTAATTTTTCTGCCAGTTGGATAAATTTGGTAAAATAAAAAGGTGATATCTTGCAAATAAATATTTCTCATATGGAACATGTCGGTTTTAGTGTGTGACATGTTCCGGTGTTAGAATGACCAGCATAACTGTCTGACAACTTGATACTCGTTTCTGCTTGTTGTCAGTATTTCTTCAAAATATGGCCTGTGCGAAAGGAAATACGTCAACCCCCCAAACCCGACAATGGTTCCCGACGTGGAGAGAAACGTCTGAGGTCAGCCATCGGGTCGGACTCTTCCGTTGACGGTGAGCTTTCCTACTTGGACCTAAGCAAAATGTTGTCATTTGAATAAGGTTTTGAAAAGTGAGAGAAACTCGATAAACTTGACACCATAGAAACATGCGTAAGAAATACTAGTATGTCACTAAAATTGAATAATTTCGACCAGCGCTTAGAAAGGTCAGAGAAAACAACCATTGAACTAACAAAATCAGTGTCATTCGTAAGCGCCCAATAGATAGTTTCCATTTGATGTCATCGACACTAATAAGACAGTTTAAGGCAGCCATCTTTGTGGGCAGAAGCTAATGCAGGCCGAAATCGGGAAATATGTGCTGTATTAAACTAATCACAGTGTTTTTATTTTTCAGTCTATTTTACTGAATTTTATATCAAATTTAACAGCTTTTATAAAGTCTTTTAAATATCAAAACTATATTTTGATAGTTTAAAAGGTTGAAGAAATACAACCGAAAATGTTACACTGTTCATTTTGTTTTAAGTATGAGCCAATAGTTTTATTTATATCTGTGTACTAATTCTGTGTGCATTTATCAATTGTAAAAAAATTGTATTCTGAAAATATGAATTTCAAGAGCTTTTAATGGTGTATAGCTTTTAATTTTCGGACCACAAATGAAGCAATTACAAGAAAATAAAATTTACCTTTCTATACAATTCATATGAAAATCCTTTGAAGTTACCATCAAAGAAAAAAAGCGTTATCAAGTCTCAATGAGCTGAACCGTTCGCTTAAAGATGATCTTGTGGATTTAAAATGTAGAAGTATGCGTGACAATCTTGTGTTTACCAATGTGCCTGAAAACCAGACTACTCGAATCGATGGCCGGAAGTTTGAAGATAGAGAAAATGTACTGTCAAAATTTATCTCAGACAAACTGCAGATTAATGACATATTCTTTGAGAGAGTCCTTCGTATTGCCCCAGCACAAAGTAATTCGCATGCAAGAGCAGACCCGCGTCCTATTGTTGCCAAGTTCACGCTATTTAAAGACCGCGAACGCGTACGTCGGGCTAGCCATCTGCTCCATGGAACACGGTTTGGCATAAATGAAAAATTCCCCGAGGAGATTGAACAGACACGCCGAAAGCTATACCCCGTGATGAGACAGTACGCCGCGACCACGAGCAAGTGGTCCTTGTCAAGGATAAGCTCATTGTCAACGGGTGTGAAATCCGACCAGAAGACGTCCCGAGGCTTGTGCGGCAAAGCGACCCTATCCGACCCACGCGGCAAAACCCCGACCAACCGTCTGACACCCCACTCGCACCACGGAACCCTGATTAATCGTCGGACTCAATGGACACTCGACTATAGGATCGCCGTAGTGCAAAGCATCAACTCCTACGAAAATTAACTTGCTCATCCTTAAATGTTTGTGGCCCAAGATCTTAAGTGCTTATTCCAGAATTTTGTGATTCCATTTTAAAATAAGATATTATTGCATGTTTGAAAACTAAACTTGATGAGTTAGACCAAATTCACCTTTCCGCGAGTCTAAAAATAGAGTTTAAGCTCCGCCCTCCTTGCCCACAAACAACCTGGTTTAAAGTGACAGATCTTACAGATTATCTTACAGATCCGCGAAAATATTTTAATTTGATATCTCCCAAATGCAAAGAGCTTGTGATGGAGATGTTTAGATGAAGATTAAGCCAGTTTCACCCAATGATGCATTCATGACACAAAATTATGAAAGAAAGTTGTTGCTGGCTACAGCGAGATTTTTCCTTTCGATACAGAAATGGACAAGCCTCATCCAATAAACTAAATTAAGATGCAAACAGAGAAGCAATTACAGCAACGTACGATTCCTTGCAAACCACAAACAACCCTTTTGCTTTTAAATTGAACCAAAGGCTCAAACAGATTTAAACTGATCGCTTGTCAAAATCATTGTTTGTGGGACAATGTGAAAGTGGGAATCAGCATAACGCAGGTAAAGTGTCAATCAACGCGATGTGATTGGCTAATTCCATGCTAATACACAATGTGTAATATCTATTTTTAGATCTCGCGGAAAGGTGAATTAATGTTGATGGTTACAAATTCATATCAAAAACTTGAAAACAAAAAATCCTTAGAAAATCTGGTGGTGTAGGAGTTTTTGTGAATAATAGCATTTACCATTTACTGACTGAAATTCCGACGGAGTGTGAATACGTTTTGCGGTTTTAGCTTTATAGAAATCTATTTAATGCAGCTGAAGATGTCTATTTTCGTGTCGTTTTTGTACCACCTGATAATACAAAATTCTTTTCTAGAGATATTTTGGACATATTTTGCAACGAAGTAGACCATTTTACTACTAATAATTAATATACTGTCTTATTAGGTGACTTTAATGCACGCATAGGTCTATTGCCTGATATAAATGTTTCCGATAATTTTATCTATGGCCAAGTTGGTATAAATATGACTGATGTTATAAATGCTAGTTTATACGAAGTATTGCAAGAAAAAGTATCACTGGAAAGGGTGTCTAAAGATGATGTTGTTAATAGACTAGGAACAAAATTAATTGATTTATGTAAAACAGTCCGAAATGGTTATACTAAATGGTAGATCATTTAATGATATGAATGTTGGTAAATTTACTTGCAAAAATGCGTCCGTAGTTGTCTACACACTATGTACAAAAATAGCATTCAGTTCTTGACACACTTTGATGTTAAAGAGTTCTGCCCATTATCATCTGATATCCACTGTAGTTTTGAGTTTGCTATGGAATCTTATCCAGAATCTATTGAACCACAACTACCTATGCCTGATGAAGTTAAACATTGGAAAAATGACAAGAAACTAGATTTTCTGTCAAATATTGATCTCAATACTGTGGGTGCAATGTCAGCTTTGTTAGATATTACTGATCATACTCCTGTAGAAAGGAATATTATTAACAATACTGTAGAGTTTACGTTTGATGAATACCCACAAGCTCCTGTGAACAATGTTAAAAAGTGTCCTAAACGGCCATGGTTTGATAACAATTGTAATATCTTTAGAAAAACATTTCACAATAGTAAACGCAATTTTCTATCAAACGAAAGTGATGTTAATAAAAATAAAATGCTACAGGCTGGAAAACTGTACAAATAACAGTTGAGAATTGCGCATTTTAGCTGTAAACGTTTCTTTAAAAAGCATATAAGAAATATGCGATCTAAATCTCCAAAAGACTATTGGAATTATGTTTATAGTTTAAACAATAAGAAGACTAACACTTTAAACCTAGATGAACCTATATTTCTTGATTTCTTTAAAACATTAAACTCTTTAAAACATTAAATTCAAATGTTGATTATGCAGATGTACCCCATGCTGAATACCCGAATATTGTTAAAGAGAACGAACTAGATAATTGTATCACTGAACAGGAAATAAAAAAGGCGATTACTAAATTTAAAAATGGCAAAAGCTGTGGCATAGACAATGTTACAAATGGGTACATAAAATCATCATGTGATATACTGATGCCAATATACTAGTATGTGAAATTGTTTAATACAGTTCTTTAAACCGGCATCATACCTGATGCATGGTCAATTGGTGTTATTGTACCTATACACAAAAATAATGGTAATATAAACTTTCCCGAAAATTATAGACCAATTACTATTTTGAGTTGTATCGGTAAAGTTTTTACCTTTGTTTTAAACGATAGACTTACGATATATGTTGAAAACAATGAACTCATGTTAAAAAACCAAGCAGGATTTAGAAAAAACAACAACACAGTACTCTTGACAATGTTTTTATATTACACCTGTTGTCTGAATATTGTAAGCATAAAAGGTCTTAACTATTCTGTGCATTTGTAGATTTTACTAAGGCTCTTGACAGTGTTTGGAGATCTGGTCTTTGGTCCAAAATTGTCAAATACAATGTTACTGGAAAGTTTGTTGAATGTGATTAAAAATTTGTATAGCGATGTAAAATCTTGCTTAAAGTTTAATAATAATTTAACTGATTTCTTAGTGTGTGGTAGAGGTGTAAGGCAGGGTGAAAACTTGTCCACAATTTTATTTCATCTGTATCTGAACGATTTAGAGCATTATCTTAAAAGTAAAAACGTCAGAGGTGTAAAACTTGTTGATTATGATCTTGATATATTTCTTCAAAGTCGTGTATTGTTATCTGCAGATGACACTGTTCTATTTGAAAATCTGAAGCTGAGCTTATATCACTGCTGGACTACTGTGATACATGAAAATTAGATATAAATGTTGATAAAATATTAGTATTCGGAGACAGACCTAGAAGAAACAGTTGATACATTCAAATATTTAAGTATTGCTTTTTCCAAGAATAGAAAACTTGTTAAAGCTAAGTCCAATGCCTCTGATCAAGCTAAGAAAGCAATTTTTATTTTATATGTTAAAATTAGAAATCTCAACCTTCCGCTTGATTGCCAACTTAAACTATTTGATAACACTGTTGTCCCTATATTGTTGTATGGTTGCAAAATTTGGGGACATGGAGACATAAACTGTACAGAGAAAATTCGTACTGATTTTCTAAAACATATATTGAATGTTAAAAAGTGTATGGTATTTGGTGACCTTGGACGATTCCCACTTAGTATACTTATGTAGCCCAAATATGAATATTCATAAGTATGGGTGCAAGTTGCTTGGATTGGATGAACAGTTTCTCTCTAATTTAAATTCATGACATGACTCATTTTCCTGCTCTTGAACACTTTGCACACTTTGCACATGCCTTTTCATCACTTTCTCTAGCCTTCTCTGTCTCAAGTCAGTCCTGTCCTTGCCACCACCCTTGCTAGTCAGTACCATATTACATAGAATTGACTTACGATTGATGAATAGCCTGGTGAGTTTTTTATATTTTAAATATGTATTCATGTAATAATGCCATATTGTGAAATATTTATAACTGAAATGTTTGAGATGTTTTCCAATATTGTGAATTGTACCTTTGAAAACCCATTATGAAACCCTGTATTAAGAAATAAAATTATTGTAATGAACTTCTCTGTGTCTACATCACGATCTTTCTACATCTATTTCTACAACTTTCTATAACATTGTTTCTCACTTTCTTTGACAACATTTTTCTTCACCTCATAATTGTTTATTATTTTATTTTAGGTCACATTCTCGGGTTACACTCCCGTTCACGAAATACAAATACATAACTCACGAAATACAAATAAATAACTAAACTAGAAGCGACGTTACATCATGTATAAACTAAGGGTTACATATGGCTCCGCGACCGGGAACGGGAGATTGAAACTACGGTGTAGCCAGGTATTCAGCAGATCCTGAGCAACTCGACGGACCAGAGGTTTTCACCCCGAGGACAATTGAGTTTACCAGTTGCAGAGAGCTAGCTAGCAACCTTCTTTTTTCTTTTTGTGTGCACAGATTACGCGCGTTGATATTATCTGTATTTGATAACATTGTGATGTGTTGTTAGTAACGGGCCAATATTTGTTAGTGTATCCTTCCGCGATGGAGTGACAGAAAGTGCTATACATGTGTTTTCGTTGTCGGCGTTCGAGTTTCGGATTTGGACTCTTCCGTGGACTGGATTTGTGTTTGTGTTATAGTGTTTAAAATTTTTAAGTAAAACATTGTTATGTGACATTTTTTTACTTTTTCCTGATTCAATGATATTTTCCACTATTAATGAGTTAAACATGTGTTATTTGTTATTTTATGTTTTAATTAAACCTTCATAGTCATTATGTGATAAATATTCTCAAGGCAGTCATTTATTTTTCTCTTAAAATCTAAGCCAGTTAAACCTGATTTTCAGAGAGTTCAGTTATTTCTTTAAATTTTGCAAAGGAGTCTATGTAATCTATGTTGTCATTTAATTCATCCTATAAGGATTGTTACGTGTATTTCCTTTCAGGGACATTGGACTTTGGTTCTTCAATTTCATCTTCACATGAACAGGATGCTACAACCTTTACCTCGTCTCTAGTCATGTCTGTTCATGATTCAGAAAGTTAATTTTATTCATAGTCAACCATTTTTGTGTAGTTTCTCAAATCGAAATAATACCATATTCTTTTCTAAACACTATGTGGGCATTATTTTTCAATGACGTCACAACTTTCGTCATTACTTATAGAAAATATCAGCGCTTGGACATTTAGTATTTAAATAGATCGTTTTTCATTGCTTGCATTTGAGAAACTGGCCAGGAAACGCGAGGTTAGAGCTCTGTAAAACCGGTTTAAGCACCCCAGTCGGTTCATATTGCCGACTGACCGTTCCAAGGCGGTAACTGTCGGGTTTGCTCTTTTTATTAAATGACTTATCACAAATTTGTTCTTACTTTTCGCTTGGCTTGCATGTGAAATACCTTTGTTCTGTGCCTTTTCGGAGTTTGGTATATGTTGCAATGCTCATAGAATTTATCATATATTCTTATTTTATATACGTATTTATTTTTGTTGATCATTATTATGTAGCTTGATACTACAAATTTTATTAACATAAATCCTTTTTTTTCTTAAAAAACAACAACAAACAAACCTACTTTAGTGAAATAAGAAAATTTTGTTTGCAGTTTACTTACAGTAAGATATTTAAGTTGTAAGCGTGTGCTTAAATTTTTCTATAGTATTTCATATCTGTCTGTCTTCCTTCTCTCCATCTTGTCTAAGTCTTGACATAGTAACACAGTTACCCTATTTCCGCTTTCTCTATATACTACCTCTTTTTGAATGAGTGAGAGGTTATATTTTTGTATATTGCTTCGATCCATTTTTATCATCCTTTATATACACCATTTACACTGTTTTCATGTCATTTGTGTTGAAATACATTGAGCCCCAGATTACCCATAAGGCCAGGTAGAGTGTAGTGTAGTAAGTGGACACAGTGGACATCAGTCTGCAGGTGTAAACTAGGTAGTTAGAGGGTGTTGAATGATTTAGGTCAGCAGTGGAGAGTAGATAATAGAGACAGTACATTAGTTGTGATGTGTATTAGATAAGTGACAGGTAGCTAGGGACACAGGGTTCTATTTTAAGCACTGGGAAATTCCAGTATGGCTCAGAGTGGTGCTTAGGAATGGTGATTTATATATTTTGAACCGTTGATATTAATACTTTATAGTTCATTATTTTTCAGGGTTTTCATGTGAATCCATAACATGCAAAGCATCATTGTTTACAAATGTGTATATATTTGAATTTTGGTGAACATTGATAATTGTATTACGTTGTCATTGTGTATAGAATTTTATATTACAGTTTAGGTTGTTGACAGATAGTGTAACATTACTAATCCTGTTTCCCTGGATTCACCTTTACTAGTTTTAATATTTTTTTACCTGAAGGGAGTCAATTTATCTCAAAGTGTTTGGGTTAGAAATAAAAGAGCCAGAAGTATCAAACTTTATGTTTTATCCTAAGAGTAACATCAATAATTGTTATCATTTATCCTAAGGTTAACAAAAGAGCAATATTGACAAGAGAGAGAGTGAGAGCATGTTAAGTGGAAGTAAGAAAAGTGAAACTTAGTCAAGGCAGGAGGTAAGATTTACCTTAAGTTGCCAATGACCAAATAGCCGTTGTGAAGTGTGTGTTTGTATCTGTTTGTGTCTGTGTTTTAATAAAATGTAAATACATTTTAACATAATTATTTATTTTGGCAGAAAGGTTTAACACAAAATACAAGTTTGCTTACCGGTCGGTAACTACAAAACAAATAGACAAATAGTCAATATCAATTTCACAGTCAAATTTCGCAAAACCTTTAATTACAACAAACTAATTCTTAAACTGTTTCCCAAGAGTTTCCCCAGCTGGGGAAAATAAAATTATTTCATCCCGACAGTCTGCCTTTTCTATGACGAGATTGCCCCTGGTGTCTCGGTCTTGAAGCGCTTGGACGATTATCGTGCTCGATGATCCATCTTATAATATTGAATATCTAGTGGATCTATAAAATGTTTGTTTGCAGATTTAACACCCTTTACCACTATTGCATATTGGTGTGCTGACCTCAGATGCTCTTTACAATGTCATGTCTTCCAAACACTTTCGTAAAGCAGGGACAGGGATACAATACAATTTCTGCTTGATGTTTACTTGTCCAATGTCTCATAAAAGATGAGTAACTGGCGTAAGTAAAATTGTTGCACCTGCTCACCGGACACGCTGCTGGATGGATGGGCCATGCTGGTTGTAAATTATTGTAAATAGGGAGTGTTGTGTCATTGGTTGTGGTTATTGCACTATGGTCACATAGCTGACCATTTTTCTGTGTAGCATGAGTGTGTAAAATAGGAGCGGCAAATTGCACAGACTTAGAAGGGAATTCTGGGTCTGGAAATTGATACATTATAAATAATAAAAAAATAATTATGTACAATTCTATCTAATATTGAATTTAAATATGAGTAATTTAGTAATGGCACGGACGAGCCCCCAAAATGTAACAGTACTAATCCTGTTTCCCTGGATTCACCATTACTAGTTTTTATATTATTTTACCTGAAGGGAGACAATTTATCTGAAAGTGTTTGGGTAAGAAATAAAAAAGCCAGAAGTATCAAACTCCAAGTTTTATCCTAAGAGTAACATCAATAATTGTTATCATTTATCCCAAAGTTAACAAAAGAGCAATATTGACAAGAGAGAGTGAGAGCATGTTAAGTGAAAGTAAGAAAAGTGAAACTTGGTCAAGACAGGAGGTAAGATTTACCTTTAGTTGCCAATGACCAAATAGCCGTTGTGAAGTGTGTGTTTGTTTCTGTTTGTGTCTCTGTTTATCTGAATTGAAAGTGGCCCTCAAGGTAATCATATAATATTTGTAAACTGACCATCAATCAGGTATTAATTAATAAATATATAGTTCTGCAACAATAGTACCGGATACTATGGCAGAGGCAAAAGAAGTTAGTACGGAGGAAAAGGATCGGAATATTACTGATGGTAAGCACGATTTGAATCTTATTTTAAGATACATTGATGATAAGTTCAAGTCTTTACAAGAGGGTCAAGATGTCAAAGCTGAAAAGGTGTCTCCTCCCCAGCCTCGCTTGGCTGAGTTGATAAAGGTGTGTAATCAAGAAGCTTAACCAAAAGTGCATACTCCTTTGAGTAATATTTCAGCACCATAGCAAGATGTTCATTCTAGACAGTCATTCTTTTCTTCTACACCTCTTCCAGACCCGTTACTGCCTATCCACAGTCTTTGCCAAAGATACCATGTTTCTCAGGGGATGAACCACTACACAAGGGTGAGGTGTCTTATACAATTTGAAAATATAAAGTGCAATGCATATTCGGAGTAATAATGACTTGACTCGGGCACAAATTCTGCAAGTTGTGAGAGGTTCACGCAGGGGTACTGCTAGACTGATGGCTAAACCACTTGGGCAGGATGCCACAATTGATGAAATAGTTGCGAAGTTGGATGTTATGTTTGCAGATGCTGCATCTCAAGAAGACTTGATTGCAGAGTTTTTCAATGGTGAACAGAACCCTACTGAGTCAGTGACTGACTTTGCATGTAGGCTTGAAATACTCTTACAGTCAATTATTTCCAAAGGTCAGTTTCCAGGATTAGCCAAAAATGATTTGCTCAGACACAAATTCTGGACTGATTTGCATTCGGAAATGCTTAAGATAAACACTAGACACAAATATGACTCGGTCTCAGACTACAATTTACTGATGAAAGAAGTAAGAAAGGTAGAAAAGGAATTGAACAATCAGAGTTCTACTTAGACCTCACGTTCATGTATGTCTTCAGGTGCGACTATCTCTAAAGAGGTGAAACATACTCCTGTAACTGCAGAGTCCGTGTTTGAGAAAAGAATTGTCCCCCTTGAAAAGCAACATTCAGAAACTGTATAGCAGTTAGAAAAGAAGATTGATGACAAATTTGACCAAATTTTGAAAAGAATTGAGTTCAGCCGAAATGTCACGAACAATGGTACTTCTTTTCAGGCACAGAACACCTTCAGAGGCCGTTGAGGTGGTCGTGGTCAGCAAAGCAACCGTTATCCAAGGAGTAATGGAAATAACTTGAGGTCAACAAACTAGTAACCACCTCTGTAGTGGGCAATACAGGGGAGGGTCAAAGCGTTGCCCGGAGAGATAAGGAGGTATTAGCTGACAGACTCATTGGTAATGAAAATGAACATTTTGTCTTAATAAATGGTGTAAACTGCAAATGTCTGTTGGATACTAGTTCAATGGAATTCACCATAAGTCATTCACTGTTCAGATCTTTAAGTCCTAGTGTTTACTTCATCCCATCTACTAGATTCTCTTGGTCTAAATCTTTCACTTGCAGATAGTTCGTCTCTCAGTTATTTGGGATATACAGAGATTGAAGTCTCTATTCCATCTTTGTCCTGTTTTTAACTTGACACCCCCATTTTGTAATTCCTGACAACAAGTTCAACAGATTGTGTCCAGTGATCATTGTAACAAATGTTCTGCGAAGGTGTAAGTCATATCTAGGCGAGTCAAGTGCTGAGAATCATCTTTCATGAGAATGGCAGACTGCTGTTGATTCTTTGAATTCAGATACATATCCAGTGAAATTATGTGGTAAGAAAACCATATACATTTCCTCATATGAGACTGTCACTGTAAATGACATAGCAAGGAATATTGATCCCTCAATTTCTTCAGTGTCACAGAATCTCCAGATGTATTCCAGGGATACTCTGTTTGTCCTGGTGTGGTTAAATTCATCAATAACTCTCTTGCAAAATTCCACTGTGAGGATTGGTAACATGACTGCTAAAACCATTTCCATCAATCCCAAGTCAACTATTTGTACTATCTCTCAAGCTCATGTGATTAGTGACATCACTTCTATGACATCGCATGCATATAGCCCTGAACCTCCAATCAAGGATATGTATCTCATTTTACCCCAGAACAGATAACTCAGTCTTTCATTCTGTTGGAAAAAATGGGAACATGTGTTTTGTAGGTCTATTAAAGACATTGGTGTCACTGATTTGGCCAAACATCGTATTGTTCTTGAGGACGAAACCCCATTTAAAGATCCTTACCGTAGGATACCACCAGCAATGTATGAAGATCGAACGTCGCCTTAGTAAGAAAGCCTTGTGGTACACTTCGGTTCTGTGTTGATTGGTGAAAACTGAATAACCGTAAAAAGAAAGATGCATATATGCTGCCTAGGTTCAACGATACTATCGATGTTCTTGCTGGGTCAAGATATTTTTCCAGGATTGATCTTAACTCTGCATATTGGCAAATTGGTCTTGATGAAGGTGACCGTGGAAAGACTGCTTTTTCGGTTGGAAATCTCGGGTTTTATAAATGGAATCGAATGGGCTTTGGGCTGGTCAACGCCCCTGCTACATTGCATGGGCGATATGCATTTACGAATATGTCTCATCTATCTTGACGTTATCCTGATCTTCTTTTCCAACTTTAAGGATCATCTTGCCAGAGTAGATGCTGTTTTCCAGAGGCTTAGTGACCATAACCTCAAAGTAAAGTCATCCAAATGTGAATTCTTTAAACCATCGGTTGTATATTTAGGTAATAGTGTTTTTGCAGATGGTATAGCCACCGATCCACAGAAGATTTTCAGTATTGCTGATTGGGTGGTTCCCACAAATGTCAAAACTTTGAGACAGTTTCTTGGTTTTACAGAGTATTATCGGAAGTATGTCCATAACTATGCTCAAATTGCTTAACCTTTGCATGATCTTCTCCATGGTCATTCTTCCAACAAATGGTCAAGCAAGTCTAGAAAGAAAAAAAACTTCTCCTGTTAAATCGCACTGGGATGAAGCTCAACAGAAAGCTTTTGATAAGTTAAAAGAGGTCTGGACTACTCCACCTATCCTGGGTTATGCAGACTATTCTCTTCCTTTAATCATACACACCGACGCTAGATCGAGTGGTCTTGGAGCTGTTTTCTTACAGGAGCAGAATGGTGTAGAGCGTGTTATGTCCTACGCCAGTAGAAGTCTTCGGCCCAATCAGAGGAATAATCCTGCCCATAAGTTAGAGTTTCTCGCTCTTAAATGGAGCGTCACAGATAAATTCCATGACTATCTGTACGGCAATGATTTTGTTGTTAAAACAGACAACAATCCGTTGACCTATGTGACTACAACTGCCAAGTTAGACGCAACCATGCACCGTTGGTTGTCAGAATTGGCAAATTACAATTTCAGCATGAAATACCGGAGTGGCAAGCAGAACGCTGATGCAGATGGTCTTTCCAGTCGTTACATTTTCCAAGACGAAGTGAAGGCAATTTACCAGGCAGCCATTGTCTCAGCTCCATTAGCTGGTAGCTTGCAGATTCTGCTGCTCCTCATGTGGCCAGTGAGGAGTTGTATGCAACTGAGGCTGTAGCCAAGATAGACTTTAAGATCGAGCAGAGTTCAGATCAAGTTTTACAGCGGGTTATAGAGCTGATTACGAATGGTAAAGTTTCAGGACAGACACCAAGTCAGGAGTCAGTTGCAGTGAGAAAATGCCTGAAAGATCCAGATCGTCTATTCCTAGATAAAGTGTTCTTTATAGATCTGCTGCAGTAGATGGTAATCAGGTTAGGCAGCTTGTTCTCTCGTTTCCTCATCGGAATAATGCTCTCAGATGCATTCATAATGATGCAGGTCACCAAGGGAAGGAAAAGACGACATGGCTAGCCAAGCAACGGCTTTATTGGCCTGGTATGGATGCTGATATTTCACAATGGGTTAAAACGTGTATCCGTCGGAAGACTCCAGTTTCCAGACCGTTTGCAAAGTTGCAGACAATTCATACCAGCAGGCCTAAGGAGCTCGTTACCATTAACTTTTTGAAGCTTGAACCATGCAAAGGGGGCTTTGAAAACATTCTGGTTATCGTAGACCATTTTACTCGTTTTGCACAGGCTATCTCATGTCGCAACCAGTCTGCTCTTACAACAGCCAAGGCTCTGTATGAAGGTTTCTTTAGATATTATGGTTTCCCTGAACAACTCCACAGTGACCAAGGCCGTGACTTCTTGAGCCACACTATCAAAGAGTTATGCAATATTGCAGGCATTAAGAAGTCAAGAACCACACCATACCATCCAATGGGTAATGGTTCCGCAGAACGATGGAATCAAACCCTGTTAAAATGCTCGGCACGCTAGAAAACTATCAAAAGTCCGACTGGAAGATGTACATAGCACCACTCGTACAAGCGTATAACGCGACCAAGAATGACGCGACTGGCTACGCACCCCATTACCTCGAGTACGGCTGGCACCCTAGACTTCCCGTGGATGCCTATCTGGGAACGGATCCTTCAGAACGGATCAACGTCTCATACTGTCTATGCAGAAAAGCTTCAACAACGCTTACATTTTGCTTATAGGACAGCCGCCGAAAAAGCTGGGAAGCAAGTAAGCAAAAATAAGCAACACTATGACAGCAAAGTGAGGCACACCTAGTTAGAAGTTGATGATCGCGTACTTAAACGTAAGGTTGGTTTACAAGGAGCTAACAAACTTGCGGACAAATAGGACCACCATATCTATGTTGTAGTCTCTATTGCCAATCCAGATAAACCTGTCGTACAAGTACAGTTTGAGGGTAAGAGAGGACCAATCAAGACTCTTTATAGAAATTTACTTTTGCCTTGTCCAAATCTTAGTTCTGAACAGTCAGAGTGTATCTCTGGTAAACAAAGATGTAAACCTTTGTTGAAACATACTAGTTGTTCATCCACTTTTCACGAAGATGAGCAAGACAAGACGTCATCAGATTCCGACGAAGAAGAGACAATCTTCTTTTTCCGGTATTGTACAATATCCCACTCTGGGGCATTGTCGTACATTTGGGTGTATGATACAAAATCGCGTGTGTGGCGCAAGTATACAATCTGTGTAACACTGAAATGGAGATTTTAGCCATTTCATGAAATGTCTGAAATATTTAGCCGTTTCATGAAACGGCTGAGTGAATTAGTCATTTCACGAAAAGGCTAACAATTTTAGCCATTTCATGAAACGGCTGATTTCACAGATTGGCTGTAACATATACATGCAGATAAAAATAAAAACAGTCGGCCGCTCTTCTACAGTGGGGTGGTCAGCATTCCCTTGAAGGCCTCTAGGGAGTCAGCAGTGGCAATGTGCTCGGGTAACACGTTCCACAGCCGAATACCCGAGGGAAAGAAGGAGTGCCGATAAATGTCAAGCCTGCAGAAGGGGACAAGGACCTTCATTGAGTGACCTCTGGTGCTCATAATGGATGGGTGGTAGGCCGTGCATGGAATGTCGACTAGTCCATGGACTATCCTGTATACCATCACCAACTTCGAGTGTGTGCGGCGCTCTTGAAGGGTTTGCCATCCAAGATCCTTTATCATCTGGCTGGTGCTACTGATAGTCCTTTAGTCAAACTTGACAAACCGTGCAGCGCGCCGTTGGACGGCCTCTATCCGACTGATGTTGGTTTGGGTGTGCGGGTCCATACAATGCTGGCATACTCAAGTATGGGCCTCACAAGCGTCTTGTAACTTTGTTCCTTAATCCCCTTGTTTATTGGGTTTATCGTCCCACCAACAGTATTTCAGTTATCTGGAGACGGTTCCTTAATACCTTTAGGACAGCTTGTGAGGTTGCGTCTAAGTAAGGCTAAGGCATTTGTAGCCTTTTCCAGGACAGGTCATCAGTCAGGTGGGCGCCAAGGTATTTACCATTGGTCACGATGTCCAGTTCTTCGTTGTGGGTGGTATAAATAGACTTTATGGGGTTTTTCTTTTTGGTGAATCGGATGACCTCGCATTTGCTGGCATTGAAAGTCATCATTCAAAGAGTCAATCTGCTCTTTCATTGCCTGTCATGTTCCATCGAAGTTTAGCATCACTCGCTTCAGTCAACCGTGGATTACAAGAAAAGCCAAACGTCTATAGGCAGAAGAAAAGAGCATTTAAAAAAGCAAAAGAAACTGGTAATGATCAAGACCTATCTAGACTACGCTTCTTGAAAAAGGAAACCAAAAATGAATGCAGACATTCATACAACAACTTTGTCAAAGACATGGTTAGTGGTGACAAAAATCCTAAAAAACTGTACACCTATGTCAAAGGCAAAAGATGCGACAGTAGCGGGGTTGCGCCCCTTAAATCAGAAAGAATGACATATAGTGACCCAAAGGGCAAAACCACTATCTTGTATAACCAGTTCACAAGCATCTTCACGAAAGAAGACAAGTCATATATCCCACCAACGCAAGGCAAACCCAGCCCCAGTATGCCTAACTTCACCGTAGGAATATCCGGTGTGAAAAAACTTCTTGAACTGGACGCTCACAAGGCTGCTGGCCCAGACAACTTCCCAACTAGATACCTAAAAGACTATGCCGAAGAAATAGCACCAGCATTAACACTGATCTTTGAGGCATCTCTTAAACAATGTAAAGTCCCAGCAAACTGGAGGATAGCCCATGTGACTCCTATATTCAAGAAGGGAGACCACAGTAAACCTGCAAATTACATTGCATTGCATGTCAGAGTCATCCCCAGTCACCTCTGGCGTCCCTCAGGGATCAGTACTGGGTACTCTGCTGATGAGAAGTTTGGCAAGCCACAGGTACAGCAGACCCAGCTGGTGTTTGGGGTGATGGACTTGAAGATGGCTAATGGCATAGCTAAACATTTTACATGAAACCATGTGTCACACGAGTCACATGCCACAGCAAGCTGGTTGGATTTGCATGGTTTGTCACATACTCCACAGGGAAATTTGTAGATTGGGCCGGTGTTAGGATGACAATCGCCGGACAACAATACCTTCATAGCTGGTGCATTCAAAATGAAGACTTCTGATTCTAGCAAAAGATGGTAGCTTGTAAGCCAAAACATAACGATTGTTGAGGAAATCATGTCTTTTAGCAGAGCCTGCGATGGGTTTCAGGTCGTCGTCCGAAAATATGTAACGTCCGGAAAAGTCGATAGTTGGAAGCGGAAGTTGAATTATTTATGTTTACGATGTGAAAATGACTACTGTGGTAAGTGAGATTGGGGGTATTTATACCAAAACACGTCTATGGTATGAAGAAAACTAATCTGAACCAATTTTCACTCGATCAGCAGGTGATACGAGATTCTTTCAATGAAGAAATAATTTCTTGTCAGACACAGTACAAAAATGCGCCACACCGCGACCTTCACCATCACCAATGTTTGTCTATGTACCTACGTCCTGTTCTGCCAGGTCAACTTCACACTTGCCTGATTCCCAGAATTATAATGTAGTGTCAGAGACCCAAACAAATTACTCGAAGTCTCATACTCTTGGTCGGAACAACCTATCTGACAGTTGTTCACACTCTTTGTCTCATTCTGAAATGACAAGTCCCAGTACTGATCCCATTGAATCTACTATAACACAGTCTGCTACACCAGTACCTGAACCAAGCACACCAAATTCTAGCCCTCCTATATTGTTAAAAGTATAACCGTAAGATGTACATTAATGTTTAGAAATTTAAAAAGTAAAATTAACTCGTTTGCGTTGAAGTAACAAACAAAGAATAAATACAAATACGTATAAAAAGAACACCATTGACCGAATTAGGACCCGTATGTTGAGAACGTGTAAATCGCGTAACTTCCGAAATTCGGAACACCTTGCCCATTTTCGCTCGCCTGTTCTTTAGCGAGAACGATAAAGCCGAGGAGATCCGCTCGCAAGTGCATTTTTATAGTGTCGCCAATAAGTGATCAAAGATCAATATCAGTAATTAAAAATAATTAATATTTGTTATTAATCAATATTTTTCAACTGTTTAATGTTTTGTGTGTTACATTTTTACTGCTACGCGATTTGATCTATCGACAACGTTAACATCAGAACAAGTCTATAACCACCGCGCTATTCCACAGTTGTCATCGTGTGTAAGTAAAATTGATATTTTGTATAACGTGCCACTACAGACGTTATCGATCTATTTTTAGAAATAGAGAAAATAGTAAATTTTAAACGAATAACCAATAGGTTTCATAAGATTTGTAAATATATTTATACAAAGAACAACTTTACATATACTGCATACTGGCTATAGTTATTTATCTTTAATAGGATCCGGACGCTGGGAATGTGCAAATCGCGAAACTTCCGGAAATCGGAACGCCTTGACCATTGTCCCTCCATCATTCTCTAGCTAGAACGAGAATGTCCGAGGACAACCGCTCACATGTGCAAAAAATTTCACCATTCCATATATTGGCGGCCAACCTACTCGACCAATTCGACAAAGACTACCGCCAAATGGTATGGTAAATGGGTCACTCTAATCAGAGCAAATGCTCCAGATCTTGATTTTGATTTTGAATATTTCAGATGATCTACTATATTTTTGTACATATTTTCAATATTTTGTTTTAGTGTAAAGTTACTGTGAAATTACATCCAGGGAACATAGTAAGTAAAATTCTTTATAAAAATCACTAAATGTCTATTCAATAGTTCCTTAATTTCAGATTTGCACATTGTCAGTGTGTATCTTATTGCTCAAATATATTGAAATATTCATAAGAAATTACTATTTCTTGTTTGATATAATTAATGTGATTTTATATTTTAGAAAAAATGTTTAATCCTATTGAACTCTTAAATGCATATAACCAGGTGTGCATGGCAAAAATACAATCTTTTGCAGGTTTAATAAGCTGGTAGCGTTGTTTTAATGGATACATTCCGTTACAGGTAGAATAAGATGATACTGTTTTAAGGGAATTTGTTGACAATTGTGTATGCAATGGTGTTGTTATTTCATTTTTAGAATGCAATATAATCTATTAGAAAGTATACTAATGAAGATTGTTTATTAAAGGATATATTGATGTTCCATCTTTTATATTTCTTGATGTGTATATCAATTATTATGAGTATTGCTATGACTAAGATGATGTAGATGTAAGTTGTACATAGCCGCAGTGTTAATAGTTTAGTGCTTTTGAAATGTCAGGAGCCATTTCCACGAAGTGGAGAAGTATGTAGCCCAGTACATAGATTTCATAATCACATCCCTATATTACACCCTATATTTTACTCTCTTAAACTACACACAGTCAATATCCAGTTATCCATACCTGTATATCTATTAATAGCTTACACGTATGAATTTTAAGTAGTATGGGTACAAGTTGCTTGGATTGGATGATACAGTTTCTCTCTAATTAAAATTCATGACATGGCTCATTTTCCCGCTCTTGAACACTTTGCACATGCCTTTTCATCACTTTCTCTAGCCTTCTCTGTCTCAAGTCAGCCCTGTCCTTGCCACCACCCTTGCTGGTCACTACCATTTTACATAGAATTTGTCCACTGTTGATAAATAGCCTGGTGAGTTTCTTTATATCTTAAATATGGTTATTTGGTTATTGGGTTTATCGTCCCACCAACAGTATTTCAGTTATCTGGAGACGGTGTCCACTTGAAGCAGATATAGTGCTGCCTCCACTGTGTATAGCATGCCGTGAACACCTGGCATGATACCACACCCAGTCACATTATCCTGACACCGGGCCAACCAGTCGTGGAACTACCCTTATACTTGCTTGAGCGTTAGCAAGGGAGCTATACCACTACCATTTATAACGACTTTGGTGTGTCGCGGCCCGGGATCGAACCCAGGGCCTCCCGTACCTGGAGCCGACGCTCTACCGATTGCGCTACCAGGTCCGGTCTTAAATATGTATTAATGTAATAATGCAATATTGTGACATATTTATAATTGAAATGTTTATGCATTCATGTAATAATGCAATATTGTGACATATTTATAATTGAAATGTTTGAGATCCAATATTTTGAATTGTGTCTTTTTAAACCCATTATGAAACCATGTATTTAGAAATTAAATTATTGTAGTGAACTTGTCTGTTTCTACATCTCGATCTTTCTATATCTATCCATTTTCTGCAACTTTCTACGAGTATAACATTGTTTCTCACTTTCTTTATGACAGTAGTATTCTTCACCTCAGACTTGTTTATTATTTTATTTTAGGTTACATTCTCTGGTTACATTCTCGGGTTACATCCTCGGGTTACATTCTCGGGTTACATACTCGGGTTACATACTCGGGTTACATACTCGGGTTACATACTCGGGTTACATTCTCGGGTTACATACTCGGGTTACATTCTCGGGTTACATACTCGGGTTACATTCTCGGGTTACATTCTCGGGTTACATCCTCGGGTTACATTCTCGGGTTACACTCCCGTTCACGAAATACAAATAACGAAACTAGAAGCGACGTTACTTCATGTATAAACTCTCTGGTTACACTTATTAAAAAGAGAATTATAGGATTTGGGAACAAGCTTATAAACAACTATTATAATTTGTCATCAATGTTATATAGAATAGTGGTTAATGATTCTTATGTTAACAACAATGTTTATTCCTGGTTAAACTGTATTAAAGATATATTCAATAAACGTGGTCTTAGTTACATTTGGTATAACGATACATATCAGTTTAGTAGAGAACATCTTTTAACCTTGGTAGAATCATCATTAAATCAAAGCGCTGAAAGCGTTGGAAGACTGGCGCACCGGTTGAAAGCGTAGTTCCAAGGGAGTAATCAAGATGTCTTGAACGGCGAAATGCACATTAAGAATTGGAAAGATTGCTGTTGATGGTCTTACATTGGCTGTCATAGGGAAGCAGTGAATAACAATTAGTCGTTTTCATATAAGAATTTAATGTAACAAAACTTTGGAAAACATTTGAAGATGAACAAAAGAGAGGTGGAGAAGAACAAAAGAATTAAACTTTTCCTGCACAGATATCATAACTCGAAACAAATGAAACTATGTGTATGTTCTTTTCGTTTGTAAGTGAAAGTCACTATCAACAACATTAGCAAATAATTCAGTATATTCAGGGATTTCAACATTCAACAGATATTTGCATTTTGATGCAAGGAAAATTGAGGTTTTCCAGTTTTGACCTCACCTAAATCTTAGGTTGGCGGTCATTTTGATGCAGAAGCGCAGGATAAGTGGTCAAATTTTGCAAGAATGACCATAAATGTAGTATGTATGCATTTAAAAAAAATGAAGTAAATACTAAGTGGACCCTTGTAAATATATGGAAATGAAGTTAAAGCAATTTTACAATTAGTTGTGTCAATCTGATCACGTTTTCTAGAAAATTGTCAAAGAAATTCTCAACAAAAGTGAAAGCTATTGAAATCCCTGAGTATACAGTACCGTGGTGATAACCATTAACCTGGCTGTTGTTCTTGCAGTAGAAGTACAGTGATTGTCAACAGTAGCACAGCGTGAAGGTTACGTGAACGGTTGCGGTCATCAGTATTGAGTATTGTAACTTATATGTACATATGCAGTAGGAAATAAATATTAATAATGCTAGAAGGAGGAGTCAGTTTAAAGCCGGACATTTTCTTTCAAGTAAAACATGAAAACATACCAGAAAACTGTATTCCACCAATGGATGTCACTGCTACCTAAATATTGCTAAGGAAACTCTCCATCCACAGAAGCTTACAAAAATGGCAACCCACGCTAGATTTTCCCGCAATTTTGGTCACGTGACTGATTTGTTTATAATCATAGCCTCCTGTATTTAGGTCTAGATTTCAAGACAAAAAAATGCCGAAATCAGTTAGCTTATTAAACTAACACCACACCACAAACGTTACGAAAATGCATTATCTGAAGTAAACAATAAAAAAACATTCTAGTTCTAATGCAGGTATGATCAGCTTCAGCCACAACTGAAGTAGTGTCAACAATGAAATGCACAAGGCCAACGTAACTTAAGAAACTGTCGCATTTCCTTACAAATGTTCACATTCCTTCGTAATATTTGTGTTTTATAAAAACGCACTACTTCTTATGCCGCACAACTACTTGAATACGCTCTCGTGGTCGCAATGATACCCCCGAAGTTAACAACCGCACGTCGCCGTGTTCACAGCATCGTTACTTAAGACTGGCGCATGCGCACCAGTCTAAAAACCACAATCTGCAGAACTGGACAAGTCTTGTTAATGAGTCGCCAAAATGTCCAGACTATAGAATTTACAAGCAAGAACACAAGTTTGAACCCATTTATAATGATTTACCAGATAAATATCTTAGACCTATTGTAATTTTAGACTATGTAATGCTCATCTACTAATTGAAAAAGGCCGTTGGATAGATTTGGAACGCAATGATAGAAAATTAAATCTTTGTAATCTGAACGATACTGGTGATGAGTTTCATTATATACTTAAATGTCCCTACTTTAATTGTGAACGGAATAAGTTCATCCCACATGTTAATACAAATATTGCAAACAATTTTATTTTCAAGAAGATCATGACTGATATTAACTTAGATAATGTAGCCGGGTGATAAGAAGAGAATGTGCAGCCAGTCCGGGACTCGAATCAGGGACACTTCGCTAACAGGGCGAATGCTCTACCGACTGAGCTAACCGAACCGCTTACACATTCTCTATCACATTACACATTACACTATCACCCGGCTACCTACACCCCGGGCAACTTGAAATTCGTCCACGAATTTCCACAGACTATAATTATGCCCTACATACAACTCACAAGCACTTCTCAAGCACTTGTACGTAACGACCGCGGGTCATTTACGTTGGGCGCCATTGTAACATAGGGAGAGAAATGTGCAGCCAGTCCGGGACTCGAACCCGGGACACTTCGCTAACAGGGCGAATGCTCTACCGACTGAGCTAACCGGACCGCTTACACATTCTCTCCCTATCACCCGGCTACAATAACATGATAAATTTATGTAAATTTATTGAAATCGTCCTTAAGAAAACTTAAAACCACCCGGTCATCCTCAATTAATGTTTTCCTTATTTAGTAACATTTACACACCTCCTCATTAGCAGATTATACAATTATATTATTTGTTTCAATGTGTGTTCCTCATATCACATGTATGCATGTGCTGAGTGTACCCGTTTAATATAATTAATAACATGACAAGAATAAGTGCGGTTTATACAAGATAAAGAGACCATGGTGTACCATTAAAGTAATGTTAAGTGATTGGCAATAAGGTTTATTAAGCACTAAAGCTAGATTATGTTTTTACTAGATTTGCATTTAGGTTGCATGTAAAGCCTGTGGCCGAGCGGCTAGAGTCAACAACTTGTGACTCCCCAGTCCCTGAATATGGGACATGAAGCTCTGTCGGGACAAGAATTTGTGCTCGGATGTCTTCCAGCTGACTTTTGGTTAGCCACTGGTTCTACTTCAGGACCACCGAGAGTCAGCTGGACGTCGCCAGCATGGCAATAGTATTGTCGATGCGATAGAAAATAAACACACATCGTATTTGCACTAGATGCACAGCAATTTTACCATAAAGAATAAGATCACAAACTGTACAATATATGTGTCTTTTCTCTGCCTGCGGGAAACATTACAAACGTGTAGTTATCACGGTGGTATCTGCTTGCAGAGGTAAGTTGTACACTTTTTCTTTATTTAATAATGCACATACCGTTTCCTTTTTGCGTTATTTTCTGTGCTTACCTAGATGTACTTTGTAACACAAAACTACAAGAAGCAAACGTATACCTTCTGCTACCGTATAATTTGCTGCAACATAACCGAAATTGGCGACAATAGGGATAGCAACACAGACAGTTTAAAAATGGTATACTTCCGAATGTATTTATAAAATAGCGGCTTGAATTATTCATTTTAAATGGTGTTTTAGTTAGATAGGTTTAGTAGAATTTTGTTTCCTGCAGCTCTGCGTTTCCTGCATCTCTGCTAAACGTCGACATAAGTGACCTATTTATGTCAACAATACCGTGGGCATGTACAATCATTCAATCTACATCTACACATATGTACACATATATTGTCGTACATGCATGTCACATCCATAGAACGAAGATTACTTGTTATTATTTTATTACTTATATATGATGGCGACTTTACCTAACCCTAAGAATAGTATACAAAGGGTTTTCCTGAACTCCTTTGTTTGGTGGGACACCCAGCGAACAACCGTATCTTAATCTTTTTATTTAAACTTCAGCTCTCCTGGCCAGAACACTTTGATAAAGGTATAGCTGCAGGCTATATGTCCCCTGTTTAGTGTGAAAGGATGTTAACCAAACATCAGTGATTGTATTGAATGTGGGATGTATTTACTACACTCTTTATGTCTGAAAAGAGAAACTGAGGATCATAAATCCGTTTATCGGCCTGTTTGTTCCTGCATTGTTAATCCTCATCGAAATGTCCAAACACCTGGCAATCACCTCCATGGCTGATTCAGCGTAAGTGAAACGAACGAAAGCCTTGTGGAGGAAGATGGTACATGCGAAGTTAAGTTTAAGCCCATATATTTATATCCAACTGGGTAACAAGTTGCATTATATGGTCTAACTGAAATTGGACTATGTGTTAATGTCTGATTAAGCATACTTATGTGGGTCGATTACATTAGAAATATTGTGTCCCTGGGACCAAGTTCTCTAAAAATATTTGGGGTCCCAAAATAAATCCATCGAGTCCCTGTAACATTTTATTTATTTAATGTCTAATGCACGTCTATGTGCATGAGCACGCGATGTGCCACGTTAGGAAACTCCGCTGGAAGTCAGAGCAACCAGGCGTAAAAACGTTATTTACTTTGGTTTCGACGCAAATACTACACCGCATGGACATATTTCCATTTTTATCAACATATTTGACCGTGACCGAAAATTTCGAACGCGTTTTTGCTTCTTTGCTGAAACTGGCGATGCCATTTTCCAGCATCTGCTGAGTAGTATAATGTACTGCCAAGGGAAGTAATCACTGCGGGGAGTTTGCCTTACTATATTACCTTTTGACCTAAAAGTACCGTTACTATATTACCTTTATGGTGGTACAAGTACCGTTTCTTTTATTCTACAAGTACCGTTACTATATTATCTTTTATAGTACAAGCACCGTTTCTTTTATTCATCAAGTACCGTCATTATATTACATTTTATGCTTTAAGTACCATTTCTTTTATCCTACACGTACCGTTACTATATTACCTTTTATGGTACAAGTACTGTTTCTTTTATTCTACAAGTACCGTCATTGTATTACCTTTTATGGTACAAGTACCGTTTCTTTTGTCCTGCAAGTAGCGTTACTATATTACATTTTATGCTACAAGTACTATTTCTTTTATTGTACAAGTACCATATCTATAATTACTTTTTATGGTACAAGTACCATTTCTTTTATTCTACAAGTACCGTTACTATATAACCTTTTATGGTACGTTTCTTTTATTCTTTGTCTCTGCCAATCGGAACTACTGGGGTAATTCTGTCTTCGGGACAATCCAATCGGAACTCCTCGGGTAATTCCGTCCTCGGAAGAAGAAAATGCCTAAAATGTAATTCGCACAAGACATAAACAATGCCATCGTTTGACAGCTGCGTGTCTGCTGCGCTGGGAAAATTAAAATTGAATTATTTAAATTTGAAGCCGCCACAAATTAAAGTTTGTGGCATCGTACTGTAGTGAGCTGCCACCCGAGCTGCCATCTTTGTTTTGATGTCTGTCACAAAAGTTGTCCCATTTAAAGAAATGACCGAGGTGATCCGACTACCTACATACATCCGAGACATGATTCGCGAATTATCCGAGGTGTTCCGATTGAGCATAGTAGTGCATTTATTTTGCATTTTCATATTTCTACAATGTTTCAGCTTTATTTAGCACCCAATCGATGAGAAGTGATTCGTGAATTATCCGAGGTGTTCCGATTGGGGACAATCATGATTCGCAAATTAACCAAGGTGTTCCGATTGGCTCGCTTGGAAAAGTGTGCTTACCGGTACATAGTATTTTATATGTAAATGCATGGTCAGTCTCTATTAAAAATGTTTCTTGGTGAAGAGAAAGTCACTTCTGATACCAACTTCTGGAATGGTGATTTTATTAAAGGTTCTTTAAGTTACACTACTTTAAATATACCAAGTAAATAGTAAAGCATAGTACAGGAACATACTAATTGTTTATGTCAACTGGTATTAGTGTTGTTGTTAGTGCTAGGCATGTAACCAGAAACAAACCTCTTCTTTTGCTTTGGCCTAAGCTCTACTTTGCTTGCCTACCTTACATACCCTTTTAACAATGCTTTGCCAACTCTGTCATGTGCAAAAAAACGCACATTGACTGCGTTTGTTATGAATAAGCAGGGCTATTTTTGGCAGGACGAAAATATCAGGTTAGCGCAATCGACACTGGATGATGTTGACAGGTAATTAAAAACCTGCATACGCTGCTATTTTGAATTACTGGGTTAATGCAGATCGCTTATATCTCCATGGTAATAGAGTAATACACGTGAACCCACATTTAACACCGAGCCTGCTGCATTTGTGAAAAACATGTTAATTATAAATTATTATTTAACTACTTTATGCAATGACAACAAGTCTTATTGATCAGAATATTGCAACAAATATTGTATGTGGATGCTGATTAGACAGCTCTTAGTTAAATGTTTACCCATGCCTTCGTGTTTTCATGTGATTCGGTATATTAACCATCCCAAATATATTTTCCTTTACATGAAGAAGTTGTAGATTGCATTGCAGATAAAGAGTTTATTTCTCGCCTGGCGTGATAAAAATATAATCATTTTACTTGGTGATTTTATATTTGCCCGGTTATATAGCCAGGAAGTGTTGTATTGGTCCGAGCCTGTAACCTCAAAATTTATTCACCCAATTAATAGCAATGTTATTTATTGACTACAATACATTTGAAAAAAAAAATGATTGAAACTGGTATATGCTATATACTATTTAAGGATATTTTCTTGGGAATTTGTATCGGGGAATAAAAACATAAAAGTGCATTTTATGTTATGTAAAAAATGGTTGGACACATGTTAGAGTTTTCTTTGTTTGACAAATTGCTAAAATTCAAATGTCCTGCATAAGCCAAATGATGTGATTGTTGTTCTCACAATGTTGTTACATCTCATTTTACTCAGTCATTGGGCTTCACTTAACTTTTATTTTATTGATCAGCTTGGTATTTATTGTCCTTTTTGTCATCATGTTGTACTTCTAGTGTGTGTTATACTGTATTATTATAATATTGTATTTTCATCTATGTTAATAAGTAAGGTTTATATTGTTCGAACACTGTTTTCTATTATAAGACATGTTCTAATAGTTGTTCAGTAACGCAGTATGCCACATAATTCCCTTCTTTTTTAAGATTAAAGTTCGAGGTATGGGAAGTCACGTAATATGATCACGTGGCAACTGGTAAAAGGAGAGCATGTAAACTTGACTCATAGGTTAACTTAAATTGTGATATGCTGGTTGCGCTACAATCGGAGCAGGTCCCGATAAGGACGTATTCACAGGAAGCTAGAAACTCGAGTGTTATGATTTGGATACGAAAGTAATAACAAAATATTTCCAACGTTATTCAGGTATTCCTGTTAATAAAAGTCTTAACTGATTGTTAGCAACTTGCATGCTGCGTAAACAGGCAAAGAGAAATATGTTAAAGCTGTTCAACGGGTCAAAGTGTTGGAGTTATATAACATGCATTCCCTCACCAAAATAAATTACATCATGACATTTTCTTCAAAAGCGCTAATACTGTTTGCCTTTAATGTTTTAGTACGATATCATTATTTGTCAATGCAAGTTAACCTGTCTAAATAGATGCCCGAAAAAATGAACTCATTAATTCAAACGTGTTTAAAAATGTCTAAATATTAATGAATTTGACCGCACCACGCAAAGCACCTGCGAGAACTGATGTAGTTGTCGTCATTCCCAAAGGAGTTCTTATTGTCTCTATGTGTACGACCTCAAATTAACAAACATGAAATAATTAGTAAAATACAGAAACATATTTGAAATTGATCCAGCAAATTCCAATGGAAAACTTAACCTCAGGTCCTATACAGACCCAACCAGAAAGGTACAACACCAGTTTTGTCGACCCACCAACAATCTTTCAGTAATCCGGATACAGAGTCCACTGGAAGCAAATTAAGTGCTGCACTCATTGTGTATAACATACCGTGAACACATAGCATGATACAACACCCCAGACACCAGCCCGAACAGTTGTTGAACTACCATTATATTTGCTAGAGCATTAACACCAGAGCTACACCAATGTCATTGTTAAATGTGGTATGCAGCAATTTGGGCCATTTTCCTTCAACCTGATAAAAAGTTTACTTAAACTTAAATATAAGTTTATGCAAGAATTATTCACTAAATCCCGCCCCTCCCCCAGTAATTGTTTTCTGTTGTTAAATGTGATACATAGATTTATTAAATGATGAGTACCCATTTTACAGATGTATGTAGCTATATTTATCTTGAATAACGACTACAAAAGTAACAGTCGGGTAGTTTCAAAACACCTCCCGCAAACATATTCACATTTTAATGACTACGCCCGCTTAGAGATACGAAATGATTATTCTGTTTCTATTATTACAGTTTTTAGGGTGGAAGTTGTAAGTGGATAATGGACTATGGTTCACTAAACCTTAGGGGCCAGTCACACAGCGAAAACGCATAAATCACGCACGAATTACGCACAGATTTTCGTTTCTGCGCGGAGCGTGCGTCGTATGCGTAATTCACCTTTCCGCGAGATCTAAAAATAGATATTACACATTGTGTATTAGCATGGAATTAGCCAATCACATCGCGTTGATTGACACTTTACCTGCGTTATGCTTATTCTCACTAACACATTGTCCCACAAACAATGATTTTGACAAGCGATCAGTTTAAATCTGTTTTAGCCTTTGGTTCAATTTAATAGCAACAGGGTTGTTTGTTGTTTGTGGTTTGCAAGGAATCGTACGTTGCTGTAATCGCTTCTCTGTTTGCATCTTAATTTAGTTTATTGGATGAGGCTTGTCCATTTCTGCATCGAAAGGTAAAATTTCGCTGTAGCCAGCAACAACTTTCTTTCATAATTTTGTGTCATAAATGCATCATTGGGTGAAACTGTCTTAATCTTCATTTAAACATCTCCATCACAAGCTCTTTGGATTTAGGAGATATCAAATTAAAATATTTTCGCGGATCTGTAAGATAATCTGTAAAATCTGTCACTTTAAACCAGGTTGTTTGTGGGCAAGGGGGCGGAGCTTAAACTCTATTTTTAGACTCGCGGAAAGGTGAATTCGTCGGTGGAACGAACGTGGACCGTCAGTGATTGTAAGTAGATGTGCGTCGAAGGCGATTTGTGCGTGATTTTGAGTTTTGAACGGTTCAAAAAATTTCCAACGCACAACTGTGCGTCGGTGTGCGTTATTCATGAGTCGAAATGCGTAGTTTATGTGTGCGTATGCGTGACTATGCCCGGGACACGCGTCGGCCGTCAGTGCTTATGCGTCGGAACTTGTTCGAAACTGCGCACGTCCACGTCCGTCCACTGACGCCCCACCTTCATTTCACGCATAAACCGCGCACGTATCACGTTCATTCCACTGACATCCGTGCTTGTACGTGGAACGTTCGCGAAACGTGCGTGTTTGGACGCACTCCGTCAGTGATCAAGCGTCGGGCGTGCGTCGAATGTTCGTAGAATACTGCACCGTATTTGCTCGTATGCGTCGACGTGCGCGATATGTCAGTGATTCGTCAGTGATTGTAAATGATACGTGCGCTGTTAATGCGTGATTCATGCATGATTTGTCAGTTATTTCTACCCCCGACACCCCGAAAATTGGGTCAAATTCTCGACGCACAAGCACGCAGAAACCCAATCTGTGCGTGATTTGTGAGTGATTCGTGCGTGATCGGCTGAAAGATAGTTCATACATTTACCGTGTTCATTCTTGCAGAAACCCAGTCAACGACCCAGTTGCTGGCTGTACCCAGAAGGTTGTTGGATTGTGACAGTCGTTCAGGTCGTTGTGACCAGAAAGCAAGACGATGATGCATGATAACAAAGCATATGAAGCATTGGTATGTCAAATTGATTGTTTATCTGTTTATCTATTTTTTTTGTGGTTGTTTTTTTTCATAAAAGTAATGTATACATTTATGTAATTTTATAATGATGTCCTACATAAATGTGAAAAGTGAAGCGTAATACCTTACAAACCTGTATTGCTTATCTGAGTGATCACTTTCTGACAAGATCACGTTATATCATCGTCCGGGTAATCCGCTCTTACCCCGATATCTATTTTAGCAGAGATCCTCATCGTTTTTATTTAGAATTTTGGAAATAATGAACATCTAGTGCGATTTATTTCACAATTTGTATTTCATACATTTGAAGAAGTGTTTAAACCCGTCTTTACTGAGACCTAAAAATGATTTGGGCTGAAATTATGCCCAAATTCCCCAGACAATGGAGAAATATAACGTCACGTTCATGTAATACAGGCAAACTGTCGGACACCATCTTGAATGTGATACAAGTGCCACAAATCCCTGTCGTACTTTGCAGATAGTATAGTTTTTACAAGCCCATAATGAAATAAAAATCCTGAGTGCGCCATTCTTTTGTTAACATCTTTGGATGTGGCTTGCGATCGTTATAAAAGTGAAAGCAGAAAAAAGTGTCAGTAGCAAGATGTCGCAGACATTAGTTTTTGTCTGAAACATATATCCAGAATTCGCGTTGAGGAGCTTTATTACGGTGTTAGATTGTGTGAACTATTTGTAGGGTGAGAGAGTCTGAGAGTTATTGCTGTGAATGCAGATTACAAAGTTTATTAAAACAAACAAGCTGGATAGAGGGGTTTTTAATGTCTGAATGGGGGTGTCTGGTTTGTGACCGGGTCAGGGTAGGCCAATGTGCATGTATGAGGTGCGATTCAGTTCAGCTCGACTCCTAGTTCACGTCGTTGACGCGAGTGCGTTTTAACTTTTGCTGGTGGACCATATCGCTGGTCAAGGAAGTGGACGTTTTTTTTATAAGAGTCAAAACGTGACAAACTACAGTAAACTTACAGAAGACATTGGGGAGATGTCATTAACCAGGGTTAATGTTTTAAGTGCTGAAATCCAACCTAGTGAGTAAACAGACTGAGTTAAATATATAGAGACTTGTAGAGAACCAAATTGAGATACCTGTAAAGAGACATATAGTGATCAATGGATTGGAGCCAAGAAAACTGAGAACTCCAAAGTTGAAAAACTTTTGACCTTATATAACCGCCTTAGAAACTTTATAAAGGCGCCGTCCTAACAATCTCAGATAAAAGGTGCCTTGAGCGTGACCAAAAGGTTCTAGGTATTGCCATGATTTGATGTCAAGGCAGCGACACGTATAAGCCCGTAACATAGGAAACTAGTCTAATGTTTTCATTCATATATCCATCATGTTTTAACTAGATGCAAATGTGATAATAAAGTGTAACAGTTAATTAAACTATGAACACCTCCCGTCTCCCCGTATGTTACTGTGGACGCTGTAATTCGTGTTACACAGTGACAAAATAATAGTCAATGAAAAATGCACGCAAATTATTTAATCCCATCCACACTTTAACAGGAAAAACAACGCGCGTACCTCGCACCGCCCAACATTTGGAACGGTGACATTTATTTTAAACCTTAGATGTTTGGGTGAAAAATCACAATAAATAAAAGCCGAAATTCTCTTCTTCCTGATTGAATTGAGATTGGACTAAATTTGTGATGGACACTTAGATTAAGGTGACATTTGAATTATATTTTGTTTCCATCTTTTAGAACACTTGCAGTGACACTTTATTGATATGTTTATGATGTGAATCTCTACCCCTTTGTCTACCTTTTTGTCGTTATTGCATTCATGTAAGCTATATTTAGAATGTGTACTACATAAGATGTGCTCACCTCCCCATAACCCGTGATTCGTTATGCTTAAAGGCATCTCGAAAGGAATGTGGTATCCCACTGAGCCAGGCCCCCACATGCTATGACCAGACCTGCTAATTGCTGGTCATCACTGCAGGGACTCTTTAGCCAACATAGTACTTATCTGTCACAGTAATACCTCTGATGGGTTAATGCAAAACTAAATTACCTGCTAGTATGGATGTGAGACAGTAGGCTAGTTTTACACAAAGCCACAAACATTATTGTTAGTGATAATGTGGGTTGTTTACTATATGATCCCTTACAAATTCTTTATTGCATTAATTACTAGGTGTCAATTTTGTAACTGCAAGATTATGTATTTATTTCATAGCTAAATATTTAATTTTGAAAATACATGAGTGATACAAGTTTTAGTATTCAAAATGACTCTGAAGGACATTATTCTGACAATGAATGACTTTTTAAATTGCTTTTGTTAGAAACGTTTCGTTACATCTTACAAATCAAAATAAAATATAACTTTAAATAGATATGAGAACTAAAAGAATGAAAGAAATAACAAAATGTATAAGAAATAACAAAATCAACCAACAAAGTAAGAAAGAAAACAAATAAAGATTATATATATATATATATATATATATATATATATATATATATATATATATATATATATATATATATATATATATATATATATATATATATATTGGATTGCGTAATTGGTATATTCACAACTGTTTCCTTTACAAACTGTAAATCAATATGTTCAACCCCCAGATATAGCATACATACACTTGGATCTTGAACAATACCTGTGTGACAGACACATCGTTACAGACTGTGGCAGCCTGGCTTATTAGAAAACAGATGCCCTCACATGCTGGATGGGGCAATAAATGGGGGCGGGGGTCACTTATATAAAGCTTTTGAGATGCCTTTAAGTGGTGCGCTTCTGTATTTTACCCTTGGAGGCGCGTGTTTCGCACTTCATACTTACCCAGGGATATTTGTTTACAAGATTGCATTGGATATAGGTGAATATGGGAAAATAATATACACTAGTAAGTCATGAAGCATGGTAGCAAAAACGGACAAAAACGTGGACATAATAGGCAGAATCAATCTTCAAAGCGAAACCGGAGTAGTGGGAGTGACACAGTGAACACAAACAAGGTAGCTAAAGTAAGAGGCCCGTCAGGAGATTCCACAAAATCTAGTATTGCTGTTAGTGAGGCTATCTGTGAGGCTAATAGGGTGTTGTTCAATCATGTAGAAAGAGAATCAGATAGTGTATTTCTACCAGATGATACTAGTGATATTATATGCACAATGGCGAGCGGTACTTCGCTTGATCTACCTAGAACAGAGGAGAGTCATATCATTATCTTACTTAAGAAAATTGACTCTAAGTTAGATTCTGAAGAGACAAGGTTAAGTGACTTAGAGGAAGTTAAAGAAAAGGTGGAGGGAATAGACAGAGATGTCAAGAAGTTATGGATAGTTTTAGAAGAAAGAGACAGAAAGTTTAATAGTAGGCTACATGCATTGGAAGAAAAGGTAGAGACGTATGAGTTTGACAGCGGGAGATTGTGTAGGAAGGTTGAGTACCTGGAGCAGCGAAAGGAAAAGTTAAGAGATGAAGTTACTTGCCTCCAGTCTCAGTCAATGAGGAACAATCTCGTGTTTGATAATATTCCACATGAATGAGACTAATGAACAGACGGATAAGAAAGTAAAAGACTTCATAAAGGATAAGCTGAAGGTGGCACAGACTAGTGTGGACGAAATGGATTTCGAGCGGGTTCATAGAATGGGATATAATCATGGTGGTAGAGCAAGAAAGATTACGACAAAGTTTCACAGGTTCAAAGACAATGAAATGGTGAGGAGACAATGCAGGCATCTGAAGGGTACAAACTTTTTTGTGTCAGAGCAATAACCAATGGAAGTTGCGGATACATGGTGCAAACCTGTTCTTCAGATGAAACAAGCGAGGGAGGAGAGAAAACAAGCATGGATTGCTTATGACACTCTTTATATTGATGGCTAGGCTGTAAATAAATAGGGGTATTACGAGAATGAACTGAAAGTGCTTTCTTGGAATATCAAAGGACTAAGTAGAGAAAAGCGTGGATGTACAGATTTTACAAATAATATTAATGACAACGATATTATTTTTATATATGAGACAAGGGCTTCCTATAAAACAAGTCTTGGCTTAGATAATTATACCGTTCACAAATTTAATAGAGAATATCAGCAACGGCATGCCAAAAGACATAGCGGTGGTTTAGCTCTGTATTACAGAGATTGTTTAAAAGATTGCATCAAAAACGACTTTTATATATGGATAAAATTAGATAAAACCTTTTTTTTCATGTTGATAATGATATTTATATTTGTGGTGTTTATCTTTGGGGAGAGGATTCCCCTGCATAGCATATTATTAATGTTGATCTTTTTTATATTTTAGAAAACGATATAAGTATATTTGATGCATTGGAAGATGTATATATCTGTGGTGATTTTAATATAAGAGTTGGTTTGAAACACGATTATATTGCATTTGATGAAAATATTTCTTTAGATGAGGTTAATTATATTCCAGACGTAACCATGGTCAGGGCCTCACTGGACAATAAGTGTAATTCATTTGGTCATAAACCAATAGACTTGTGTAAAGGGTCATGTATGCGTATAGTAAACAGAAGGCTAGGGGATGATTTCGGTGTGGGAAATTATACCTTTATATCTAGTCAAGGAATGTCATAAATATATTACCTTTTAGCCAGAGAATGTAATTTTGCACGGTTGTAACGATTCACTATTTACCCTATTAATGAATGGAGTGACCATCGTCCGATGCAGTTTGCCCTGCTATGTAACATTGATGATACTAATGAAACATATTATGATGATGTATCTGTGCAACGGAATGATAATTGTAAATCGATCTTTCGTTCATCCCTCATTGCAAAACTACCTTTATTAAACAATGTAATAAACGACATAAATTTAGATAAATAATCGATATTTAGCGCGGTCAGGGATTTCACTGCAGTGATGCGTGAAGTAACTGACCTGTTATTTGTCAAGCATATAACACGGAAACCTTCCAACAGTTTTTCGGATATACCGTTAGACTGTCGTAAAGAGTGGTTTGATAAAGACTACAATGATGGGAGAAATCGTTATTTACATGCAAATAATGTTTTCTACCATAATACATCTGAGGAGAACAGAATTTCTTCATGTAATCTTAAAAAGGTGTATAAATACCTAATTCGAAACAAAAAGCGTCTTTTTACGAGAAGAAAAATATGTAATATCGAAAAGCTTAAGTTCTGCAAGCCTAAACAATTTTGGATGCATTTTAAAAAGCCAAAAAGAAAAGTTCGAGGAAGTTTATCATTAAATCAGTTCTATAATTACTTTTCAAACTTAGAAAATGATATTTTCAAAAGTTAAAATGAAGATGCGGATGCTTTTTGTAACGAATATGACTTTAACAATTGTTCTAATAATTAAAGTTATAACAGAAAGATTACGGTTGAGGAAGTGATTTTAGCTATTAATAATTTGAACCGCTGTATGGCCAATAGTATTGATGGGCTTATTAATGAATATTTTATTGAAAGCCAAGATATTATTGCTGGACATGTATGTGATATTTTAACGCGATATTTGACTAGGGCTGTTTTCCGGAAGAATAGACAAAGGGTATTATTGTAACCTTACACAAATAAGGGGACAAGAATGACCCTAACAATTGCCGTGGTATAACCTTATTAAGTGTTTTTTTTTTTTCAAAATTGTTTACCTCAGTTTTAAACAAGAGAATTAATACATACACTGAAACCTATTCAAAAATAGGCGATTATCAGTATGGTTTTAGAAAAAGTCAATCAACCGTTGATGAAATGTCTGCTTTACAATCTATTGTTCAACATTACATCTTTAATAATAAACGATTATATGTAGGTATGGTTGATCTAAAAAATGTTTCGATAGTATTAATAGAATTTTACTGTGGTTTAAATTACATAAAATTGGTATTAAAGGTAAGATGCAACGTATACTAAAGAGTATAGTGTTGTCATGTGTGAGGAATATATTAGCTTATCTGATTTTATTTACTTGTTGGACTGAGTCAAGGCGAGGTTATCTCCCCTGCCCTTGTGTCATTGTTCCTGGACGATCTTGAATTGTTTTTAAGATCTAACACAACATCGAATATTTGCATTAATGATGTTTTATTTCGTGTCTTACTATTTACTGATGGCATAGTCATACTGGGAGATTCTCCTAAAGATTTACAAAATAAATTAGACTTAATACATAATTATTGTCAACAATGGAGCTTAGAAGTAAATGTGCTTAAGACTAAAATCATGGTTTTCCGAAACAGAGGGCGGCATTTATCTTCTGAAAAATGGATAAATAATGGAAATGAAATTGAAATTGTTAAAACTTTTATTTATCTTGGAATAGTTTTTAACTATACAGGTTCTTTTAGTTATAATATTGAACATTTGGCGGGAAAGGAAATCAAAGCACTGAATGTATTAAGTAATCACCGTCGAAAAATACCATTATCAAAAAATACGATTGACTCCTAAGTCCTTGTGTCAATTGTTCGATGCTTTTGTTGGTTCTATTCTTAACTACTCATGTGAGTTGTGGGGGTTCTGTACAAGCAAAAGTCTGGAACGTCTGCACTTAAAGTTTTGTAAAAATATATTAAATGTCCGCTCTAGTACAAGTACTGTAGCTGTATATGCAGAACTTGGACGCTATCCTTTATATATTACACGTTTTGTGAGAATTATTAAGTACTGGTGTAAAATAATACATTCTGTAAATAAAATAACTGTTATATTGTATAAACAAGGTTTGGAATATTGTTTAAATGGTTGCAAAAACTGGGTCTACAATGTAAAAATCTTATTAGAGAGGTATGTTTTTTCAGAAGTGTTTCAGAATCATATTTCAGTTAATAAGAAAACATTTCCTCTGATATTTAAACAACGTATTATTGACACTTTTACACAAGAATGGTATGGCTTATTGAATAGTAATAATGTATTAGATTTTTATAAGAATATAAAGGACATGCCAAGCTACGAACCATACTTGGATATTTTACCAAATGATCTAAGACATTTTATTACAAAAATGAGAATTTCTGCACATTCTCTAAGAATTCACACTGAATGATTTTCAAGAAATCCTTTATCTAGAGAAAGCAGATACTGTTTGCTATGTAATAACAGTGACATTGAAGATGTCCTTCATTTTATTTGTATATGCCCAGTATACACTGATTTAAGAAGAAAATACATCAACTCAACTTTGTATAATAGACCGTCTGTATATAAAATGTGTTTGTTGTTTGATTCAAATGACAAGAACATACTTATTAATCTTGCATTTTTATCAAGAAAGCAACCTTAGTAAGAAGGAACGTTAGCGTTAATAATACATAAAGCTCATTCTCTATTGTTGTTTCTTTCATTCTTTGATAATGCAACTATCACATAAAAAGCTTAATGTATTGTCATTATTATTTCTTCGCTTCCATATTAATAACTAAACCGGATACTATATTTGTATATTGTATTTAAAATACGATGATGTACATGAGTACAAATCTGAATAAAAATATGTTCTGTTCTGTTCTTTAAAATGATTTGTCTCCTGGGCTACCCCTGTTATTTGTTAAAAAGTAATCACGTGATATTTATAATGAGATAATTATATTTTAAAGATTAAAAACATAGCCTTTTTGGAGAGCCCATAAAAATAAATGGCTCCCTAGATGTAAATGTATTGATGTATACCTAGGATACTTAATAACTGTACATGCTTTTAAATAAGGTTGTAAGAGAAATACATATGGTGTGTACCGGTGTTAGGTAAGATCGGTACAAAATCATCAATCAAGTGCAAAAGATAATGCATTACATTTATTTAACTTCGTTCGATGAGGATTCGCAAAAATCGACGTACGTATTACAAATCTGTACAGACGTTTGCACACAGCCTATTTATTAAGTTGATTTCCATCTGCTTGGCACAAAAAATAATCATAATTATTTACGACATTTGGCAAACTGTTACAGTAAGTCTTTTTTTTTGTTTATAAAATGACCTAACGTGCAAACCTATGAACTATTTGTTCGGTAACGAGTACTGTTACTGCAAACCGCTCTTTCCGCTACAGAAATAGAAATAGTAGCGAGACCGAGGCAAGGGTAAAATATAACAAGGGAAATAACTCTACGTCGTTAGTTTAGTTGTATGTATGAGTTGTCTTTCAGATCAATATCTAATAAAAACAAGAGGAGCACGGATGTAAGACATCCATGGCGCCGCAGAGAGCATGCACTGAAAACACGAATAGAAATACGTGTATGCTTGGAACCAGACTATCTGCTTCTTTGCTTTATTCCGTGTTGCCTGCGACATTTTTTCTTATTGCAAGCATAAGTCTTCGGAACACTCGATTATTTTCTTGAAACAAGACCTCGTAAAACAGTTGTTATGCTCCCCGAAAACTTTCGGGGGAACATATAGTCGCCGACTTGTCCGTCCGTCCGTCAGTCCGTCCGTACGTCCCATTCGTGTCCGGCCCATAACTTCGTTATTTAAAGTCGAATTTCGAAACTATTTCACAGAAATGACCACCATGTTGAGACGACGTGTCGCGCGCAACATTTGGGTCCCTACCTTGAAGGTCAAGGTCACAGCGTGACCTTGCAGCAAAATCGTGTCCGGCCCATAACTTCGTTATTTGAAGTCGGATTTCGAAACTATTTCACAGAAATGACCACCATGTTGAGACGACGTGTCGCGCGCAACATTTGGGTCCCTACCTTGAAGGTCAAGGTCACAGCGTGACCTTGTAGCCAAATCGTGTCCGGCCCATAACTTCGTTATTTGAAGTCGGATTTCGAAACTATTTCACAGAAATGACCACCATGTTGAGACGACGTGTCGCGCGCAACATTTGGGTCCCTACCTTGAAGGTCAAGGTCACACCGCGACCTTGCAGAAAAATCGTGTCCGGCCCATAACTTCGTTATTTGAAGTCGGATTTCGAAACTATTTCACAGAAATGACCAACATGTTGAGACGACGTGTCGCGCGCAACATTTGGGTCCCTACCTTGAAGGTCAAGGTCACAGCGTGACCTTGCAGCAAAATCGTGTCCGGCCCATAACTTTGTTATTTGAAGTCGGATTTCGAAACTATTTCACAGAAATGACCACCATGTTGAGACAACGTGTCACGCATAACATTTGGGTCCCTACCTTGAAGGTCAAGGTCACAGCGTGACGTTGCAGTGAACTTGTGTCCTGCCGTTATCTTCGTTATTTGAAGTCGGATTTCGAAACTTTTTCACAGAAATGATCACCATGTTGAGACGACATGTCGCGCGCAACATTTGGGTCGCTACTTTGAAGGTCAAGGTCACAACATAACCTTGCAGCAGAACCTTGTCCGGCCCATAACTTCGTTATTTGAAGTCGGATTTAACAACTGTTTTTGACAAACTACCCGGTTTGACCGGCTCTTGTTAAGTCATTGCCCTTTGTTTTTTATCGTTGAAATATGGTCTACTGTAAGATGCAAATTAAATGAGATAGGTAATTTGAAGCAGTTTCAGAGTATTTTAGTAATTTCTCCAGGAACAGAATATGATAGGTAAGATATTTATATCATTTTTGCTAGTTAACCTGTATTGTGACTTGTATTGTGGCTGGCAGTGAATGTAGTCAGTGCATATTTTGCACGGTGCCGATTGTTCTAATGTATATGCTGTATCTGTATAGTAAGGTACACCTTTTATTAAATCTTTGGGTAATGATGCCAATATCATATGATTTGGCTTATTTTTGAGGTAAATATAATACAATATAAATCTGTAAAATACACTGTGGAGCAGATTATATTCTGTACCTTATTTATTCAGATTTATCATATATATTAGGACAATGAAGCGAGTTAATCTACAGTCACTAGGAAGTCCTTGAGCCACCCATAAAATAAATCTTCATAGATGCAGGTTTGTTTATGTCTGATTTCATAGTACTACAACATTTTCAAAATAAATCTCAATATTCATACAACTAACCTTTTTTTGCGAATATTCATACAACTAACCTTTTTTGCGACAAAGTACCCATTCGGGGAGCATCACCCGTCTCTGACGGCCTCTTGTTTATTCCTGTTACTGCCCGTTACGGTATTGCGTAACAGGTAATTACAGGAACTCGCAGTTGTTCTTTGAGACCTTTTTCAAAAAAGAAAACCGAGATCCGCTTTTAACTTTGTAGCTTGCAACAGTAAAGTGTGTCTTGCAATAATATAAAGGTAGCAGACATTAATACAAATTCCCAGCTGTTTGGCAAGGTCTTGTTTAACGAAAGAAACCGAGTGTGTCCATGTTTACAATGCAGCTTGCAATTACAGATGTAGCAGACAAAAACGGGTCAGAGAGTCTATTTACCACAAGAGCTAACATCCATAACTTGCACTAATCAACCAGACCGAAGAAATGGACAATGGAGATCAAATGGTTTATTGTGTAATAAACCCAAAAGGTGGTCACAGCTGTAAAATACCATTTAGTGGTACTGTTATGCAACAATGTGTTACTCGCTTTGACAGTGCCATTTATATCACATGTACCTGTTTGTAATCACGAGTGTGAATTAATCCTTCGATATTCACACAGATCTATGGCATCAACGAACTGCATTTTGCAGGACCTTTTCATGTAACGGTTACTTATTTGGTAATTTGAGGACAAAATGGTCCAAACTGTCGCATACCACATTTAAAAATGCCACTGGTAGCCCCGGTATAAATGCTCTAGCAAATATAATGGTAGTTCAACAACTGTTCGGGCTGGTGTCTGGTGTGTTGTATCATGCTATGTGTTCACGGTATGCTATACACAATGAGTGCAGCACTAAATTTACTTCAAGTGGACTCTGTATCCGGATTACTGAAAGATTGTTGGTGGGTCGACAAAACATATTGCTGTACATTTCTGGTTGAGTATGTATAGGTCCTGAGGTTAAGTTTCCCATTTGATTTGGCGGATCAATTTAAAACATGTTTCTGTATTTTACTAATTATTGGACTGGATGACTGGGATTTTAGCTAAAATAGATATCGACGTCAGAGCTGATTACTCGGATGACCATGTGACGTGATCTCACAAGTAAATTATCACGTGATTTTCTTAGTTTAAAAATATCTATTTGTGCAGCGTAGCTAAGGTAGGAAATACATTGTGTATTGACTAGTTGGGAGTTATGCTTAATACTATACATGGATGTAGGACACCAATACATAGCATTTTGCGGGATCTTTTCAGGTAACAATAATTTATTTGGCTGTATGAGAGAATAATAGCCAATACTGTCGGATCCCATCTTTGAACTGGCACATAATATTAAGAGCGCACTTACTCGATCTGGTGTAAAGTACACACAAGGAGGACGCCATTTAACACTAAAATCTGAACGATTATAAACAAGAAATAGTATCCCCACCACTCCTTTTTGGTAAAACCCTTTGAAAGTTATAATTTCACATTCTAGTACCCCCATTAACACGAGATTTACGCGTTTTTTTTTTCATTAATGTTAACACAGTTTTTAGCTTTCCATCTATTGTTTTAGTTTACACTGAAAGTTTTCTATGACTCCCGGTGATGGCGCTGCGACGGATTCAACCTTCTTATATAGAGTATATAGCGGGACGTCACGAGTCAGCGGTCCTTTACTATATGTCTATGGCTCAGTATACTTTGTTCCTTAAAGTTATTACCATTATAAGAACACAGCACTAGCCTGTCAATTGTTTCATTTACTTTTACGACTTTGCCCTCTGTGGTGCATTGGATGTCGTACTTCCATGCCCTTTCTTAACAATCGTTTGCTATTTTTACCGCTGTGCTATAAAGCACGTACCACTGTCGAACATAGTTTAGACTGCCTTCGATCCAATGCTTTCCTGTACCTAAACTAGTCTATCTTGACCAAGCCATGAATTGGGTTAACAGTTAAATTAATCCGATTCTAATTTGCGCAATTGTTACTTCCGCTGATAACACTGCTTTCTACTCACGTTCTGGCAAGGCTAATAACTTGCTTCCTGTTAACCTCGCTTTCACTTGGTACACAACCGCAGACGAATACTACCTACACACAATGCATTGTAATCGCCATGTTGGTCGGTCTGTTCGTCTGTCTCAGACATGTCCTAACCATATACATGTATTCACCTATTATGAAACATTGTGTGACGATATCACTCGGAACTCCTCGGGTAATTCCGTCCTCTACGTAATCACCTCGGAAATAATGCGGTCGCCGCCATATTGACGAACTACTTCCAAAATGGCAATCGTACCTACTCGGCGATCTCCGGCAAGCTTCGAATATAGACATCACCGAAGCGTGATCCGAGTGCATGCAGGGTAATAACTGGTATATTACACTTTTACCAAAATCCTGTTGGTAATATACATACAGTATCAACTTAGTTAGAAATATTCTTCAACGAAGCAATCTGCTCTTCTTTCAAGGAGTATTGAATCTCCATTATATCTAAAGCGTACTGCATGCACTTTGAAAAGTCAGCCATCTTTGTTTACATAATGCAATGAGAAGTTATTCGCCGGGGCAAATCACCAACTGGTGTATTCATACAATTACAAACAAGGCATTATCTCCGAAGCTAGCCGGAGATCGCCGAGTAGGTACGAATGGATATCATGATTACTTAAAAGTCGTTTATAACGGACTGCCGGTCCTCATAATAGAATTTAACTTATACCTTTTGTCAGGAATATTTTAGTTTGGTACTTCTGAAAAGTTAGTGTCACTGATACTAAAACGCCATCAGAGCTCAAGTTTTTGTGTGTGCTTAAAATCATTTTTTTGTATTAAAAAATGTTATACCCTAACATTCGTACAAATAAAAATTTTCAAAATGCCAGGGGAACGTCAGACATCGTATTGTCCCGGGCTATGTAGCTGACGGAATAGGTTCAATAACTCATTGCTTTCACCCATAAAAACATAACAAAAAGAATGTCGTAAACAATAGCAGCATTTTTATGCCATTTAATTCATATCAAGCCTTCAACTCTACAAATCTGCTACAAATATTTATAAAATGATTTACAAGTGATTTTGTTACCATTGTTGCTGCACCTTATAACCACCCTAGAAGGGTGAAATATACTAGTTTAACAATCTTTCCATTATCTTCCAAAAAGAAGAAGTCCAATCGTGTACCAAAATATATTTTAATAAGCATAAAACCCACAGAATGATACATTAACACCTGTTTGAGACACTAGACATATTAGGTTAGCATTATTGAAGTTTTCATAAAATTCAGTTCGGAAAAAATGTTATAGCTAAGAAACCGACAGTCTGTTTAAGGATTTGGATAGCAACCTTCTATTCCTTATGGAAATAAAATAAACACCGTTCGTAAATATATCAACGTGATACCTTTAAGTAAGTATGAAAGTTTGTAATCATTTTGGAATGTATTCAGCTTTGATAAGTTTTTTGGGTTTAATAGATCGTGTTCAGGGTCACCGGTCCTAAAATAGATTCAATTCTGTTTATGCATGTTTCGATGCTGTGACCAAGCACAATGCCAGTGGTTCTAAAATAGATTTAACTCTGCTTGGTTTTCATGCTGTGACCAAGCACAATGTCAATGGTTCTAAAATAGATTTAACTCTGTTTAGTTGTCATGCTGTGACCAAGCACAATGTCAGTGGTTCTAAAATAGATTTAACTCTGCTTGGTATTCATGCTGTGACCAAGCACAATGTCAATGGTTCTAAAATAGATTTAACTCTGTTTGGTTTCCATGCTGTGACCAAGCACAATGTCAATGGTTCTAAAATAGATTTAACTCTGTTTGGTTTCCATGCTGTGACCAAGCACAATGTCAATGGTTCTAAAATAGATTTAACTCTGCTTGGTTTTCATGCTGTGACCAAGCACAATGTCAGTGGTTCTAAAATAGATTTAACTCTGCTTGGTTTCATGCTGTGACCAGGCACAATGTCAATGGTTCTAAAATAGATTTAACTCTGTTTGGTTTCATGTTGTGACCAAGCACAATGTCAGTGGTTCTAAAATAGATTTAACTCTGTTTAGTTGTCATGCTGTGACCAAGCACAATGCCAGTGGTTCTAAAATAGATTTAACTCTGCTTTGTTTCATGCTGTGACCAAGCACAATGTCAATGGTTCTAAAATAGATTTAACTCTGCTTGGTTTTCATGCTGTGACCAAGCACAATGTCAATGGTTCTAAAATAGATTTAACTCTGCTTGCTTTCCATGCTGTGACCAAGCACACTGTCAGTGGTTCTAAAATAGATTTAACTCTGCTTGCTTTCCATGCTGTGACCAAGCACAATGTCAAAGGTTCTAAAATAGATTTAACTCTGCTTGGTTGTCATGCTGTGACCAAGCACACTGTCAGTGGTTCTAAAATAGATTTAACTCTGCTTGCTTTCCATGTTGTGACCAAGCACACTGTCAGTGGTTCTAAAATAGATTTAACTCTGCTTGGTTTCCATGCTGTGACCAAGCACAATGTCAATGGTTCTAAAATAGATTTAACTCTGCTTGGTTTTGATGCTGTGACCAAGCACAATGTCAATGGTTCTAAAATAGATTTAACTCTGCTTGGTTTCCATGCTGTGACCAAGCACAATATCAATGGTTCTAAAATAGATTTAACTCTGCTTAGATGTCATGCTGTGACCAAGCACAATGTCAATGGTTCTAAAATAGATTTAACTCTGCTTGCTTTCCATGCTGTGACCAAGCACACTGTCAGTGGTTCTAAAATATATTTAACTCTGCTTGCTTTCCATGCTGTGACCAAGCACAATGTCAATGGTTCTAAAATAGATTTAACTCTGCTTGGTTTTGATGCTGTGACCAAGCACAATGTCAATGGTTCTAAAATAGATTTAACTCTGCTTGGTTGTCATGCTGTGACCAAGCACAATGCCAGTGGTTCTAAAATAGATTTAACTCTGCTTGGTTTCATGTTGTGACCAAGCACAATGTCAATGGTTCTAAAATAGATTTAACTCTGCTTGGTTTCATGCTGTGACCAAGCACAATGTCAATGGTTCTAAAATAGATTTAACTCTGCTTGGTTTCATGTTGTGACCAAGCACAATGTCAATGGTTCTAAAATAGATTTAACTCTGCTTGGTTTCATGCTGTGACCAAGCACAATGCCAGTGGTTCTAAAATAGATTTAACTCTGCTTGGTTTCATGCTGTGACCAAGCACACTGTCAATGGTTCTAAAATAGATTTAACTCTGCCTGGTTTCATGTTGTGACCAAGCACAATGTCAATGGTTCTAAAATAGATTTAACTCTGCTTGGTTGTCATGCTGTGACCAAACACAATGTCAATGGTTCTAAAATAGATTTAACTCGGCTTGGTTTTGATGCTGTGACCAAGCACAATGTCAGTGGTCCTAAAATAGATTTAACTCTGCTTGGTTTCATGCTGTGACCAAGCACAATGTCAATGGTTCTAAAATAGATTTAACTCGGCTTGGTTTCAAGCTGTGACCAAGCACAATGTCAGTGGTTCTAAAATAGATTTACCTCTGCTTGGTTTTCATGCTGTGACCAAGCACAATGTCAGTGGTTCTAAATTAGATTTAACTCTGCTTGGTTTCATGCTGTGACCAAGCACAATGTCAGTGGTTCTAAAATAGATTTAACTCTGCTTGGTTGTCATGCTGTGACCAAGCACAATGTCAATGGTTCTAAAATAGATTTAACTCTGTTTGGTTGTCATGCTGTGACCAAGCACAATGTCAATGGGTCTAAAATAGATTTAACTCTGTTTGGTTTCATGCTGTGACCAAGCACAATGTCAATGGTTCTAAAATAGATTTAACTCTGCTTGGTTTCCATGCTGTGACCAAGCACAATGTCAGTGGTTCGAAAATATAGATTTAACTCTGTTTGGTTTCATGCTGTGACCAAGCACAATGTCAGTGGTTCTAAAATAGATTTAACTCTGCTTGATTTCATGCTGTGACCAAGCACAATGTCAATGGTTCTAAAATAGATTTAACTCTGTTTGGTTTCATGTTGTGACCAAGCACAATGTCAATGGTTCTAAAATAGATTTAACTCTGCTTGGTTTTCATGCTGTGACCAAGCACAATGTCAATGGTTCTAAAATAGATTTAACTCTGTTTGGTTTCCATGCTGTGACCAAGCACAATGTCAGTGGTTCTAAAATAGATTTAACTCGGCTTGGCTTCATGCTGTGACCAAGCACAATGTCAGTGGTTCTAAAATAGATTTAACTCTGCTTAGTTGTCATGCTGTGACCAAGCACAATGTCAATGGTTCTAAAATAGATTTAACTCTGCTTGGTTTTGATGCTGTGACCAAGCACAATGTCAATGGTTCTAAAATAGATTTAACTCTGTTTGGTTTCATGCTGTGACCAAGCACAATGTCAATGGTTCTAAAATAGATTTAACTCTGTTTGGTTTCATGCTGTGACCAAGCACAATGTCAATGGTTCTAAAATAGATTTACCTCTGCTTGGTTGTCATGCTGTGACCAAGCACAATGGCAATGGTTCTAAAATAGATTTAACTCTGCTTGGTTTTGATGCTGTGACCAAGCACAATGTCAATGGTTCTAAAATAGATTTAACTCTGCTTGGTTTTGATGATGTGACCAAGCACAATGTCAATGGTACTAAAATAGATTTAACTCTGTTTGGTTTCATGCTGTGACCAAGCACAATGTCAATGGTTCTAAAATAGATTTACCTCTGCTTAGTTGTCATGCTGTGACCAAGCACAATGTCAATGGTTCTAAAATAGATTTAACTCTGCTTGGTTTTGATGCTGTGACCAAGCACAATGTCAATGGTTCTAAAATAGATTTAACTCTGCTTGGTTTTGATGCTGTGACCAAGCACAATGTCAGTGGTTCTAAAATAGATTTAACTCTGTTTGGTTTCCATGCTGTGACCAAGCACAATGTCAATGGTTCTAAAATAGATTTAACTCTGTTTGGTTGTCATGATTTGACCAAGCACGCACAATGTCAGTGGTTCTAAAATAGATTTACCTCTGCTTGGTTGTCATGCTGTGACCAAGCACAATGTCAAAGGTTCTAAAATAGATTTAATTCTGCTTGGTTTTGATGCTGTGACCAAGCACAATGCCAGTGGTTCTAAAATAGATTTCCCTCTGCTTGGTTGTCATGCTGTGACCAAGCACAATGTCAAAGGTTCTAAAATAGATTTAACTCTGCTTGGTTTTGATGCTGTGACCAAGCACAATGTCAGTGGTTCTAAAATAGATTTAACTCGGCTTGGCTTCATGCTGTGACCAAGCACAATGTCAGTGGTTCTAAAATAGATTTAACTCTGCTTGGTTGTCATGCTGTGACCAAGCACAATGTCAATGGTTCTAAAATAGATTTAACTCTGCTTGGTTGTCATGCTGTGACCAAGCACAATGTCAATGGTTCTAAAATAATTTTAACTCTGCTTGCTTTCCATGCTGTGACCAAGCACAATGTCAATGGTTCTAAAATAGATTTAACTCTGCTTGGTTTCATGCTGTGACCAAGCACAATGTCAATGGTTCTAAAATAGATTTAACTCTGCTTAGTTTTGATGCTGTGACCAAGCACAATGTCAAAGGTTCTAAAATAGATTTAACTCTGCTTGGTTGTCATGATTTGACCAAACACAATGTCAATGGTTCTAAAATAGATTTAACTCTGTTTGGTTTCATGCTGTGACCAAGCACAATGTCAATGGTTCTAAAATAGATTTAACTCTGCTTGGTTGTCATGCTGTGACCAAGCACAATGCCAGTGGTTCTAAAATAGATTTAACTCTGCTTGGTTGTCATGCTGTGACCAAGCACAATGTCAATGGTTCTAAAATAGATTTAACTCTGCTTGGTTTCCATGCTGTGACCAAGCACAATGTCAATGGTTCTAAAATATATTTAACTCTGCTTGGTTTTGATGCTGTGACCAAGCAGGACTGAGGGGTACAAGTCACTCCTTGTTAGACGATAGTTTTATCCTGGCCAACCCCATATTTTAAGATAGCCCAAGAGGAATTTGCCCAAGGTAAGGCAAAGACGTGCTGATCAATTATGCGCGTACAGATAACAATGATTATTTAAAATATAAAATATTCAGGTGGTCGGTAGATAGGTCCCAAACACTTGATAATCGCTGTGTAAGGGGTAAATACTGAGAAACACATTTTCCAGGTTTGTTGTGTTTTATTTATTCTCGAACAATAAATGATAAACAGTGATAACATTGATAGTTCTTACGACATTGTCCCATACTTTAAACCGATCAAGTAATTCTATATATTGACGCCGTGAATTTTCGAATTTTGGTTTGATTTGCATCTTAAGGCATAGTTAGTCCGGTATCATAACACACGCATTAATAAGCCATTAAAACTGGTATGTGTTACATGGAAGGGCAACAATGCATATTGCAAGCGATTTAGCGGCAAATAGTGCTAGGGTGCGGCCTCCATATATTAAAATGTCGTCATTTTAGTCCATGTACAGCCAGGACGCATCTCTGATAGTTAAATATACTGTAAAGTGTGCCCGAGACCGAAAGAAAGAAAAGAGGTCGTCATGCATGCTCCTCTGTCTCACGCGCACCCAAACATGTACTCGCTCATAGACCCTTATTACACAGACAAAGCCTGGTACGCACGTGCCTGTTACTGACTCCCCTTATGTAGCTTGTCAGTTTCAAACGTGCCAATTTGAATGTTATACTTTCACGGACATTTTATTCCAAAATCATCTTACGTTGCGACAGAATTCAACTGATTATGCTCGTACAGTAACATCTTGATAAATATATATTTATTAGATGAATGGCTGCTTTAGAACCAGAAACAACACACATTACTTCTAAACAAATAGGAAAGTAGCCGAAATGCATATTATGGCACTCTTAAGATGCAACAATAGTCCAAATTGTAGAAACTTAATATTAAACTCATTGAAGTGGTATGTCATTGAAAGCAAGTATCTATTTTTGGCCTAACGGAAATCAGGCTCTTTAATAAAAGGGAATTAATTCTATTATTCATGTATTGTTCAGTTTTCACTACAATACTATTTCCGCATAAATAACACAAAGAAAACCCCAGCCCCTCAATGGTTAAGTCCAATATCTTCCTCTGAGCGCAGAAACTAATTCTACAGCTCCCAGGCAGAAAGGGGCAGATCTGGATCTACACTGTCTGTATAAACCTGACCATTTCGTGTTAATTACGATGTGATAGATGAGTAATTGCAGAAGAAAGTGTATTCACAATTGGTGTCTCGCTGATCTTGATGACAAACGTCATCTACTTTATTGGTTAATTGTTTGTCTCACTTTATAACACATATTGAACTTTTCTGTTATGGACATAAGGCCTGTTGGAGTAGTTAAGGTAATTCGTGTTTTATGAATGCTATGTTGAAACTTAAATTGATGTTGTTGCTTCTTAAATGGCCGCGTTACTTGTGAATAAACGACATAGTAATTTTTCACATTACCTTAAAATATGTTATTTTAAATATTTTCCAAGACAATACGAAATGTCCTTTGTAAAATGCGGGTTTCCCAATGGAACGTTAAGAAAACTAACGACCTTACGATAAGAATACTGAATTTTAAACACGTACATGTCGACATGTGATGCATGACAGACGTGGGCACATAACGTGACGCGGAAAGACTCAGTATGCACACTTGTATACACTTGTTGTTAGGGTGGTTCTGTGTGCATGTCTCGGTTACTGGAATGTCAGCTATACCCCTTGCTCCTATCAGGATCAAATGCGTTGATGTGTTACTAATTAATTTCGAGAATTTTAGGAACGCTGTGTAAATACCCCACTGAATAAAGAAAGATCTGGTTAATCTAGAAATACCTCTTAATTTTGGGTTAACAGCAACACTGCTCCTGATTGAGCGACTATTAACAGCAAAGACGAAGGTAAAGATAAATGTTAAATGCAGTTATCATTGTGTATCTAACGAAACATGAAAAGTCCCTCCACCAGAAACTACCTAGGTGAGAATTACCTGATAAGTTCCGATATATAGTACAAAACTTGTCCCATACCAGGAACTGCAGATAGTAACTTAATTGACTTAGCAGTCATATCACTTATTTAGAGGTACCAATAGGGGTACAGGTTGATAATAATAAATATACACATTGCCCCTAGCGGGTAGATTTTATCTTTTTATATTTTCAATGTGTAGGTAGCTGCATATTCGGCATACAGTCAGCTTAGCGCCTGACTTAACATATAAAATATCAACACTCTTCTGTAACATGTCGCTATTAACACGATTTCTATATTTAATACCATCTCTCTTTAAAAACCATTTAACATTTTGAGTGCATTCTTCTACTAGATAAAATTCTCAACAGTCTCACATTGTATCGAACCCACTGACCCAAGCAACCTTATCACCTCTGTCTACAACATTGACTAGAACAACTAACATGAGGTCAAGACTGATAACTAAATGAGAAATAGAAGTCAAAGTTCAGGTAAAGGCAATGAAAAAGTAGAGCTAATCAAAATCGAATTGTTCGATCTGTGCATGAGGGTCTTTGTTTTTGCCACACTCGGCGTTAATTCATGTCAAGAGCGGCATAAGAGTGTAACCGGTTATGTTCGATGAGATAAGTGTCTAAATCCGGTTGATTAATAGTGTTCTTTGTGCAAAGTGTTAACCCGGGTCAGGCTAGTCATTTAAATAGGAAACTACTTACGCACATTTTCCGGAAATAAGGGAGATAAAAGAATTTATCCGACATTATACGATCCCCCTTCTTAGTCTTGGGATAATTCTCGATTAATATTTAATATCTCCGATATGACGGAAAAACCCCGATGAAAGTAAGCATGTCGGTGACGATATGTGTGTGTGTGTGTGTGTGTGTGTGTGTGTGTTTGTGTGTGTGTGTGTGTTTTTTTTTTTTTTTTTTTTTTGTGTGTGTGTGTGTGTGTGTGTGTCCTTTCCACAAACAACTGAGATACACAAAAACGGGCACGCCGCTTATCCGGCATTACGACCAGTTCCTCTAGTCACAACCATGGTGTAATTTGCACTCACTAATAGGCAAAGCGTAAATGTCCACCGGAAGTAGTACCCCTGACATAAAAAATTTTTTTGTATACTCTAAGGTAGATTCTTTTGTGTCTGTATTTGCTATCATTAAGATACTATCATGCAACTTGATGCCAAACAAAGCTGAAACATTGTAGAAATATAAAAATGCAAAATAACTGCACTACTATGCTCAATCGGAACACCTCGGATAATTCACGAATCATGTCTCCGATGTATGTAGGTGGTCGGATCACCTCGGCCATTTCCCTAAATGGGACATCTTTTGTGACAGACGTCAAAACAAAGATGGCAGCTCGGATGACAGCTCACTACAGTATGAAGCCTGTAAAACTTCAATTTGTGGCGGCTTCAATTTTAAATCATCCAAGTTTAATTTACCCAGCGCAGCAGACATACAGCTGTCAAAAGATGCCATTGTTCATGTTTTGTGCGAACTACATTTTAGGCATATTCTTCTTCCGACTTCCGGTGAACAAATCGATCATGATTTCAGTAGGTATCATGGCACCAGATAGGTCTGAGGAATGATTGTCCCGAGGACGGAATTACCCGAGGAGTTCCGATTGTACAGTGTTCAATAATGGACTGATCCATTTTAGATCGGAACTGATCATTTCACTGAAAATGTTTGGTTTACTATACAAAAATTACGGTGAATGTTTTCAGGAGAGGATAACCGTCTTCGCAACACATTACTTTTCTATTCAGAGGCCCTGTTATATTAGATAATACATTGGTTTTTCTCGCAATAAATAGTTTTGGGGTTCCAAAAGAAATGGTTTGCTGTTAAATGGGGTAAATTTGGTGAAATGGAAATTGTCTCCCTTGTTCGTTAACATCCGAGGTATTCCAAATAGTAGGTAGGTCCTGTTATTTGGAGTTCTTGGATTTTATCGCCTGTTCTTTTTTAGATATTGCAATTACAAACAGTAATTTCTTACTTGTGCGTAAGTATAAGCTTAAAATCCAATTAAATACTTATATAGATGTGTTGTTTATAAAAGAAAATGGAAGTGTTTGTTGGTGATGGTTAACCTGAGTATCACAAGAAAGGCAGAAAACATACACTTCAAATAGCACAAGCATTATAACCGAGTACAACAAATGAAAGGAACTACTTGCCTTTAGGGACTATTCTGGGATGACTTTTCATAAATGTCTCTCATTGCTTCCAAAGTTTATCTGTGTTTATATGTCCTTTTATGTTTTGATGATATATGAAATAATGTAGATTAAGTATTCTAATAATTAGATAGATATAGTCAAAAATAGTGTAGACACTTCAACACCCCCTTGCACCAGAACACTGGTTATTACGTGCGTATTAATGCAGTTTGCATGAGCATACTGTCTCTATTTGTGTACATATACTTGTCAAAATTTCTTTCTGTCTAAATGATGATCCAAACATTATTTCAACCAACAGTAATTATTTACATGCTACCTGTTACTCCCCTCCTACACACTTCACCACCACCTGTTCCCCCACACATCCACACTCTAGAACACTGATCCTTGAGATTTTCAGTCGAAACGTACTGATCTTTCTTGCCTCATTTCATGCCTTCTAGACGACTATAATTGCTTTTGCTATAAAACGAATAATTTCTTGTACCACTAAAAATTTGTAAAATTTGCATTACTTAGCTGGTTCTTATATGTTTGTAAACTACTTTACTAGAATTGCTATCATGCTCCACTGTAACTTGTATATGAGTTCGCTGTGAGACATGCCCAAGAAACAACAAAATACATCCAATTAGAAATCATCTATATACATCATGCTATAATGATAGAAATGTCGCTGCGCAGTATCGGCCAAAATGCCGGCTAATCCCAATCCCAATCCCATTTGAAGTTACAAATCCATGTATATAAAGTTAACAAAAGTAGTAAGAATATTGGCGGATATCCCCTTCCATAGGCCTCAACCAGATTCAGGAGGCGGGGCCAGATAAGGGTTAATAGTTGCCTTGCTTTCGCTGCATTATAACGTCTCGTTGATGGAGAAATAAACTGCTTTCTGCAAAATACAGTCGTAGCCTCAGCTTTCTTTCTCAATAAAAATATATTTCTGATGCGCTGTTTTCTGTGTTAATAAGTTTATGCGGATGATGGAATAATAAACATCAGATAAGATTGAGGTCTCAAATTGTGTGTCCGGTGAAGTTGCAGGCAAGAATGTCATCAGAGAAGGACTACACTGCAGTGCCAGTGATTTATAATGAAGAACAGGTAATTGTATGGTCTCTTTTACAGGGTCACATAGGTATGCATAAGTTAATTATAAGTAAATAAGTTTAAATTGTACATTACCGCATAGACACATGGTTTCGTAGTTATTATAGGTATAAATTTAATGGATGTACATTACCACATAGACACATGGGTTTGTGGTTATAATCCGTATATAGTTAATGGATGTACATTGCTGTAAAGACACATGGGTTCGTGGTTATTATCCGTATATAGTTAATGGATGTACATTGCTGTAGAGACACATGGGTTCGTGGTTATTAAAACTATATAGTTAATGGATGTACATTACTGTAGAGACACATGGGTTCGTGGTTATTATCCGTATATAGTTAATGGATGTACATTGCTGTAGAGACACATGGGTTCGTGGTTATAATCCGTATATAGTTAATGGATGTACATTACTGTAGAGACACATGGGTTCGTGGTTATAATCCGTATATAGTTAATGGATGTACATTACTGTAGAGACACATGGGTTCGTGGTTATTATCCGTATATAGTTAATGGATGTACATTACTGTAGAGACACATGGGTTCGTGGTTATAATCCGTATATAGTTAATGGATGTACATTACTGTAGAGACACATGGGTTCATGGTTATTATAGGTATATAGTTAATGGATGTACATTACTGTAGAGACACATGGGTTCGTGGTTATTATCCGTATATAGTTAATGGATGTACATTACTGTAGAGACACATGGGTTCGTAGTGATTATAGGTATATAGTTAATGGATTACATTGCTGTAGAGCCACATGGGTTCGTGGTTATAATCCGTATATAGTTAATGGATGTACATTGCTGTAGAGACACATGGGTTCGTGGTTATTATCAGTATATAGTTAATGGATGTACAATACCACATAGCCACATGGTTTCGTAGTTATTATAGGTATAAATTTAATGGCTGTACATTACCACATAGACACATGGGTTCGTGGTTATAATCCGTATATAGTTAATGGATGTACATTGCTGTAGAGACACATGGGTTCGTAGTGATTATAGGTATAAAGTTAATGGATGTACATTACCACATAGACACATGGGCTCGTGGTTATTATAGGTATATTGTTACTATCCGTGTCGCTTTATAAGTATATTTATAAAATGGCACGTTTACTAAACGACGAAATGGTGTAACAGAAAGAACAAGTCAGCAACAAACTAGTACAAAAATGTTTTATTTTAATAAACAATTAAAAATATTGCGTAATAAAACAATAACAAATAAATGAAACAAAATTTCAGAAGGCAAAATAAATATTAGCTTACAGTTTGTCTCTTTAGGAAGTGTCCCTTTAACAATGCAACAAATAATCCAACGTCGAATAATTCTAAAGAGTTATTGGTAGAATGTCCTTGTAGATAAGCACAGTTGAAATAATCCAAAGGTAGAACAATACACGAATGTTAATTATATAATCCAAATTCAACATTTTAATATTTATATCACTGTAGAATATAGTAAGTCCACGTAAGTTCCAACACAGAAAAATTTAAGATAGAATCTGCAAGTATTTCCAAACGATATGTCCAATCTCTAGAGCAAACTTTTTATCCAAACTTCCAAACTTACTTAATATCGTACTTAATATCGGCAGACACGCCTTTATATATACCCAACGAATTTCCAGAACATTCACGTCCCCAGAACATTCTCGAAGACCAGTTAAAAGTAAACAATTGAACTTTCTAGCATGATCATTTTCTTCTAGCAGTTACGCGAATTCTACGTTATCAAAACCACAACAGTATGCAACCCTTAACCTGGCTAGCGTAACCTTAAACGCTGATGTATTATTGTACATAACAGATATAGTTAATGGATGTACATTGTTGTAGAGACACATGGGTTCGTGGTTATTATCCGTATATAGTTAATGGATGTACATTGCTGTAGAGACATGGGTTCATGGTTATTATAACTATATAGTTAATGGATGTAAAATTGCTGTAGAGACACATGGGTTCGTGGTTATTATAGGTATATAGTTAATGGATGTACATTACTGTAGAGACACATGTGTTCGTGGTTATTATCCGTATATAGTTAATGGATGTACATTGCTGTAGAGACACATGGGTTCGTGGTTATTATCCGTATATAGTTAATGGATGTACATTGCTGTAGAGACATGGGTTCATGGTTATTATAACTATATAGTTAATGGATGTAAAATTGCTGTAGAGACACATGGGTTCGTGGTTATTATAGGTATATAGATAATGGATGTACATTACTGTAGAGACACATGGGTTCGTGGTTATAATCCGTATATAGTTAATAGATGTAAAATTGCTGTAGAGACACATGGGTTCGTGGTTATTATAGGTATATAGTTAATGGATGTACAATACCACATAGACACATGGGTTCGTGGTTATTATCCGTATATAGTTAATGGATGTACATTGCTGTAGAGACACATGGGTTCGTGGTTATTATCCGTATATAGTTAATGGATGTACATTACTGTAGAGACACATGGGTTCGTGGTTATAATCCGTATATCGTTAATGGATGTACATAACTGTAGAGACACATGGGTTCATGGTTATTATAACTATATAGTTAATGGATGTACATTGCTGTAGAGACACATGGGTTCGTGGTTATTATCCGTATATAGTTAATGGATGTACATTGCTGTAGAGACACATGGGTTCGTGGTTATTATAACTATATAGTTAATGGATGTACATTACTGTAGAGACACATGGGTTCGTGGTTATAATCCGTATATAGTTAATGGATGTACATTACTGTAGAGACACATGGGTTCGTGGTTATTATAACTATATAGTTAATGGATATACATTGCTGTAGAGACACATGGGTTCGTGGTTATTATCCGTATATAGTTAATGGATGTACATTGCTGTAGAGACACATGGGTTCGTGGTTATTATAGGTATATAGTTAATGGATGTACATTGCTGTAGAGACACATGGGTTCGTGGTTATTATCCGTACATAGTTAATAGATGTACATTGCTTTAGAGACATGGGTTCATGGTTATTATAACTATATAGTTAATGGATGTAAAATTGCTGTAACAACAAAATTAAACTACACGTAGATTGGTTTATAGTTTATGACGAATTCTTGAAAATCCGATTTTCTTCAGAATTATCTTTGTGAATCTGTAAGAAGTGACAACTTAAAATAGAGCAGTTTCCGTTTAATAGAAATGTGAGTTTGAACCTATATTGGGAACACTGTTTACGATAACAAATACTTCCTTCCGACATACATGAAACAATAAGTTTCACTAAGTGTAGTAGCTGAGGAGATGTATTGACATTTGTTAGCTATGTTGTACTCTTGATAAACTCTAAATCAAATATTCATATCACTCTAACCGCCCCCACCCCCCACCCCTTATCAGCATACTCATTATCAATAGTATTGTCCCCTTCTCTTCTTCCGCCTTTTCATGATGATTTAATTCATTATTGTTGTAAATTTATTATTATTATTATTATTATTATTATTATTATTATTATTATTATTATTATAATTATTATTATTATTATTAATATTATTTTTATTATTAATCAGCATAACCAATAAACATAAACATAAACATAATCAGCAAAACCATCCTGATCATCTACATAATTTCTACAATCATCGCTAAACGAGCATAGATATATAAAAAAGTATAGGCAAAACAATGACATTTAGCTGATTATGTACTTAATTATTGACTGATACTGAAGAAGGATTACAGTTGCATCATCTGACATCATGTCTCAAATATTTGGATTTTTTTAACAAACAACACGCCCTTATCTGGTGATTCATTATTTCCACAATCACCCACTAACGTCCACAGCTACCACAGTCTTCTATGCATGGTGTCATTTTAATCGGTGCACGCAACATTTTATATTCTTAGTAGATAATTAAGAAAAGGTTAGTTTACTGTGCACAACTTGATTTTTAGGTAAAAGATACACTTTTAACAGTAAGTAGCAAGTAGTGTAGATTGTGACCAGGCTGCTCCCAGTGTTGATCTGGTTGAACAAAATCTACTTTATCTTCCTAAGCATCATGAGCCTGATTAAGTTGTGCTAAACAGGTTTAAACCTAACACGTGTACGATATTGGTGAACAACAAACTCACACACTGTTTCCCTCTACTTCAGCCCATATATACAAACAGGGATATATCTACTGCAAAGGGCAAATGTTGACAGGTATATGAGACTGCTGAATTTGTGAATCAACCATATTAATGTAAATTTATTTGCTTCAACTTCAGAAAACTTATATGACATATAGGTAAAGACTTAACAATCTCAAGTGCAGATCCTGCTCAGACAGCTATACGGAGGGAGCTAGCTGTTATGGATCTACACTATTCATTTTGCCAAGGTCTGATTAAGTTGTTCTAAGCAGGCTAGGGATTCAGCCGAAATGTCAGATTAGACATCCACATTTGAACCGAGTCACATCCTCTTAAATTAGAATCACGTTGAACATGCCATGCACATCATAAACTGAACAAACAAACAATGTCCAGATCAGCCAGCATCCACTGATAAGGATGTGCACTATTTGCTTAAATTAAGTCAATATTCTATGAGGATCTACGCAAACAAGTAAAATAAGCATAAGGTATCAGTGACTAGTAATGCCGTGTGCAAAACAAATGCAATTGTTTGTTATTGTTATTGTTTGCCGTATTCTTCAAACCACCACAACAACTTAAATCATCATCTGTATCAAAATACACACTTTTTTATCTTTAATTTAAATATCGTTGATCTAATTTCTCTTTTGTTCGAGGTTATTTTATTCGAAATTTACCGTCTTTGCAAAATCGAAAAGTGTCTATTGTCCGTCTATTTCAACCCGAAAATAATCTTTTGTCCTCCTCAGCAAAATAGATAAGGATCTGAACTTTTTCTGCTTATAAACAATTTTACTGCTTCAAACACAATTTTACTGGAGCTTTTGAACGTCCATTCTGCATCAGAAATGAAAAGTAACTAAACTGCCGATCTTTAATCGAAATTTCTTGTCAGTCAATGCAAAAATCAGTATGAGACTTCTGTACGCTTATATGAGAATGCTTGATCTTTTGCACAATTTCTAAAGAATGTTGGTCTATCCTTTTCTCCAGGAAGAAACGTCTAACCTAGTATCCACTTTGTTTAAATCCATACCACCACCATTTTTAATTAAAGAAATTAGCTCTATCTATTAGGTTCTCTTTTTCTACGTGTTTCAGGACCCAGAGGCTCAATTGGCACATTGTAATGCAGCACCGAAGGAGCATAACAGAGGGACCGGAAGTAAGTCCACAGAGAAGGCACCGGAAACGGAAGCTGGGTCAACACCTCCATCAAACCCTAATGCGGTCACGTACGGCGTCGAGGACACGCCTCCTTGGTACCTTTGTATACTGCTAGGATTTCAGGTACCTCTGGAAATTTTGTTGTTGTTAGATTTAACTATATATGTTTATTTTCTCCTTTTAAAGAATAAAGAGTACAATATATAAAACACATATAGTATGAACAGATACATATCAATGGTGGATTGTATACATGGAATACAAACATTTAATTTACTATTAAGTACAAGTGCAACATAAGCACATGTTGATAAGTGAACGGGAATGTCGCACGTAATCTGAAGAAAAGAACACACACAAAAAAAAGGCAAAAACAACGACAAAAACAACAATAACAAAAACAAACACGCTCTTGCACTCTAAAGCATTCATTGAAAGGAAGTAAAAGTAAGAAAAGAGAGATGACAAATTAATACATATAACATAGAAAGTATGTGCTATGTAGGTAAAAGTAAAACTAACTTAAAGAGCGTTAACTTACTCAGATCTAGTAGTGATTTACTCATACGGTTAGTAAAATGTATATAGTAAATATTATTGTTAAACACTTAAATGCCCAGGCTTGCCGAAACGAAAAGCAAGAGGGGCATAAAGTAATAAATATACACATGTCGAGTGGATGTTCCACTTTAGTCAATACATATACAAATAACAACAAAAAATAACAAATGCATGCGCCGCCATGATTAAATAAATGTAATGAAAAGCAATGCTAATAAAATCTTCATAGTTTTCTTCAAGAAGAGATACAAGTAACGGATTTTTAAGAAAACTCAGAAAAATATTGACCAAATTTGGGTTTTCCATACTCAAAGGTTAACTAAATATAACATTACCAAAGGTTACATAAAGTTTGTTATATAAATTGTAGCGGAGTTTGCGCCTTCCATGACATTCTATAACTGCCTGACCAGCAAGTGAGGTCACTGATAACACACTATTTACATTAGTCTATCAGGATTGCTGTATAATATAAACTTGGCAACAACAAATTGCACTTAGGACTTTTTCTGGCAAAATGCCATACGTCGCATGGGGCCAAACAAACAATATAGCCTTCTAAAGCGATTAAATTCCGCTTTATATATATACGGGCAAACCAGTTACTGGTAACACTGGTCCATATATGGTTGAATACTATTTTCTTCCAATACATAGTTTCCATGTGATGTCATAGGCACTGATAAGACAGTTTAAGGCAGCCATCTTTGAAGGCAGAAGCTAATGCAGGCCGAAATCTGGAAATATGTGATGTATTAAACTCACCAATGCGTTTTTATTTGTCTGTCTAATTTACTGAAATTCATATAAAATTTAACAACTTTTATGAAATATTTTAAAAATCAAAAACTATATTTTGATTGTTTACAAGGTAAAAAGTACAACCTAAAAAGATACACTGTTCATTTTGTTTAAGGATGAGCCAATAATTTTATTTATTTCTGTGTATTAATTCTTGTGGATTTATCAATAAAAAAATATTGTATTCTAAAAATATGAATAACAAGAGCTTTCAAATTGTGTATAGCTTTTAATTTTGGACCACAAAGGAAGAAATTACAAGAAAATAAAATTTACGCTTCTATACAATACATCTGAAAATCCCTTGAAGTTGCCATCAAAGGTGGCTGCCAAGATAAGGGATTTTCACTGATGTGGAAACTATCTATGCATCCTTCTAAGTGATTATAAAATGTGGGGTCATAATCCTCGTGTTCTGTGTCACTATATAGGTCGGCAAAATAAGTACAGGATAGACAACGAGTGGAGTTATCTGTGAAAATTTTTCTTAGGCCACTCCACGAGGTGTCTATCCGACTTAGACCACACGACTGCAAAACTCCGAAATTCTCGTGCATAAAGCAATGTATCGCCCAAACTTTACAATCCATTACACAAACTTCTGTCATTTACAATTCGTGTATAAAAGGAGTCAAATAAATTTAGTAAAATTTGTGATTTTGTAAGTTTGTTATTTAAACGATGTCACTATAACCCAGCTTGACTCACTACCAACTCAAGACTTTTTGGAGTCTAAACCGAGTAAAAGATTTAACAATGTAGAACTAGCCACTGACGAACAATTGCAACAACGCAGGATTGAAAATATTCCGGTGAAAACAAGGAAACAAAATAGCTGGGCGACCTCGTGCTACAAAGAATGGGCAGAGTGGAGAAACACCCAAGGTGAAACACTTTTTGGTGACTGTTGCCTCGTTTCAGCGACTTTAGGCAATCAGTCTCTCTATTCCATGGATTACTGGTTATCTAGATTTATCTACAAGAGATACAAGGTCGATCAGATGTAAACATGAAGGATACACATTCAAATACACATACAAATTCGCTGAATTTAGACAGCAGCTTGATAGCCGAATTAACCAATAAAGGTAGGTAACAATGCACGGAATTGCAGTTAGTGAATTCAATAGTCATTTAATTAATCGGTCATTGAATTATTTAGTCAACAATATATGTATATATATATATATATATATATATATATATATATATATATATATATATATATATATATATATATATATATATATATATATATATATATATATATATATATATATATATATATATACACATATATATATATATATATATATAATGATATTGTGTCAGTTAGATAATTTTATCAGTCATTTAGTGAGTAATTTTATTGTAATTTTAGTCAGTCATTTAATTATATTAAAAAACTTGAGTAGTTTATAAGTTAGTGTTATATTTTTGTCATTCATAAAATTGTGTGTTTTAATGAATTAGTTTGCCCTATCACCATTCAATTTGAAATTTCGTAAGCTTACAACAACATCAACAGCATCAACAAGAACAACAATAACAATAACGATAATGATGATGATGATGATGATGATGATGATGATGATGATGATGATGATGATGATGATGATGTGGTACAAGCAATGATTATAATAATCTCCTTATTTTCGGAGGGTTACATATTTAACAGTAGGTATGAATTCTAACACGTAACAAAAATCCTTATGATGCAATGGAAATGAAAAGGGAAGCAACTCAAACATATTTATCTGTTATATCTACATAGTATTTTTGCTAATCGGTCAAAGTAATTTATAAGTCAGTTTTACTGTATGTTTTTATAATTTGTGCAATTTTTTGTGTATTTTTAGGTGTAGGAATTCACAGAAATCGAGCGGATCCAGTGACAGATGAAGATGAGATGAAGTTGTGGGACACTGGTGTTATTGGTTACGCAAACGCAAAATCATTTAGATACGCCGTGATGTCTTTTTTCAACTGTAAAATATTTGGTTTTAGAGGTGGCGATGAGCATCGAAATCTAGATGCCAATCAGTATTCTATTAGGTTTGAAAATTGGAAATAAAGTGCTTGTTTTCGAAGAAAGAGATAAGAATGTTCAAGGTGGATTACATCAGAGGAAAGTCGAACCGAAATTAGTAAAGCAACATCTTTGACTGGAAATCCCAGATGTGTTAGTTTATTTGAAACATATCTCGAAAACGTTCCTAAATCAGGACCGTTTTATGGAAAACCATTACCACCCAAGCTCACGAGATCAATTGTATTCTCCAGCTAATGTGTAGGCGTCAATTTTATTTCCAAGTATATGAAAGATATGTTTACGGAGGCTGGAATAGATACGCAAGGACGAAACATCAGAAACCACTCCGGGAAAGGTACATTATGTACAAATCTGTATGCCCAGAATTTTGACGACCAGGCCATCATGGGTAGAAGCGGTCATCGCAGCACAGCGGTTAGGGATTATTTACGGCCTTCCGAGACCCTACAAAAGGCTATAAGTGATGCCGTTCAGCCTCCGCTACCTGCCGGATTGCCGAAACGCGAACCAACGGCAACAGTTACATCTACATCTGAGGCAGAAAATCAGATCGAGCAACCTTCTTTGCATGACAAACCAAATACATCTGTTGAAGTTCATGTGCCTGATTGTATTACAACTGTAGTAATTGTTAACAACTGTCAAAAACTGTCTGCAAGTTTATAAAATGTTAAAGGCGGGAACTGCTAAATATTGACCGTTAACTTTTCGTGAAATAGTGAAAGACAAATGAAAAATTATTGTATACAGTAAATATTTCCTTTTTTGCCTTGTTAAAACTTGTTAATATTAAATATTGCAATCTTGTTACCATGTATTAAAATTAAACCAAATACACGTAGTATGTTTATTCACTTTGTATGCTTAAACGTCCACTTCGTGGTGGTACTTCGTACTCTTACAATTATCTCAATGGGTTCCGTTTCACCATAAGTTTATAGACGCTACAAATGGCCGATGGCATGATACACTTAGACAATCATCATCTACTATTTACAACCCTGCACTAAATCTACTCATTCTTTAGTTATAACAATGGGATCAATGAGCGACTGAGTAACACCATTATATGACACGTAAGTTGACGTAGCCCCTGAGCAAGTGGGTAAAGTATTGAGGGACAAAAATATTCGCACGTAATAATTTTCCATAGTCTCTTATTACATCGCTCGGACGTGTGTATAATGTGCCCTGTAATTCTGAGTTAAAGTCACCAATTAAAACTACCCGACCTTATTTAGTGAATGCACTTAAAAGGTCCTGAATTTCACATAAATGTTCCCTGTAAAGAGATATTAGATAATTAGTACACGGAGTATATATTTGAACAATACGAAAATAAAAATATTCACTTTTAGTAATTTGTACTTGTAGGCCCTATACCAATTATGTTACCATATAGCGGATATATAATGGTCCAAATCTCTCATCCATAGTAAGGCAACCCCGTCCCCCACTACCGTTGCCATTTGACCTTTGCCCCGGTTTACCTATACCAGAGTACCGTGGGTGATTAGAATTGATAGCAAATATTGACTATATTGTTATTAATATTGTTTTCCCATAAACATGTAAATATCAATACCGTTTAATTGTTCCATGAAACGTTTCTATAATGATAAAAATAGTCAGGCTGATGTGTAAGATGGACTGTATCAACTAATGTATTGCCAAACCAGTTGAACCCTCCCATATTGCGGGTATAATGGAAGTTGAAAGACAGCGATGTATTAGAGAGCATTAATGCAGGACATCAAAGGTCATCAAAGGTCGCCGTCGATGTCAGGTTCAACAATGGAATATTTTTTCTTAACAACAGACCGAACACAACAGCAAAATCTTGTTGTTACTAAAAGTTTTACAATACCGTTAAATTTTAATGTCGTAAAATTATATGCAGTAGTGAATTGTCTTTGGACGCATGGGAAAAGGTCCGATTACAAACAAAAGGCTAGAGCATAACAGGTGATTTTACATAATATATATTCGTAGCAAATGTAATTTACATTAAACCAATCAAACATACACACACGGAGTATTAATTTCAAGCGAGAAATACTGTTGTAGCATCTACATTCTAATTTAATTTTGATATTCAGCAAAGTTAACTAATAACCGAAATTCAATGCAAGAAAGCGCCGCACTTCACTTGTTGATAGAACAACATGGCGCCATCCATAGGACTTTTCCAACTATAACCTATAGACGTTCCTATTCGCGGTGTAATGTTGCGACTCACACGAGCGATGTATCTTTTAGTTTTTTGTTACTTTTATTTTCGCATCAAAATTGTTTCATTATCCGGAGACGGTGTTCGCTTGAAGCAGAGTCAGTGTGGCTTTCACTTTTGACAGCATGTCATAAACACCAGGTATGATACCACACCCTGTCACATTATCCGAACTCCGGGTCGGACAGTCGAGGAACTACCCTTATATTTGCCCAAGAAGGCAAGAGAGTTATTCCACTTACTTTTTTTCGACTACGGTATGCCGCGGCCCTCGTTTTGACCCGGGGACTCCTGCCCCGGGGCCGATGCCCTTCCGCTTGTTTTTCCATGTCCGGTATATGTAAATAAAAATCGAAGGACTTGTATCTTTGTTGTTACTCACAGACATTGTGTTATAATTAAGCTGTAGTTCGTGTGATAAATTATTGTGTGCTATAATTATGTATTCTATCCCTTTCTACCTCAGCAATATCTGACGGCGTTTGGCTCTACTATCACTGTTCCCCTTGTTCTGGCTGGCCCGTTTTGTATGGACAACGACTTTGTGGGACTCGGCGAACTTATCAGCACAATATTCTTCGTATCCGGGATCGCAACTCTCTTACAGACAACATTCGGAGTTAGGTAACCTCTCAAGTGGTTGTTTTTATTTGAGTTACATGTAAACAAGAACACGGATGTGCGGCATCCATGACACCTCAGAGAACAAGCTCTTCAGGAGGAAGGTGAATTTGCTGAAAACATGACTCTACTTTGTTTTATTCTTCGTCGTCTGTCACATCTTTTTAGCTCACATGAGCACAACGTGCTCAAGGTGAGCTTTTGTGATACCTCTTCGTCCGTCGTCCATCGTCCGTCGTTCGGCGTCAACATTTTAGCCTGTGAACACGCTAGAGGCCACAGTTTTTATCTAATCTTCATCAAACTTGGTCAGAATGTTTGTCTACATAAAAACTTGGATGGATGAGTTTATTATTGGGTCACCTGGAGTCAAAAAGTAGGTCACTATGTCAAATTTTAGGAAAAATGTGTGAACACACTAGAGACCACATTTATAGCCCAAATATTCACCAAACTTAGTCAGAATGTTTGCCTGCATGAAATCTTGGAGTAGTTCTTAACTGGGTCACGTGGGGTGAAAAAGTCTAGACCTAGGCCACTAGGTCAAATCTTATAAAAAGCATGTGAACACAGTAGAGGCCATATTTATAAGCCAATCTTCATCAAACTTGGTCAGAATGTTTGTCTGCATGATATCTTGGATGAGTTCGTTATTGGGTCACGTGGGGTCAAATAGAATGACACTATGTCAAATCTGAGAAAAAGCTTGTGAACACACTAGAGGCCCCATTTATGGACCAATCGTCACAAAAGTTGATCGGAATGTTTGCTTGCATGAAATGCTGGAGAAGTTCATAATTGGGTCACGTGGGGTCAGTTATTGGGTCACGTGGGGTCAAATAGAATGACACTATGTCAAATCTGAGAAAAAGCTTGTGAACACACTAGAGACCACATGTATAGCCCAATCTTCACCAAGCTTAGTCAGAATGTTTGTCTACATAAAATCTTGGATGAGTTCGTAACTGAGTCACGTGGGGTCAAAAAGTTGTTTACTAGGTCCAATTTAAGGAAATACTTAATACATTAGAGACCACATTTACAGGCCAGTCTTCATCAAACTTGGTCAGAATGTTTGTCTGCATGAAATCTTGGATGAGTTGGTTATTGGTTCACGTGAGGTCAAAAAGTAGGTCACTAGGTCAAATAATAGAAAAAGCTTGTGAACACACTAGAAGCCCTATTAATGGCCAAAAATTCACCAAACTTGATCAGAATGTTGCCTGCATGAAATCTTGGGTCAGTTTATAACTAGGTCATGTAGGGTCAAAAGGCAGGTCATTAGGTCAAATATAATAAAAGCTTGTGAACACACTAGAGGCCACATTTACAGTCCAATCTTCACCAAACTTGGTCAAAAAGTTTGCATGAAATCTTGGACGAGTTCGTTATTGAGTCACGTGGAGTCAAAAAAGAGGTCACTAGGTCAAATCTTAAAAATAGCATGTGAACACACTAGAGGCCACATTCATAGCCCAATCTTCACCAAACTTGATCAGTTTTTTTGTCTGCATGGAATCTTGGATGAGTATATGATTGGGTCACGTGGGGTCAAAAAGTAGGTAACTAGGTCGCATTTTAGAAACAAAAAACATTGTGAAACATTTAGAGGCTTTTTTGATGGCCCAATCTTCACCAAACTTGGCCAGAATGTTTGCCAGTATGAAATCTTGCATATGTTTTGAAGTGGGTAATGTGGATTCAGTAGGTAACTAGGTAGATTCTAGAAAATGTTATCAACCCAGTGGCCACATTAATGGTCCAGTCTTCACCAAAGATTTCTGAAGTAAATAACTCTTAATTACTTGATGCCAGATATTAGTCTACTAAAAGCCTGTGTCCTCAGGTGAGCGATTAAGGGCCATCATGGCCCTCTTGTTCGTATTGTACCCTTTACCAAACTTCAACATCCTCGATTATTTCTTGAAAGAAGACCTTGCTAGACAGATTCAAACTCTTTAATTGTCCGATACATTAACGGCATGTTTTAATAATTTCTATCTGCACTGTCAAAATCGGTCAATTACTTAGAAAAAATCTGGCCAATCAGCAGCACATTCATTATATTGCCTGCTTCATTTCTGTCCCGTTAATTTTTTTCCATAATGAAGACTTACCGCCGTTTACAAAGCGTCAATATTAAACGTACCAATCGCAATACCTCGCCCTTTCTGTGTTGAAAAGTGGCCGAGGCAATCCGAGTGGTATACAATGGCTTCCCTGTTCAGTTTTGTATTTCGCAGTTATTTGTGTATAATTTATAAATGCCACAAACTAACAATGGTGACATTGGTATCAGTAACTGGGTTTGGGAAACTTCGTCAGAAACCTTTTGTATTAATTTACTATATGAAAGAGATGTATACAATTACCGGAAGTAGTCTATTGACAAAAGGCTAAAACAAGAAAACTAGATATATTTGATTGTTTGCGTTATTGTTGCGCTATCAATATGACAGTTCCACGAGTGACAAAAGCACAATTCTGCAATCACGTAAAGATCAATATAAAACCACCAATAGTTGACAAAAACCAGCCTAGCCATTTTTTAACAATGTACCGTTATTGCTGAACCTGAATAAGGAAAGTTCGTAACTTACTTTGGACATTTTATTTTATTTTATACTAGCACACTGCCTATTGATGCACTAAAGATTGTGCTTCAGTGTCTTGCTTGAGTCGAACAAGACCTAGTTTCATACTATTGAGCGCATTTTTGATTGTGCCTTTTGTTTCATAAGTCCCGAAGAATATCAATGGCCGTTCGTCAGTCGCGATGAATATCAATGCGCGTTCATTAGTCGCGATAAATGACAATGTACATTTCTTGTACACATCGTTGCTCAAGAAAAGTAGTTCTTTACAGCCTCACCAACGCAGCGTATCTTTTTCAAGATATTTTTGTTATAGCGTCGACACAATAATGGTCATCGTTCTTCACAGCCAAAATAAAAGTAAAAAGCTCATAAACTGCATCAACCAACCAAAGTTAATTGCGGTATTTACGCAAAGAAATATTCAGGTCTTCAAGCGTCTCTATCTTAAGAGTGAAATTTTCTTAGCACATTAAGCTACACAAGCTACCACCGAACGTCTTTTAAAGTACGACCTGTATAATCGACTTGAAGTAGTCTAACATTATTCCACCTCATGTTCCTTCGTCCAACATGTATCATAAGACAGTCTGCACCCTATTCAGCCGCACGTAGGAAGTGATTAGTGTTTATTCAAAAAGAAACTGTACTGTAACAACCTCCACGTTCTGATCTAGACACTGCATGTATGGACCGCTAGGTACTGAAACTATCTTAGCATAGTCAAGCATCGTAACAGTACGATTTAGTTTACGATTACGTATTAATGCGACCTTTGAAGAGATAGCAAGACAAACAATATTTATACAGTGGTTTCCTAAAATTATTAATTGATCCTGGCACAATGAGGCAACGATTCTAATGATAAATCATATGCTTTCTTAACGACAGTTCATATGCGATTGTACACTCGCTCAATGCCATTGAACGACAGTTAACAGTAAGGTCTTATCTACCCTTTCCAGATTGCCCATTATTCAAGGAGCGACATTTGCCTTTTTGACTCCAACGTTTACGGTGATGGCCTACCGCAGTGGCAGTGCCAGTACACAGAGGCTAGGAAAAAGGTAAGTCCATAGTTCATAAACAGAATATAACAGCTTTTCGGATTTGCATTTACACAGTAAATCATCGTTAAATAATCTTCAGAATAAAAACATCATTTGTCAGGTAAGATCAATTGGTGTTTGTTTGCTTTTTATTTGAAAAAAAGGAATCCAATCAGTGTTCTATATGACTTTTACGGTAAAACAATAAAAACAAAACAAAACCATTTTCACAGCTGAAATAATAATCAAATGTATGTTATAGCTTAGCATTTATAATAACTCGTCCTGAAGGTAGATGGTGTCGACAATATGTATCATTTTTTTTATTAAATTATAATCATTTAGAGCCTTGTGCATTCTACATCGTCAAATAAACGGCATGTTATACATATTTATTGAAGATGTCAATGATTTCAGAGATCTAAAGCTAAGGAAAAAAAACAGATTGCACTTTCAAATTCAGTGTCATTGAGTAGGCAAGGGATTTAGTTGTTAACGTTTGTGATACACGAATATTATGTGTTTTACGACAATTATATAAGCTAATTAAAAATTTGAATTGATGCATATTTACATGTCATAGTACCAAAACGTGCTATAATAAGGGGTGATGTAAATTTTTATATACAGATGCACAGATAAGTACAATTTTATTACAACTTTCTAATTATAAAATTAACAGTAGTTTAGCATAAGTATAAAAATATATACTGTACGCTAACTGCACAACTCTTTTGCTAATTGCATTATTAGCATTAATACGTGTGCTATGCTTATTTTTATCCGACAACTATTTTATTTTCTATTTTCTGTTTACTTATAACCAAGCTCGATTTTGACGATTGTTGTTTGCAATTTAAGCAAGTGACGTATTATATATTATGCCATTTTTTCTTTTACTGTTTGTCATATTTTCTTTTACTTTTGTCATTGGGCACAAAGCTATTTACAAATTAGTTAATGAGCACATGTCCGTACTTTCATGAATTGAAATTCGGATTTATATCCGGACACATTCGTAGTATTGGATCCATTAATAGAAACACAATCTATGTCATAGGCGTTAAGTACACAAGCGAATAAGTATTTCATTAATTACAGGCACAAAGTGAACGTTTTACTGTAATAATCCTTCACTACATTTAGTGACCACCAAAAAATGGTATTCTATTCACAATTAGTTAAGAAAATTTGGAACTTTTTCCGTCACACATAATATTATGTTTTATCAGAACACATATTGTTCCAGCGGACCCACTCCTAACAAACAGCTCGCTGCCAGAGCCAGGAAGTGACGGCCATAGAGCAATATGGCAAGCACATATTGCGGAGGTGGGTGGAACGACCAAAGCATACTTTAGTTTAGGAAAGACCAAAGCTTACTTTAGTTTAGATTAATTTCCCAAGTAAAGTAATTTCCACAAAGGACATTCACATATACACTTCTCCCATTCGGCCTTTTCATGCATTATAAAAACTTACGAGCACAAAATTTACTTAGCTACCATCACAATCAAAAACATAATGCTAAAACGTTTTGTTTGTGTTTCAATGAAAAACTAGAAGTTAGAACTAGCGTTTATAGTCGTTAAGGAAGCAAATTCCTTTAACTAAGATCAAGCATTTTGGTCACTTCCTTGGTAGAATCAGTACTCAGGTTATATGTATAACCCTTGGGCAATTTAAAGAAAATAATCTGGTTTAAAGACAAACATTCTGTCATGTCTGGATACCCTGATCATTCACTCGCCGTAAATGGATTATTTTATTAATAAAGACAGAGTTTGGGTATTGAATGTTGTAATTTCTATTAAAATCACGATTGTTTCTACCTGAAAACAATAAACAATTGCTTTAAAACTTTATATGGTCACTATGAAACAATACTGACTATGTTATTTATAATAATTCATATTTCTGAAAAGTATGACATCATCTTGAAACCACGAATTCAATGAGGAGACAGTTAAATAAATACAATAAGGAGACACAATTAAATAAAAATTGCCGATTTATATATGTGTATAGGTTTCTATATTTCCATTATTATATGTTTTTAATCTGATAAATTATTTGATTTAGAAAGTAAAATTATGTCAGATCAAATCCAGTTATAACGTTTCAGTGAATGTATAAAAGGCCCTTAAATGTTTTTTTTTTATAGTTTTAAACTAAAGACGACCCATCGATTCTAAGACTAGATGAGTAAAGTAAACATATCATAAGCAAATATAATTGTTACATTTGTTATGTCTCTTTTAAGAAGTGGAATAACCACAAATCCCCCTCTGTCATTTAGCTACATCACCTTCAGTAAAAGTGCCACCAATAATCTTCTGCAATAAGACATAACACAGCTACACCACCTTCAGTAATAGTGCCGCCAGTAATCTTCGAACCCCGGCTGCAGCGGTCATTTTTTATGTTTTGATAGGAGTATATTTTCGCATGTTCATTAAAATCGTTAGAACATTTGTCTCCAGCCTCTTGAAAAGTACCAGGAAACATTTCGGTTTAATAAAGACTTGATATTTTCGTTTCTATTTAAGATTCAAGGCGCCATCATGGTGGCCTCGTGCTTCCAAGTACTCATCGGGTTTTCTGGTCAGGTTGGTTTACTACTGAAGTACATTGGGCCCCTGGCCATCACTCCCACCATCACCCTCATTGGTCTGTCACTGTTCAAGGAAGCTGCAGACAAAGCCGCATCTCAGTGGTACATAGCACTCATGTAAGAATATATATATATGTATTGTAGTGTCGTCTTCAATGTACATTTAACATTAATCAAACAGCATTCCATTTCATGTTGTCATAAACAACCAGCCTGATGTCGTTTTCTTTTTTACACATTTTTACGTACTGTTGGAACATGCCAAAGAAGAGACAACAACACATTTTTATTTAAAAATTGTTTGTCATTTTCAAGTCACAAGTAACAAAAATATGTGATAATAGTGTTAATGAAATCAGACCTTGATCTAACAATAATTTTGCAAAAATAACTGTTTGCTGTTTGCACTCTAGTTATTTCCCTTTACGTGAAACCAGGCAAGCAATAACTTAGTTCTATAGTAACCTGCATTGTAACCTAACTATATAGTAACCTACATTGATACATTTAACTGTATCGAAATTGGCCACGAGTTTGTAAAATACAAAGGCAAATGTTGCCTTTTTTCATAAATAGAAAAAACGACAAAAATATGCATAAAAAGCAATATGTCCACCCCTTTCAGATTGAAACAAACTCCTAAAGTCCGTCAAAGAGATCGTTCTGACACACCTCATTAAGCTATCATTGTAACAATGAAGCCATGGCGTACTGTCTAGTCATAGTCTCATGATGCAAAATAAAATTAATTATTGTATGTATGCGAAAGATTACTAGGCATTGCCGTTACAGCAAATATAATCATGTATACCCTTTTGCAGATGGTCGCACATTCTGTATATCATTGTGCAGCTGGTCGCACATCCTGTATATCATTGTGCAGCTGGGCGCAAATCCTGTATATCATTGTGCAGCTAGTAGCACATCCTGTATACCATTGTGCAGCTAGTAGCAAATCCTGTATATCATTGTGCAGCTAGTAGCGCATTCTGTATATAATTGTGTAGCTGGTCGCACATTCTGTATATCATTGTGCAGCTGGTCGCACATCCTGTATATCATTGTGCAGCTAGTAGCACATCCTGTATATCATTGTGCAGCTAGTAGCACATTCTGTATATCATTGCGCAGCTAGTAGCACATTCTGTATATCATTGTGCAGCTAGTCGCTCATCCTGTATACGATTGTGCAGCTGGTCGCACATCCTGTATACGATTGTGCAGCTAGTCGCACATCCTGTATATCATTGTGCAGCTAGTAGCACATTCTGTATATCTTGTGCATCCAACTGCACATCATGTATACCATTCTGCAGCTGGTCGCACATCCTGTGTACCATTCTGCAGCTGGTCGCACATCCTGTGTACCATTGTGCAGCTGGTCGCACATCCTGTATACCATTGTGCAGCTGGTCGCACATCCTGTGTACCATTCTGCAGCTGGTCGCACATCCTGTGTACCATTGTGCAGCTGGTCGCACATCCTGTATACCATTCTGCAGCTGGTCGCACATCCTGTATATCATTATGCAGCTGGTCGCACATCCTGTATACCATTCTGCAGCTGGTCACACATCCTGTATACCATTCTGCAACTGGTCGCACATCCTGTGTACCATCGTGCAGCTGGTCGCACATCCTGTGTACCATTCTGCAGCTGGTCGCACATCCTGTGTACCATTGTGCAGCTGGTCGCGCATCCTGTGTACCATTCTGCAGCTGGTCGCACATCCTGTATACCATTCTGCAGCTGGTCGCACATCCTGTATACCATTCTGCAACTGGTCGCACATCCTGTACCATTCTGCAGCTGGTCGCACATCCTGTATACCATTCTGCAACTGGTCGCACATCCTGTATACCATTCTGCAGTTGGTCGCACAACCTGTTTACCATTGTGCAGCTGGTCGCACATCCTGTGTACCATTGTGCATATGGGCGCACATCCTGTGTACCATTGTTCAGCTCGGCGCACATCCTGTGTACCATTGTGCATATGGGCGCACATCCTGTGTACCATTGTGCAGCTAGTCACAACCTGTACCATTGTGCAGCTGGTCGCACATCCTGTGTACCATTGTGCATATGGGCGCACATCCTGTGTACCATTGTTCAGCTCGGCGCACATCCTGTGTACCATTCTGCATCTGGGCGCACATCCTGTATATCATTGTGCAGCTAGTAGCACATCCTGTATATCATTGTGCACATAGTAGCACATTCTGTATATCATTGCGCAGCTAGAAGCACATTCTGTATATCATTGTGCAGCTAGTAGCACATTCCGTATACGATTGCGCAGCTAGTAGCACATTCTGTATATCATTGTGCAGCTAGTCGCACATTCTGTATACCATTGTGCAGCTGGTCGCACATTCTGTATATCATTGCGCAGCTAGTCGCACATTCTGTATACCATTGCGCAGCTAGTCGCACATTCTGTATACCATTGTGCAGCTAGTTGCACATTCTGTATACCATTGTGCAGCTGGTCGCACATCCTGTATATGATTGTGCAGCTAGTCGCACATCCTGTATATCATTGTGCAGCTAGTAGCACATCCTGTATACCATTGTGCAGCTAGTAGCACATTCTGTATATCATTGTGCATCCAGCCGCACATCATGTATACCATTCTGCAGCTGGTCGCACATCCTGTGTACCATTCTGCAGCTGGTCGCACATCCTGTGTACCATTGTGCAGCTGGTCGCATATCCTGTATACCATTGTGCAACTGGTCGCACATCCTGTGTACCATTCTGCAGCTGGTCGCACATCCTGTGTACCATTGTGCAGCTGGTCGCACATCCTGTATACCATTTTGCAGCTGGTCGCACATCCTATATACATTATGCAGCTGATCGCACATCCTGTATACCATTATGCAGCTGGTCGCACATCCTGTGTACCAATGTGCAGCTGGTCGCACATCCTGTGTACCATTCGGCAGCTGGTCGCACATCCTGTGTACCATTGTGCAGCTGGTCGCGCATCCTGTGTACCATTCTGCAGCTGGTCGCACATCCTGTATACCATTATGCAGCTGGTCGCACATCCTGTATACTATTCTGCAACTGGTCGCACATCCTGTGTACCATTCTGCAGCTGGTCGCACATCCTGTATACCATTCTGCAACTGGTCGCACATCCTGTATACCATTCTGCAGCTGGTAGCACAACCTGTGTACCATTGTGCAGCTGGTCGCACATCCTGTGTACCATTGTTAAATGGGCGCACATCCTGTGTACCATTCTGCAGCTGGGCGCACATCCTGTGTACCATTCTGCATCTGGGCGCGCATCCTGTATACCATTCTGCAGCTGGTCGCACATCCTGTGTACCATTGTGCAGCTGGTCGCACATCCTGTATACCATTCTGCAGCTGGTCGCACATCCTGTATATCATTATGCAGCTGGTCGCACATCCTGTATACCATTCTGCAGCTGGTCACACATCCTGTATACCATTCTGCAACTGGTCGCACATCCTGTGTACCATCGTGCAGCTGGTCGCACATCCTGTGTACCATCCTGCAGCTGGTCGCACATCCTGTGTACCATTGTGCAGCTGGTCGCGCATCCTGTGTACCATTCTGCAGCTGGTCGCATATCCTGTATACCATTCTGCAGCTGGTCGCACATCCTGTATACCATTCTGCAACTGGTCGCACATCTTGTGTACCATTCTGCAGCTGGTCGCACATCCTGTATACCATTCTGCAACTGGTCGCACATCCTGTATACCATTCTGCAGTTGGTCGCACAACCTGTTTACCATTGTGCAGCTGGTCGCACATCCTGTGTACCATTGTGCATATGGGCGCACATCCTGTGTACCATTGTGCAGCTCGGCGCACATCCTGTGTACATTCTGCATCTGGGCGCACATCCTGTATATCATTGTGCAGCTAGTAGCACATCCTGTATATCATTGTGCACCTAGTAGCACATTCTGTATACCATTGCGCAGCTACTCGCACATTCTGTATACCATTGTGCAGCTAGTTGCACATTCTGTATACCATTGTGCAGCTGGTCGCACATCCTGTATATGATGTGCAGCTAGTCGCACATCTTGTATATCATTGTGCAGCTAGTAGCACATCCTGTATACCATTGTGCAGCTGGGCGCACATCCTGTGTACCATTCTGCATCTGGGCGCGCATCCTGTATACCATTGTGCAGCTGGGCGCACATCCTGTGTACCATTGTGCAGCTGGTCGCACATCTTGTGTATCATTCTGCAGCTGATCGAACATCCCGTGTACCATTTTGCAGCTGGTCGCACATCCTGTATACCATTTTGCAGCTGGTCGCACATCCTGTGTACCATTCTGCAGATGGTCGCACATCCTGTATAACATTTTGCAGCTGGTCGCACATCATGTGTACCATTCTGCAGATGGTCGCACATTCTGTATACTATGCAGCTGGTCGAACATCCTATGTACCATTGTGCAGCTGGTCGCACATCATGTGTACCATTCTGCAGATGGTCGCACATTCTGTATACTATTGTGCAGCTGGTCGAACATCCTGTATACCA